>CM033634.1:1048315-1221662 GCA_019453435.1 Rhinogobius similis | reverse complement strand
AAACCAGAGCTAAACCAGGTCTAAACCAGGACTAAACCAGGACTAAACCAGGACTAAACCAGGACTAAACCAGGTCTAAACCAGGACTAAACCAGGACTAAACCAGGACTAAACCAGGACTAAACCAGGTCTAAACCAGAGCTAAACCAGAGCTAAACCAGGACTAAACCAGGACTAAACCAGGACTAAACCAGGACTAAACCAGGTCTAAACCAGGTCTAAACCAGGACTAAACCAGGACTAAACCAGGTCTAAACCAGGTCTAAACCAGGACTAAACCAGGACTAAACCAGGTCTAAACCAGGACTAAACCAGGTCTAAACCAGGACTGAACCAGGACTGAACCAGGACTAAATCAGGTCTAAATCAGGTCTAAACCAGGACTAAACCAGGACTAAACCAGGTCTAAACCAGGTATAAACCAGGACTAAAACAGGTCTAAACAAGGACTAAACCAGGACTAAACCAGGTCTAAACCAGGTCCATACCAGATCTAAACCAGGACTAAACCAGGACTAAACCAGGTCTAAACCAGGACTAAACCAGGTCTAAACCAGGACTGAACCAGGACTGAACCAGGACTAAACCAGGACTAAACCAGGACCAAACCAGGACCAAACCAGGACTAAACCAGGTCTAAACCAGGACTAAACCAGGTCTAAACCAGGACTGAACCAGGACTGAACCAGGACTGAACCAGGACTAAACCAGGACTGAACCAGGACTGAACCAGGACTGAACCAGGATTGAACCAGGACTAAACCAGGACTAAACCAGGTCTAAACCAGGACTAAACCAGGACTGAACCAGGACTGAACCAGGTCTAAACCAGGTCTAAACCAGGACTAAACCAGGACTAAACCAGGACTAAACCAGGACTAAACCAGGACTAAACCAGGTCTAAACTAGGTCTGAACCAGGACTGAACCAGGACTAAACCAGGACTAAACCAGGACTAAACCAGGACTAAACCAGGACTAAACCAGGACTAAACCGATGCCTGTGATTTGGACAGAGTTCTTCTTCTCGTACGTTTTTAATCGGCTGAATTCAGATTATTTTCTCTCGATTTTCTTTTAGATTTAACTTTCTTTAAATCTGTGTCGTTCGTTCTTTATTTTCTGTAAAATCCACTTTGAACTCGAGGCAGTTTCACGTCGGTGTCACATAAATCATGTTTTTCTTCACAGATTTGATGTTAAAGTGGGCACGTGTCATACCGGGCCGGCGCTGAGGGGGGCGCTGTTCTCCACTGAAAATCAGTTCAGTTTGTTTCAGGATTTATTTGTTATTTTAGGTTTTAGGATCTGAGGAGGAACCAGAACCAGGACCAGGACCAGGACCAGGACCAGAGCCAGAGCCTGGACCAGGACCAGGACCAGAGCCAGAGCCTGGACCAGGACCAGGACCAGAGCCAGAGCCTGGACCAGGACCAGGACCAGAGCCAGAGCCAGAGCCAGAGCTTGGACCAGGACCAGGACCAGGACCAGAGCCAGAGCCTGGACCAGGACCAGGACCAGAGCCAGAGCCAGAGCCAGAGCCAGAGCCTGGACCAGGACCAGAGCCAGAGCCAGAGCCAGAGCCAGGACCAGAACCAGGACCAGGACCAGAGCCAGAGCCTGGACCAGGACCAGGACCAGAGCCAGAGCCAGAGCCAGAGCCAGAGCCAGAGCCAGAGCCTGGACCAGGACCAGAGCCAGAGCCAGAGCCAGGGCCAGGGCCAGGGCCAGGGCCAGGGCCAGGACCAGAGCCAAGACCAGAGCCAGGACCAGGACCAGAGCCTGGACCAGGACCAGGACCAGAGCCAGAGCCAGGACCAGGACCAGAGCCAGGACCAGAGCCTGGACCAGGACCAGACCAGGACCAGGACCAGGGCCAGAGCCAGAGCCAGAGCCAGAGCCAGAGCCTGGACCAGGACCAAGACCAGAGCCAGAGCCAGAGCCAGAGCCAGAGCCAGAGCCTGGACCAGGACCAGGACCAGAGCCAGAGCCAGAGCCTGGACCAGGACCAGACCAGGACCAGGACCAGAGCCAGGACCAGGACCAGAGCCTGGACCAGGACCAGAGCCTGGACCAGGACCAGAGCCAGGACCAGAGCCTGGACCAGGACCAGACCAGGACCAGGACCAGAGCCAGGACCAGGACCAGAGCCTGGACCAGGACCAGAGCCAGGACCAGAGCCAGGGCCTGGACCAGAGCCTGGACCAGAGCCAGGACCAGAGCCAGGACCAGGACCAGAGCCAGAGCCAGAGCCTGGACCAGAGCCTGGACCAGAGCCAGGACCAGGACCAGAGCCAGAGCCAGAGCCAGAGCCTGGACCAGAGCCAAGACCAGAGCCAGGACCAGAGCCAGGACCAGAGCCAGGACCAGGACCAGGACCAGAGCCAGGACCAGAGCCAGGACCAGAGCCAGGACCAGGACCAGAGCCTGGACCAGATCCACACAAATTGTACAATCTGGACTCAACACATTTAGACCAAACAAGGATTTAAGATCAGACTCTGACACATTTATGGAAGTTTGAAGGAAAGAAATGAGGAGGAATTTGAATTTTTCATTTTTTCATTTTCGGTCCAATCCAGTTTAACTAAATAAATCCAAACCCTTTGTACATTTTTATAACTAAAATGTGACAAAATGAACCAAAACCTGGTTCTGTCCATAAATGTCCCAAATGTGTGGATTTTTGGCCGTTTGACATCTTTAAATCTTTAAATGTAATATTTGTCCTGTTCACTTAAATGTTCTTGTGTCCGACTCCTGAGGAGCGTCACGTCGTGGACAAAGTGCTTTTTACAGCGAAATCAAATAATCTACAAAAAAGTGAAACACATTTGAGCTGAACTCCAGCCGAGCTCTGGGTCTGAATTCAAGTCGTTAAAGACGTGTGGATGAGTCTGCAGGGTCTCCTCCAGCCGTGCTCTGTGTCCTGGTCCTGGTCCTGGTCCTGGTGCTGGTCCTCGCCCCGGTCCCGGTCCCGGTCCCAGCCCCGGTCCTGGTCCTCGCCCTGGTCCCGATCCTGGCCCCGGTCCTCGTCCTGGTCCCGGTCCCTGTCCTGGTCCTGGTCCTCGTCCTGGTCCTGGCTCCAGTCCCAGTCCTAGTCCCAGTCCCGGCCCCGGTCCTGGCCCCGGTCCTCGTCCTGGTCCGGTCTCTGTCTCGGCCCTGGTCTCGTCCTCGTCCTGGCCCCAGCTCAGTCCCAGTCCTAGTCCCAGTCGGCCCGGTCTGGTCTCGCTCGTCCTGGTCTGGCTCCAGTCCCAGTCCCGGTCGGTCCCTGTCCTGGTCCTGGTCCTCGTCCTGGTCCTGGCTCCAGTCCCAGTCCCAGCCCGGTCCTGGTCTGGCCTGGTCCTCGTCCTGGCTCCAGTCTAGTCCCAGTCCCGGCCCGGTCCTGGCCCCGGTCCTCGTCCTGGTCCCAGCTCCAGTCCCAGTCCTAGTCCCAGTCCCGGTCGGTCCTGGTCTCGTCCTGGCTCCCAGTCCCAGCCCGGTCCCGGTCCCAGCCCGGTCGGTCCTACTTCCCGTCCAGCTTGGCCATCTCCTGCAGGTAAACTCCGATGCTCTCGGGGTCAAACAGGATGAAGTAGATGTTCTTCAGGGACGAGCTGCTGGACGACACCAAATGAGACGAGATGGACCTGAGCACGAGCTGCGCCGCCGTCTGCTTCGGGAAACCGTTTCTGAAACCACAAACTCATTAAGACTCACTCAGACCTGGTCCTGGTCCTGGTCCTGTTATAGTCCAGTTATAGGTTTAGGTCGAGGTGTTTTGTGGGTTCAATGTTTTGTCTCAGGTCCAGGTCCAGGTCTCAGGCCTCAGGCCTCAGGCCTCAGGTCCCAGGTCCCAGGTCCCAGGTCCCAGGTTCAGGTCTCAGGTCTCAGGTCCAGGTCCAGGTCCAGGTCCCAGGTCCCAGGTCCCAGGTCCAGGTCTCAGGTCCAGGTCCCAGGTCCAGGTCCAGGTCCAGGTCTCAGGTCCAGGTCCCAGGTCCCAGGTCCAGTCTCAGGTCCAGGTCCAGGTCCAGGTCCAGGTCCAGGTCCCAGGTCCAGGTCTCAGGTCCAGGTCCAGTCTCAGGTCCAGGTCCCAGGTCCCAGGTCTCAGGTCTCAGGTCTCAGGTCCCAGGCCTCAGGCCTCAGGCCTCAGGCCTCAGGCCTCAGGCCTCAGGCCTCAGGCCTCAGGTCCAGGTCTCAGGTCCAGGTCCCAGGTCCAGGTCCAGGTCCAGGTCTCAGGTCTCAGGTCCCAGGCCTCAGGCCTCAGGTCCAGGTCTCAGGTCTCAGGTCCAGGTCTCAGGTCCAGGTCCCAGGTCCAGGTCCAGGTCCCAGGTCCCAGGTCCCAGGTCCCAGGTCCCAGGTCTCAGGTCTCAGGTCTCAGGTCCAGGTCCAGTCCCAGGTCCAGGTCCAGTCCCAGGTCCAGTCCCAGGTCCAGTCCCAGGTCCAGGTCCAGGTCCAGGTCCAGTCCCAGGTCCAGGTCCAGGTCTCACCGGGCCGCTGGGAGGGAGGGAAACGCCACAGACTTGAGCTTCTTTTCTTCTGCGGCCGACAAACAGCTGCTGACGCTCTTCTGCAGCTGCTCCTCACAACCGTCTGAGCCCCAGAGCGGGACGTGAACGTGGACCACCCAACGGGCCGCCATCGAGCCGCCCGCCGCGCTCACACACGCTGAGAACGAGCAGAACATGAGGAGAACACGCATGAGAATGAGCAAAACACGAGAAGAAAACGCACGAGAACGAGCAGAACACGAGGAGAACACGCATGAGAACGAGCAGAAGACACGGGCAGAACACGCATGAGAACGAGCAGAACACGCATGAGAACGAGCAGAACACGAGAAGAACACACATGAGAACGAGCAGAAGACGAGAAGAACACGCATGAGAACGAGCAGAAGACGAGAAGAACACGCATGAGAACGAGCAGAACACACATGAGAACGAGCAGAACACACACATGAGAATGAGCAGAACACACATGAGAACGAGGCAGAACACACATGAGAAGCAGGCAGAACACTCATGAGAAAGAGGAGAAGACACATGAGAACGAGGAGAACACACATGAGAACGAGCAGAACACACATGAGAACGAGCAGAACACACATGAGAATCTAGGCAGAACACACATGAGAATCAGAGCAGAACACGATGAGAAAGAGGAGAGAAGACACATGAGAACGAGGAGAACACACATGAGAACGAGCAGAACACGAGAAGAACACGCATGAGAACGAGCAAACACGAGAAGAACATGCATGAGAACGAGCAGAACACGAGGAGAATACAGATGAGAACGAGCAGAACACACATGAGAGCAGAGAAGCAGAACACACATGAGGAGAATCTCAGCAGAAACACACATGAGAACGAGGAGAACACGCATGAGAAAGAGGAGAAGACACATGAGAACTGAGGAGAACACACATGAGAACAGAGGCAGAACACGGCAGAACACGTGAGAACAGAGCAAACACAGGGAAGAACATGCATGAGAACGAGCAGAACACGAGGAGAACACGATGAGAACCAGCAGAACACACATGAGAACGAGCAGAACACACATGAGAACGAAAGCAGAACCACACATGAGAACGAGCAGAACACACATGAGAACGAGCAGAACACACATGAGAATCGAGCAGAACACGAGAAGAACACGCATGAGAACGAGCAGAACACGAGAAGAACACGCATGAGGAACGAGCAGAACACGCATGAGAACGCAGCAGAACACGAGGAAGAACACGCATGAGAACGAGCAGGAACACGCATGAGAACGAGCAGAACACGAGAAGAACACGCATGAGAACGAGCAGAACACACATGAGAACGGTAGCAGAACACGATGAGAACGAGCAGAACACGCATGAGAACGAAAGCAGAACACACATGAGAACGAGCAGAACACACATGAGAACGCAGCAGAACACACATGAGAACGAGGAGAACACGAGAAGAACACGCATGATAACGAGCAGAACACGAGATTATCACGCATGAGAACGAGCAGAACACACATGAGAACGAGCAGTACACGGATGAGAACGAGCAGAACACGATGATGAGAACGAAAGCAGAACACGCATGAGAACGAGCAGAACACACATGAGAAGCAGCAGAACACACATGAGAACGAGCAGAACACACATGAGAACGAGCAGAACACACATGAGAACTGAGCAGAACACGCATGAGAACGAGCATAACACACATGAGAACGAGCAGAACACACATGAGAACGAGCAGAACACACATGAGAAAGAGGAGTAGACACATGAGAACGAGCAGAACACACATGAGAACGAGCAGAACACACATGAGAACGAGCAGAACACGAGAAGAACACGCATGAGAACGAGCAGAACACACATGAGAACGAGCAGAACACCACGATGAGAACGAGCAGAACACACATGAGAGAACGAAAGCAGAACACACATGAGAACGAGCAGAACACACATGAGAACGAGCAGAACACAGGAAGAACACGATGAGAGAACAGGCAGAACACGAGAAGAACACGATGAGAACGAAAGCAGAACACGTAGGAAGAAACACGCATGAGAACGAGCAGAACACACATGAGAACAGAGCAGAACATGAGGAGAACACGCATGAGAGCACGAAAGAAACACGAGGAAGAACACGCATGAGAACGAGCAAGAACACACATGAGAACAGAAAGCAGAACACGATGAGAACGAGCAGAACAACTGCGATGAGAACAGCAGAACACGATGAGGAACAGAAAGGCAGAACACACACATGAGAACAGAGTAAAACACTGTGAGAAACGAGCAGAACACCTAGAAGAAGACACACACATGAGAACGCAGGCAGAACACACATGAGAACGAGGAGAACACGAGAAGAACACGATGAGAACGAGCAGAACCACGAGTAGAACACGCATGAGAACGAGCAGAACACACATGAGAACGAGCAGAACACGATGAGAACGAGCAGAACACGATGAGAACGAGCAGAACACACATGAGAACGCAGAACACGCATGAGAACGAGCAGAACACGCATGAGAACGCAGCAGAACACGCATGAGAACAGGCAGAACACACATGAGAACGAGCAGAACACACATGAGAACGAGGAGAACACACATCAGACCGAGCAGAACACACATGAGAACGAGCAGAACACACATGAGAACTGGCAGAACACACAAGAGAACGAGCAGAACACACATGAGAAAGAGGAGAAGACACATGAGAACGAGCAGAACACACATGAGAACGAGCAGAACACACATGAGAACAGAGCAGAACACGAAGAACACGCATGAGAACGAGCAGAACACACATGAGAACGAGCAGAACACGATGAGAACGAGCAGAACACTCATGAGAACGAGAAGAACACGCATGAGAACGAGAAGAACACACAAGAGAACGAAAGCAGAACACTAGAAGAACACGCATGAGAACGAGCAGAACACGAAGAACACGCATGAGAACGAGCAGAACACTTAGGAAGAAGAACACGCATGAGAACGAGCAGAACACACATGAGAACGAGCAGAACATGAGGAGAACACGCATGAGAACGAGCAGAACACGAGAAGAACACGCATGAGAACGAGCAGAACACACATGAGAACGAGCAGAACACGATGAGAACGAAAGCAGAACACGCATGAGAACGAGCAGAACACGATGAGAACGAGCAGAACACACATGAGAACGAGCAGAACACACGTGAGAACGAGCAGAACACGAGAAGAACACACATGAGAACGAGCAGAACACACATGAGAACGAGGAGAACCACAGGAAGAACACGCATGAGAGCAGGCAGAACCACAGGAAGAACACGCATGAGCACGGCAGAACACACATGAGAACAGGCAGAACACACATGAGAACAGGCAGAACACGCATGAGAGCAGGCAGAACACGAAGAACCAGCATGAGAGCAGGCAGAACACACATGAGAACTGGCAGAACACGATGAGAGCAGGCAGAACACGCATGAGAGCAGGCAGAACACGCATGAGAGCAGGCAGAACACACATGAGAAGGAGCATAACACACATGAGAACGAGCAGAACACACATGAGAAAGAGGAGAAGACACATGAGAACGAGCAGAACACACATGAGAACGAGCAGAACACACATGAGAACGAGCAGAACACGAGAAGAACACGCATGAGAACGAGCAGAACACACATGAGAACGAGCAGAACACGCATGAGAACGAGCAGAACACACATGAGAACGAGCAGAACACACATGAGAACGAGCAGAACACACATGAGAACGAGCAGAACACGAGAAGAACACGCATGAGAACGAGCAGAACACGAGAAGAACACGCATGAGAACGAGCAGAACACGAGAAGAACACGCATGAGAACGAGCAGAACACACATGAGAACGAAAGCAGAGACATGAGGAGAACACGCATGAGAACGAGCAGAACCACAGAGAAGAACACGCATGAGAACAGGCAGAACAAACATGAGAACGATAATAACACTGATGAGAACGAGCAGAACACGCATGAGAACGAGCAGAACACGCATGAGAACGAGCAGAACACACATGAGAACGAGCAGAACACACGTGAGAACGAGCAGAACACGAGAAGAACACACATGAGAACGAGCAGAACACACATGAGAACGAGCAGAACACGCATGAGAACGAGCAGAACACACATGAGAACGAGCAGAACACACATGAGAACGAGCAGAACACGAGAAGAACACGCATGAGAACGAGCAGAACACGAGAAGAACACGCATGAGAACGAGCAGAACACGAGAAGAACACGCATGAGAACGAGCAGAACACACATGAGAACGAGCAGAACACGCATGAGAACGAGCAGAACATGCATGAGGACGAGCAGAACACGCATGAGAACGAGCAGAACACACATGAGCAGAACACACATGAGAACGAGCAGAACACGATGAGAGCAGGCAGAACACGATGAGAGCAGGTAGAACACACATGAGAACGAGCAGAACACGCATGAGAACGAGCAGAACACACATGAGAACGAGCAGAACACGCATGAGAACGAGCAGAACACACATGAGAACGAGCGGAGTAAAACGGCTTCAAGTTGTGTCCTTTATCTCCCTCTGCCGTTAGCAAACAAGCTAGCTAAGCTCTGCACAGTCACAGCAACAGCGAGAAACTACTTTCACTTTACATTTAACCCTTTAAAGTTCATCTGAGCCAAAGAGTTTGAGCTCAGCGTTCAGAGCTTTACCTGCGCCGACCTCCAGGGGGCAGTGTAATTTCCGCGCCTCTTTGACTCCGTCCACAAAGTCCCGCCCCCCGGCCTTCTCCAGAGCACTTCCTGTGGGCGGGACAAGGCTGTCAGGTGACCGAAGAGGAGACCAATCACAGAGCAGCGTTTAGAGAAGAGCCGTTCTAGTTTTAAAGTTCAGATTCTGTTCAGAGTTCACAAAACCCTCGTTTGTTTTGTCTCGGGTTCATCCTCGAGCTTTAAATAAATATTAGACTTTTAAATCCCGACGTTTGTGTCTGAGACGTGGCTAAAGCGATTTATGACAAAAATGAGTTTAATCCAACTTTAAACTGTTGTTTTGCTCCAGTGTCAGACGCACTTCATATTCGAGCCCAAATGACACTAAGGATTATTTCAGTAGTCGAGTCTATTTAGACTTTTTAAATATAATACCAGCCAAATAAAGGTTCAACTCTGGGACTGAAGCTTCCAGAGAATATGAATATTACTGATGAGAATCTGCAATAACTTATTCTTTTTTGACACAGTCTTTGTTATAAAGGTGTTTTAGAGTCTGTTTAGTCAATTTAACAATTACAATGATCTATTATTATCGTCCTTTATGTTTTACAGTCAATCGGTCGATTAATCGTTGCAGCTTTAGGTCAGTGTTGAGAGCCACGCCCCCTTTTTAGTCGCTCAAAAGCCACGCCTTTATCCAAACACAGCCTCAGTCTGCGGCGTCCACCTGACGCCATCGAAGGCCTCAGGCAGGACCGGGCCTGGATCACTGACAGGACCGGGCCTGGACCTCTGACAGGACCGGGCCTGGACCTCTGACAGGACTGGGCCTGGACCTCTGACAGGACCGGGCCTGGATCACGGACAGGACCATACATACATTTTATGTATGAGAAGCGCTCTATAAATAAAATTTGATTTGATGAAGTGTTGTCATCCTTTAAACCTGCTCTTCAGAGCCTTAAATTTACAGAGAATGAAGTTTCCAGTGAAGTTAGCGCTGATAAGACGTCATTGTGTGGATTTGAGCAGCAGTGATCGAGTTTAGAGGCAGAAATGATCAGAGCGAGTTTAACCATGATTTAAGGAATAAAAACAGAGGAAGATTCTCAGATAAATGACATGAAGTCTGAAAATATGTCCCAGAGAGAAGGAGTTCAGCAGGAAGTGTGTCTGACACTCGGAGGGGATAAACGTTCCTCAAAACAGCGAGAATGAAACTGAATGTAACTCCAGTGTGAGTTTGATGAAGAACATCGTCAGAACAGTCCACAGTCTGTTCTTCTCACAGACAGTTAAACATTGACCTGGTCGACCTGTTTCTGCTGCTGCAGCCTCTTCAGAGCTGAACATCTGAACATCTGAACATCAGCTGAACATCTGAACATCTGAACATCAGCTGAACATCTGAACATCTGAACATCAGCTGAACATCTGAACATCTGAACATCTGAACATCAGCTGAACATCTGAACATCTGAACATCAGCTGAACATCTGAACATCAGCTGAACATCTGAACATCAGCTGAACATCTGAACATCTGAACATCAGCTGAACATCTGAACATCTGAACATCTGAACATCAGCTGAACATCTGAACATCTGAACATCAGCTGAACATCTGAACATCTGAACATCAGCTGAACATCTGAACATCTGAACATCTGAACATCAGCTGAACATCTGAACATCTGAACATCAGCTGAACATCTGAACATCTGAACATCATCTGAACATCTGAACATCTGAACATCAGCTGAACATCTGAACATCTGAACATCATCTGAACATCTGAACATCTGAACATCAGCTGAACATCTGAACATCTGAACATCATCTGAACATCTGAACATCTGAACATCAGCTGAACATCTGAACATCTGAACATCAGCTGAACATCTGAACATCTGAACATCTGAACATCAGCTGAACATCTGAACATCTGAACATCAGCTGAACATCTGAACATCAGCTGAACATCTGAACATCAGCTGAACATCTGAACATCTGAACATCAGCTGAACATCTGAACATCTGAACATCTGAACATCAGCTGAACATCTGAACATCTGAACATCAGCTGAACATCTGAACATCTGAACATCAGCTGAACATCTGAACATCTGAACATCTGAACATCAGCTGAACATCTGAACATCTGAACATCAGCTGAACATCTGAACATCTGAACATCATCTGAACATCTGAACATCTGAACATCAGCTGAACATCTGAACATCTGAACATCATCTGAACATCTGAACATCTGAACATCAGCTGAACATCTGAACATCTGAACATCATCTGAACATCTGAACATCTGAACATCAGCTGAACATCTGAACATCTGAACATCAGCTGAACATCTGAACATCTGAACATCTGAACATCTGAACATCAGCTGAACATCTGAACATCTGAACATCTGACCATCAGCTGAACATCTGACCATCAGCTGAACATCTGAACATCTGAACATCTGAACATCTGAACATCTGAACATCAGCTGAACATCTGAACATCAGCTGAACATCTGAACATCTGAACATCAGCTGAACATCTGAACATCAGCTGAACATCTGAACATCAGCTGAACATCTGAACATCTGAACATCAGCTGATCAGGGACACGTCACCAACGGCACTGGCAGCTCTGGAGAGGCCCAAACACGGCAACAAGGTAAATGTCTAATTGTCTTTAAGAAGAACATGTTGTGGATATAACTGAGGACGACATCATGAAGGTTGTTGTCGTTAGAACAGGATTAAAAACTCAAAAATGTCACTTTTACAGGGATTTTCTTGCTTTAAAGTCACTGTGTCCAGGGCATCGTTTCAATGGTTCTCTAGAAATGTATCGCACTCAGAATATGTTATCAAGACAGGAACCGGGTCTGGATCAGGACCGGGTCTGGATCAGGACCGGGTCTGGATCAGGACCGGGTCTGGATCAGGACCGGGTCTGGATCATGACCAGGTCTGGATCAGGACCGGGTCTGGATCAGGACCGGGTCTGGATCAGGACTGGGTCTGGATCTCACCCACAGGATCCTTCAGGTCCAGGTCTCCGTTGGTCGGGTTCACGACGGCCTCCACTTTCACTGATCCGAGTTTCCCGAGTTCACTCTCTGTGAGCGACAGCTGCAGAAACAAGACCACGTTATCAACCAGATGCCCTCCCACGACACTCCACAATAAGTCCTGGTTTAGACCTGGTTTAGACCTGGTTTAGACCTGGTTTAGACCTGGTTTAGTCCTGGTTTAGACCTGGTTCAGTCCTGGTTTAGACCTGGTTTAGTCCTGGTTTAGACCTGGTTTAGTCCTGGTTTAGACCTGGTTTAGTCCTGGTTTAGACCTGGTTTAGTCCTGGTTTAGTCCTGGTTTAGACCTGGTTTAGACCTGGTTTAGTCCTGGTTTAGACCTGGTTTAGACCTGGTTCAGTCCTGGTTCAGTCCTGGTTTAGACCTGGTTTAGTCCTGGTTTAGACCTGGTTTAGACCTGGTTCAGTCCTGGTTCAGTCCTGGTTCAGTCCTGGTTCAGTTCTGGTTTAGTCCTGGTTTTGTCCTGGTTCAGTCCTGGTTCAGTCCTGGTTTAGTCCTGGTTTAGTCCTGGTTCAGTCCTGGTTTAGTCCTGGTTTAGTCCTGGTTTAGTCCTGGTTTAGTCCTGGTTTAGACCTGGTTCAGTCCTGGTTTAGACTTGGTTTAGTCCTGGTTTAGTCCTGGTTTAGTCCTGGTTCAGTCCTGGTTTAGTCCTGGTTTAGTCCTGGTTTAGTCCTGGTTTAGACCTGGTTCAGTCCTGGTTTAGACTTGGTTTAGTCCTGGTTTAGTCCTGGTTTAGTCCTGGTTTAGTCCTGGTTTAGACCTGGTTTAGTCCTGGTTTAGTCCTGGTTTAGTCCTGGTTTAGTCCTGGTTTAGACCTGGTTTAGTCCTGGTTTAGTCCTGGTTTAGTCCTGGTTTTGTCCTGGTTTAGACCTGGTTCAGTCCTGGTTTAGTCCTGGTTTAGTCCTGGTTCAGTCCTGGTTTAGTCCTGGTTCAGTCCTGGTTTAGTCCTGGTTTAGACCTGGTTCAGTCCTGGTTTAGTCCTGGTTTAGTCCTGGTTTAGTCCTGGTTTAGACCTGGTTTAGTCCTGGTTCAGTCCTGGTTCAGTCCTGGTTTAGTCCTGGTTTAGACCTGGTTTAGTCCTGGTTTAGTCCTGGTTTAGTCCTGGTTTAGTCCTGGTTTAGTCCTGGTTTAGTCCTGGTTTAGACCTGGTTTAGTCCTGGTTTAGACCTGGTTTAGTCCTGGTTTAGACCTGGTTTAGTCCTGGTTTAGTCCTGGTTTAGTCCTGGTTTAGTCCTGGTTTAGTCCTGGTTCAGTCCTGGTTCAGTCCTGGTTTAGACTTGGTTTAGTCCTGGTTTAGACCTGGTTTAGACCTGGTTTAGTCCTGGTTTAGACCTGGTTTAGTCCTGGTTTAGTCCTGGTTTAGTCCTGGTTTAGTCCTGGTTTAGTCCTGGTTCAGTCCTGGTTCAGTCCTGGTTTAGTCCTGGTTTAGTCCTGGTTTAGTCCTGGTTCTGTACCTTTTGTCCGAGGAACAGAGTCTTGGCTGATAAAACAGTGAAACCTTCTCCGAGTTCGTCGTCTTGAGTTGAGTTCGGCTCTGTCTCTTTCTCCGAGTCCTGGTTCTGACCAAAACAGACCACATCAAGACCAGACCTGGAGCTGGACACGTCTTCGGTGTCAATGATATTGTTATTGCATATTGGCTCTGTGCACGGAGAATCATTTGGCTATTTATTTTTAAATTTTCTCTGTTCTGTTTCTGTTTAGACACAGATTCTCTTTCAGACCAGTTCTTCTTCTGCTCAGACTCTCCTCACGGTCCTCAGATGCAGGTGGACAGCACTTTGGGGCCCGCCTCTTGTCGGCTTCTGTGTTGAGTCTCACTGTGAGCCGCTCTGCTCTGCACACGAGGGCCCCAAAGTGCTGTGCGTCTGCGTCTGAGAGCCTGAGGTGAAGATTCTGAGCAGAAGAAGAACTGGTTTGAAAGAGGAGTGAACGAAGCCTAGAGGCCACTCTAAATGGCCCCGAGTGAATGAATGTGGTTTAGTCCTGGTTCAGTCCTGGTTTAGACCTGGTTTAGTCCTGGTTTAGACCTGGTTTAGTCCTTGTTTAGACCTGGTTTAGTCCTGGTTTGGTCCTGCTTTAGTCCTGGTTTAGTCCTGGTTTAGTCCTGGTTTAGACCTGGTTTAGTCCTGGTTTAGTCCTGGTTTGGTCCTGCTTTAGTCCTGCTTTAGTCCTGCTTTAGTCCTGGTTTAGTCCTGGTTTAGACCTGCTTTAGTCCTGCTTTAGTCCTGGTTTAGTCCTGGTTTAGACCTGGTTTAGTCCGGGTTTAGTCCTGGTTTAGACCTGGTTTAGTCCTGGTTTAGACCTGGTTTAGTCCTTGTTTAGACCTGGTTTAGTCCTGGTTTGGTCCTGCTTTAGTCCTGGTTTAGACCTGGTTTAGTCCTGGTTTAGTCCTGGTTTGGTCCTGCTTTAGTCCTGCTTTAGTCCTGCTTTAGTCCTGGTTTAGTCCTGGTTTAGACCTGCTTTAGTCCTGCTTTAGTCCTGGTTTAGTCCTGGTTTAGACCTGGTTTAGTCCTGGTTTAGACCTGGTTTAGTCCTGGTTTAGTCCCGGTTTAGTCCCGGTTTAGTCCTGGTTTAGTCCTGGTTTAGTCCTGGTTTAGACCTGGTTTAGTCCCGGTTTAGTCCCGGTTTAGTCCTGGTTTAGTCCTGGTTTAGACCTGGTTCAGTCCTGGTTCAGTCCTGGTTTAGACCTGGTTCAGTCCTGGTTTAGACCTGGTTTAGACCTGGTTTAGTCCTGGTTTAGACCCGGTTTAGTCCCGGTTTAGTCCCGGTTTAGTCCCGGTTTAGTCCCGGTTTAGACCCGGTTTAGTCCCGGTTTAGTCCCGGTTTAGTCCTGGTTTAGTCCCGGTTTAGTCCTGGTTTAGACCTGGTTTAGTCCTGGTTTAGACCTGGTTTAGTCCTGGTTTAGACCTGGTTTAGTCCTGGTTTGGTCCTGCTTTAGTCCTGGTTTAGACCTGGTTTAGTCCTGGTTTAGTCCTGGTTTGGGAAGCCTAGAGGCCGCTCTAAATGGCCCCGAGTGAATGGATGTGAGAGTGAACGGTCCATGTGCCTGGCCCCTGTCCAGGGTGTGCCCCGCCTAAGGCCCAAAGTCACCGGGACAGGCTCCAATCACCCGTGACCCCTAACGTGAAAAAGTGGGAGAAAATTGAAGAATAGTTCTGTTTCTCTCATTTACAACTGGGAAACATCAGGAACATCCCGTTAAAGTTCTGAGTTCACTCTCCGTGTGTGGAGCTGTGACGGTTTCAGGGTCAGTTTGGTTCTTTAAAAGCCCTTGTGACGTAGAAAGTGCCAGGCCCGGAGATGTACCTTGGGTTTGCGTCCGCGCCGGCCCTTGGCTCTGCGGCCCCTGGTGGTCTTGGGGCCCCTGGGGCTCTTTGGACTCTTGGGGGCCTTCCTGGCTCTCGTGCCCGTCTCCGGCTGCTTGTCGCTGGGCTGCACGTCGCTTCTGGCTCTGGTGCCGCGTTTCTTGGACAGAAGCTCGGGGTGAATCCGAGGCAGGACGCCGCCGTTGGAGATGGTCACTCCGCGCAGCAGCTGAGCGGGAAACGAACACATGACACAAAATAAAACTGACCACAGGTTTGACCCTCGCCCTGCAGCCTGTGGACTGTGGACTAACACAACGTGACGGTAACACATGTGAATAACACAGGTCACACGACTTTGAAGCGATGGTAAAACAGAAGTAACATGATTGTAACACATGTGAGTAACACAGATTTAACACAACTGTAACACACAAGACAGTAACACACACACAACTGTAACACACACAACTGTAACACACAAGACAGTAACACACATGACTGTAACACACACACAACTGTAACACACACGACTGTAACACACAAGACAGTAACACACACAACTGTAACACACACAACTGTAACATGACTGCAGCGTGACTGTAACACACACAACTGTAAGACTATACGCAATAG
Organism: Rhinogobius similis; assembly: GCA_019453435.1. NCBI lineage: Eukaryota > Metazoa > Chordata > Actinopteri > Gobiiformes > Gobiidae > Rhinogobius > Rhinogobius similis. The sequence continues at coordinate 1,205,390 of CM033634.1, read as the reverse complement.
TACCACAGCTGTAAAACACACGGCTGTAACACACAGGACTGTAACACACACACACAAATGTAACACATACGCACGACTGTAACACACACAACTGTAAGACTGTACGCAATAGTACCACAGCTGTAACACACAGGGCTGTAACACACACGACTGTAACACACACATGACTGTAACACACACACACACACACACACACGACTGTCACACACATGACTGTGACTCACACAACTGTAACACACACAACCGTAACACACACACGACTGTAACACACACGACTGTAACACACACAACTGTAACACACACGACTGTAACACACATGACTGTAACACACGACTGTAACACACACAACCGTAACACACACGACCGTAACACACACGGCTGTAACACACACGGCTGTAACACACACGACCGTAACACACACGGCTGTAACACACACGACTGTAACACACACGACCGTAACACACACGACCGTAACACACACGGCTGTAACACACACGGCTGTAACACACACGATCAGAATAATACACGGGTTGTAACACACACCACTGTAACACACGACTGTAACACACACAAATCAGAATACACACGACTGTAACACACACAACCAGAATACACACGGTTGTAACACACATGATCAGAATAATACACGGTTGTAACACACACAACCAGAATACACACGACTGTAACACACACAACTGTAACACACACAACTGTAAACACACACGACTGTAACACACACAACCGTAACACACACGGCTGTAACACACACAACTGTAACACACACGACTGTAACACACACGACTGTAACACACACAACCGTAACACACACGGCTGTAACACACATGACCGTAACACACACGGCTGTAACACACACAACCGTAACACACACGGCTGTAACACACACGACTGTAACACACACGACTGTAACACACACAACTGTAACACACACGACTGTAACACACATGACTGTAACACACGACTGTAACACACACAACCGTAACACACACGACCGTAACACACACGGCTGTAACACACACGGCTGTAACACACACGACCGTAACACACACGGCTGTAACACACACGACTGTAACACACGACTGTAACACACACAACCGTAACACACACGACTGTAACACACACAACCGTAACACACACGGCTGTAACACACACAACCGTAACACACACACGACTGTAACACACACAACTGTAACACACAAGAATGTAACACACACATGACTGTAACACACGACTGTAAACACACACAAGTAACACACCGATCAGAATACACACGGTTGTAAACACACCTGTAACATTACACGATCCGTAACACACACGGCTGTAACACACACGACTGTAACACACGACTGTAACACACACAACCGTAACACACACGACTGTAACACACACAACCGTAACACACACGGCTGTAACACACATGACCGTAACACACACGGCTGTAACACACACAACCGTAACACACACGACTGTAACACACACGACCGTAACACACAAATGACTGTAACACACACACGACTGTAACACACACACAACTGTAACACACACAACTGTAACACACACAACCGTAACACACACACGACTGTAACACACACGACTGTAACACACGACTGTAACACACACGACCGTAACACACACGACTGTAACACACACGACTGTCACACACGACTGTAACACACACGACCGTAACACACACGACTGTAACACACACGACTGTCACACACACACGACTGTCACACACACACGACTGTCACACACACACGACTGTCACACACACACGACTGTCACACACACACAACTGTCACACACAACTGGCGTTACATTTAGCTTCATTCTCTCTTCTTTGATGAATAATTATCCTCGTCACACACACTTCCTGTTGAACTCCCTCCATCAGTGACGTTTGTCCAGATCAAACACATCATTTATCTGAGAATCTTCTGCTGTTTTTAGTCTTAAATCATCACAGACGGAGCATTTCTGCCTCTGAACACGTCAGAGCGCCTCTAAGTGATAATGTAACTCTATTGTGTAAGTGCTAGCGCCATCTACTGGCTGCATGCACTCAGTGTCAGGACAGACAGCGGAGAAATCCTTTCTTTTAATCCATAATAAACTTTTTTTTTTTTTTTTTTTTCAAAACAAGAGATGGCAAATATCAGGTCCTCAAGAACATAAACATAAAGGCTAATATGAAAAATGTATAATATTATTTCTTTCATCAGATTTGAGATTTGTGTCTCGGGTAAAAGCTTCAGAACATTTGGGGAGTTGAACACTGAATTCACCCCTTTGTGTCGGTGGAATAAGTTCCACAATGTGGCATTAAAGAGCTGAGTCCAGACCTGGTTGAGTTCTTCGTCGTTGGCGATGGCCAGTTTGATGTGTCGAGGTGTGATCCGGCCTTTTTTATTGTCTCTGGCTGCGTTTCCCGCCAACTCCAAGATCTCAGCTGAAACAGAAACAAAAGCCCGGGTTTGGTCCTGGTTTAGTCCAGTCCAGGTCCAGTCCAGGTCCAGGTCCAGGTCCAGGTCCAGTCCAGGTCCAGTCCAGTCCAGGTCCAGGTCCAGGTCCAGTCCAGTCCAGGTCCAGTCCAGTCCAGTCCAGGTCCAGCTCCAGTCCAGGTCCCGGTCCCAGTCCAGTCCAGGTCCAGGTCCAGGTCCAGTCCAGGTCCGGTCCAGGTCCAGGTCCAGTCCAGGTCCAGGTCCAGTCCAGTCCAGTCCAGTCCAGGTCCAGGTCCAGGTCCAGTCCAGTCCAGGTCCAGTCCAGTCCAGGTCCAGCTCCAGCTCCAGCTCCAGCTCCAGTCCAGGTCCAGGTCCAGTCCAGGTCCGGTCCAGGTCCAGGTCCAGTCCAGGTCCAGTCCAGGTCCAGGTCCCGGTCCAGTCCAGGTCCAGTACCTGCCAGATACTCGATGACGGCTGCCATATAAACCGGGGCTCCGACCCCGATGCGGTACTTGTGGGTCGCGGCCCGCAGATACCTCATCATGCGTCCCACGGGGAACAGGACCCCGGCCCGGGCCGAGCGGGACATCTTGGTCAGCTTCTTCTTCCCTCCGCGCGCCGACATCCTGTGGAGCAGCACAGCGTCAGGCTCTCCCTCCAGCCGGGAGCTCGTGGGTTCAAGACCCTGCTCCACGCTGCTCGGGTTTGACTCCCACAAGTGCAAAGTAAAAGTACTGCATGTACTTTACATCAGATACTTCTACTGCACTTTGAGCTGGACTGAAAAGTAAAGTACTTTTCTTTAAAGGTCGAGGCGATGGTGACGTTCTGACTAACAACCATAGAACTATAATAAAACCTGGAAGATGAATCCAAAATGGCCGCCCTGTTTATCCCTGTGGCCTGAGCTCATTGGTGCATGACCCCAAAAAAGTTTCTTATTTCCGCATTTACTTCCTGATACGGAGGCGGCCATCTTTGTTTTACTTCCTGATACGGAGGCGGCCATCTTTGTTTTACTTCCTGATACGGAGGCGGCCATCTTTGTTTTACTTCCTGATACGGAGGCGGCCATCTTTGTTTTACTTCCTGATACGGAGGCGGCCATCTTTGTTTTACTTCCTGATACGGAGGCGGCCATCTTTGTTTTACTTCCTGATACGGAGGCGGCCATCTTTGTTTTACTTCCTGATACGGAGGCTGCCATCTTTGCTTTAGGGCGCCACGTGACCACAATCCCCCACTTCATATAAAAACGGTAATTTGTGTGATTTTATAAACGGTAGAAAAGAACATTTCCTTCTATTTTATTTAAATACCGATAATAATTCAGTCCTGTCTGTGATTATAATGTGACATTTTAGAAAAAGGCTGCAGTACCTCACACGACCACTAATCAACCTGGGACACAGACAGAGGGGGCGGGGCTTATCCAGTTCATTTAATACATCCATGCTAACAACTGACAACATCGAAAAATAAAGACGTATAAAAAACAATGTTATTTATTTATTTAAATATTGTTATCAACATTAAGTGACTTTAAAGTTATAACATGTATTTGCCTGAAATGATCATTTTAGTTAAAGAGTGTCTGGGGTTAACAGAGGGGGGCGCTGTGTCTGGACGGCCCAGACAGAACCCACGGCAACACAGGGAGAACATGCAGCGCGCGTGATGATGATGTGGCCCGGGACTTGAACCCACAACCTCTTTGTTGAGAGGCTCTAACCAGACCAGCTGCAGACCATCAGCTCAGTCACTTCCTTTGACCAAAAGCGCGACTCTTGATCAACATTTCTATTTGACGTTTGAATCGTTTCCAAAATCTGTGTGAAATACATTTTTATTTGAAAACTGAGGCTCCTGTCCTGAGTTAATGTTTGATCAGTTTTCTAGATCAGTGGTTCCTGAAGTGGGGGTGAGCTGGGGGTCTAGATCTAATTTGAATTAATAGGAACATTGTATTTGCTCTATTTTTTATTTAAAACAGTATCTTTAAGTGAAACAGGGCCCAATACGACAATAAATAATTTAAATAACCAACATTAAACCTGATTTAACTCGCTTTGACACTTACAATTATTGCAAATGTCATTTTCATTTTGCTTTGGGTCCCGGCCAGAGAAGTTTGGGAATCTCTGCTTGTTTTTCTGGTTCTTGACCAGAACCGCTGCTTTAGACAAAAATAAATGGAACTGACTTAAAGACCTGGTTTAATGACGGTTTGGACCCGGTTTGGTCCTGGTTTAGTCCTGGTTTAGTCCTGGTTTAGTCCCGGTTTGGACCCGGTTTGGTCCTGGTTTAGTCCTGGTTTAGTCCTGGTTTAGTCCCGGTTTGGACCCGGTTTGGTCCTGGTTTAGTCCCGGTTTAGTCCTGGTTTAGTCCTGGTTTAGTCCCGGTTTGGACCCGGTTTGGTCCTGGTTTAGTCCCGGTTTAGTCCTGGTTTAGTCCCGGTTTAGTCCCGGTTTAGTCCCGGTTTAGTCCCGGTTTAGACCTGGTTTAGACCTGGTTTAGTCCCGGTTTAGACCTGGTTTAGACCCGGTTTAGTCCCGGTTTGGTCCTGGTTTAGACCCGGTTTAGTCCTGGTTTAGTCCCGGTTTAGACCTGGTTTAGACCCGGTTTGGTCCCGGTTTGGTCCTGGTTTAGTCCCGGTTTAGACCCGGTTTGGTCCCGGTTTAGTCCCGGTTTGGTCCCGGTTTAGTCCAGGTTTAGTCCTGGTTTAGTCCCGGTTAAGACCTGGTTTAGTCCCAGTTTGGACCCGGTTTAGTCCCGGTTTAGTCCTGGTTTGGTCCCGGTTTGGACCCGGTTTAGACCTGGTTTGGTCCCGGTTTGGACCCGGTTTAGTCCCGGTTTAGACCCGGTTTAGACCCGGTTTAGTCCTGGTTTAGTCCCAGTTTGGACCCGGTTTAGTCCCGGTTTAGTCCTGGTTTGGTCCCGGTTTGGACCCGGTTTAGTCCTGGTTTGGTCCCGGTTTGGACCCGGTTTAGTCCCGGTTTAGACCCGGTTTGGACCCGGTTTAGTCCCGGTTTAGACCCGGTTTAGTCCTGGTTTGGTCCCGGTTTGGACCCGGTTTAGTCCCGGTTTAGACCCGGTTTAGACCCGGTTTAGTCCCGGTTCAGTCCCGGTTTGGACCCGGTTCAGTCCCGGTTTAGTCCCGGTTTAGACCCGGTTTAGTCCCGGTTTGGACCTGGTTTAGTCCCGGTTTGGTCCCGGTTCAGTCCCGGTTTAGACCTGGTTTAGACCCGGTTTAGACCCGGTTTCGTCCCGGTTTAGACCCGGTTTAGTCCCGGTTTAGACCCGGTTTAGTCCCGGTTTGGACCTGGTTTAGTCCCGGTTTGGTCCCGGTTCAGTCCTGGTTTAGTCCCGGTTTAGACCCGGTTTAGAACCGGTTTGGTCCCGGTTCAGTCCCGGTTTAGACCTGGTTTAGTCCCGGTTTAGTCCCGGTTAAGTCCTGGTTTAGTCCTGGTTTAGACCCGGTTTAGACCCGGTTTAGTCCTGGTTTAGTCCCGGTTTAGACCCGGTTAAGTCCCGGTTAAGTCCCGGTTTAGTCCTGGTTTAGTCCCGGTTTAGTCCCGGTTTAGTCCCGGTTTGGTCCCGGTTTAGTCCTGGTTTAGTCCCGGTTTAGTCCCGGTTTGGTCCCGGTTTGGTCCCGGTTTGGTCCCGGTTTAGTCCTGGTTTAGTCCCGGTTTAGTCCCGGTTTGGTCCCGGTTTAGTCCCGGTTTGGACCTGGTTTAGTTCCGGTTTGGACCTGGTTTAGTCCCGGTTTAGACCCGGTTTGGTCCCGGTTTGGTCCTGTTTTGAGTCTAATCCGGACTAGAACTTATTCCTGTTTATGTCAGAGCAGCCCTCGCGCATGCGCACTGCCGCTCGCTTGTGTCTCGGGGAAAACATGACGCTGTTTGGTTTTTCGCCTTAAACGTCGTGTTTCTGAAGAGCGCGTGCTCTTCCCGCGCACACACGCGTGTCATGTCCGTGTCGTGTCCGTGTCACGTGCACATAATCACGTATAAACACGTTCTGAGCCTCGCGCGGCCCGTTTCCGTAGCCGCGAGCCCCGGAGCTGCTACGAGCCGCCGCGGCCGAGCGCGCGCTGCCGCCCGAGCGCGAGGCGACCTCCGCCGCGTGCCTTACCTGCGGGACGGGGCGCGTGTCTCCTGCGGGTTGTGCGGGGGTTTTACGGTGTGTCTGCGGCGAGCGCGCGGAAAACGCGGGTCTCAGGTCAGGCTCGCGGCGCGGCACGGCGCGGTACAGACGCGACAGACGCGCTACTGATGCTGCAAAGGAACAAATCCAGAGGAAACCGCCCCCAAGACCGCGCGCGGCAGCTGCGCCTCAGCGCGTGCGGACCGGGGGACCGGGAGTAGGACTCAGACCGGGACCAGGACCGGACCAGGACCAAGACCAGGACTAGGGTCAGACCCGGACCAGGACCGGGGTCAGACCCGGACTAGGACCAGGACCAAGACCAGGACCAAGACCGGGATCAGACCAGGACCAGGACTGTGGTCAGACCAAGACCAGGACCGGGACTAGGACCAAGACCAGAACCAGGACCGGGGTCAGACCCGGATTAGGACCAGGACCAGGACCAGGTTCTTTGGGTCAGACGTGCCTCAGGAGGATGTTCTGGGTCATTTATGGACTCGTTCCCTTCGGTCTGAGCTCACATCATCAGCTTCAGTTCCTCAAAGTTCAGTTTTTGGACCAAACCGCTCGTTTCTTCGTTTGTCTTTTCATGGATCACAAACTTAAGGTTCAAAGTCACGTGTGTAACATTTTTGTTCTACGAGTTTAAAGAGTGTTTAGATCTCACATTTCACCAAAAAACAGCACGAGCCCAAATTCAAGCTGTTTCTGAACCTTTAAACATGTCAGAAAATATGTAATAAAATTAAATAATAAAAACTAATGTCTTTGAACATAAGAAGAATTAAAGCTGGAGTTTGGACAATTCCTCTTTAAAAGTCTAATTCCACTAAAGTGAGATGAAGAGACTTGAATTAAAGTCAAAAAGTCCAGGTGGAATCCACAGAAAAATCCTACTCATTTTTTTTCAATATTTGGATAATTATTGTATTTGTGCTCAGCGGCTGACGGTCTCTTTTTTGATGCACAAAAAGGAATAATTAAAGGAAAGGCCCCTTCAGCGTCAGAGGTTAAAGGGCCTATGACAGGTCGAGCTACACACTTCACAAAAATGTAGTTTAGATAAATATATTTCACATTTTGTCAAGATACTTTACACATTTTATCACGGTTTAGCAATTTTTTAGGGTTTTAACATCACTTCCTGGTTGTAAATGATGACATCACACTAGGAAATTACCATAGCAACCACCTGTAAACTGGGCCAAAACTCATCTAATGTCACAGATTTTTTACATTTTTACACATAAAAACACATGTGAACACCTTTTTTGTTGAATTAATGTATAAACGGTAAAAAAAGTAGTTTATTTTGTGTAAATTATGCATAACCTTTGACCCCACAGTGTGATGTCATCAGTTTGTTTACTTCCTGTAACTTTCTACAGATTTTTCAACTTTTCTCCACAAACGTCCGCTTGATTGGTGTAAAACTATCATTTTAATTTATAACAAGTATTAATGCACCAAACAAAGAGAAAATTAGAAAATCATGAAAACCTGTCATAGGCCCTTTAAATATGACGGACACAAAGCGACGAAGTGAACAGCGTTTGGACTCGTTTAAAATGTAAAGTGTTTTATAAATCCAGCCTGACAGAGCAGAACCTGACCGTCCACTGACCCTGGTGTGGTTTATGAAGAGCTTGATTTGACTTCAGGGCAGTTCACCTGCTTTAAACACATCTAAGAGTCTGCATCCATTCAATAAAAAATCTTGATTTTTAGGTTTTAATGACAAATACAGCAGTGTTGAGCCCAATATTATTTCATTTTAATATATTCTTATATCATGCTTTACCACAAACCAACCTTTTTTATAGAAAAACAAACTAACAATTCCCTGGAAATGAAAATGTGTTTATTTTTCTGTTAATCCCTGAAATGGTTTAATCCCGTTGTCTTCCAGGATTTTGAACATTCTGTTTTTTTAAAGGATCTAGGAGGAGCGTCCAAAGGAGGAGCGTCCAAAGGAGGAGGAGTGTCCAGAGGAGGAGGGTCCAGAAGAGGAGGAGCGTCCAGAGGAGGAGCGTCCAGAGGAGGAGCGTCCAGAGGAGGAGCGTCCAAAGGAGGAGCGTCCAAAGGAGGAGCGTCCAAAGGAGGAGGAGTGTCCAGAGGAGGAGTGTCCAGAGGAGGAGGGTCCAGAAGAGGAGGAGCGTCCAGAGGAGGAGCGTCCAGAGGAGGAGCGTCCAAAGGAGGAGCGTCCAACCAGAGGAGGAGCGTCCAACCAGAGGAGGAGCGTCCAGAAGAGGAGGAGCGTCCAGAAGAGGAGGAGCGTCCAACCAGAGGAGGAGCGTCCAACCAGAGGAGGAGCGTCCAACCAGAGGAGGAGCATCCAGAAGAGGAGGAGCGTCCAACCAGAGGAGGAGCGTCCAACCAGAGGAGGAGCGTCCAACCAGAGGAGGAGCGTCCAACCAGAGGAGGAGCGTCCAACCAGAGGAGGAGCGTCCAGAAGAGGAGGAGCGTCCAACCAGAGGAGGAGCGTCCAACCAGAGGAGGAGCGTCCAACCAGAGGAGGAGCATCCAGAAGAGGAGGAGCGTCCAACCAGAGGAGGAGCGTCCAACCAGAGGAGGAGCGTCCAACCAGAGGAGGAGCATCCAGAAGAGGAGGAGCGTCCAACCAGAGGAGGAGCGTCCAACCAGAGGAGGAGCGTCCAGAGGAGGAGCGTCCAACCAGAGGAGGAGCGTCCAACCAGAGGAGGAGCGTCCAGAGGAGGAGCGTCCAACCAGAGGAGGAGCGTCCAAAGGAGGAGGAGTGTCCAGAGGAGGAGTGTCCAGAGGAGGAGCGTCCAAAGGAGGAGGAGTGTCCAGAGGAGGAGGGTCCAGAAGAGGAGGAGCGTCCAAAGGAGGAGCGTCCAGAGGAGGAGCGTCCAGAGGAGGAGCATTCAACCAGAGGAGGAGCGTCCAGAGGAGGAGGGTCCAGAGGAGGAGGGTCCAGAGGAGGAGCGTCCAGAAGAGGAGGAGCGTCCAACCAGAGGAGGAGCGTCCAACCAGAGGAGGAGCGTCCAGAAGAGAAGGAGCGTCCAGCCAGAGGAGGAGCGTCCAACCAGAGGAGGAGCGTCCAGAGGAGGAGGGTCCAGAGGAGGAGCGTCCAGAGGAGGAGGTGAACAGCTCATAAGGAGGTGAACCGCTCATAAGGAGGTGAACCGCTCATAAGGAGGTGAACCGCTCATAAGGAGGTGAACAGCTCATAAGGAGGTGAACCGCTCATAAGGAGGTGAACAGCTCATAAGGAGGTGAACCGCTCATAAGGAGGTGAACCGCTCATAAGGAGGTGAACCGCTCATAAGGAGGTGAACCGCTCATAAGGAGGTGAACCGCTCATAAGGAGGTGAACCGCTCATGAGGAGGTGAACCGCTCATAAGGAGGTGAACAGCTCATAAGGAGGTGAACCGCTCATAAGGAGGTGAACCGCTCATAAGGGGGTGGGGCCTGTTTGCCTTAGGGACCATCAGGGGCCTGGAGCCTCCAGGACCGTTCGGGTCCTTGAACCACCTTAACGCGGAGGAGGGGTTTGAGCACTCTTACTTTAACTCTGGTAATTAGTTTTAGAATGGGTTAGCCTTCTAAAACGGGACTCCCAGACGTCCCTCACCCCAGACACCTTCTCCAGCTCCTCCGGGGGGATCCCGAGACGTTCCCAGGCCAGCCGAGAGTGTGTTCTGGGTCATCCCCTGGGCCTCGTTCCGGTGGGACATGCCCAGAACACCTCCCGAGGGAGGCGTCCAGGAGGCTCCAGAACAGATGGCCGAGGCTGGGCTGGCTCCTCTTGACGTGGAGGAGCAGTGGGTCTACAGAGCTCCTCCCATGTAACTGAGGTCCTCACCCTATCTCTAAGGGAGCACCCAATCACCCGGTGGAAGAAACTCATTTCGACGCTTGTATCTGCAATCTTGTTCTTTTGGTCATTACCCAGAGCTCATGACCAGGTGAGAGAGGAACGTAGATTGACCGGTAAATCGAGAGCTTTGTCTTTCAACTCAGCTGCCAAAATTCAGTCCATGAAAATAATGTACAGAACCGGTGCCAGGGCAGCCCTGGCGGAGTCCAACATGCACTGAACAGGTCTGATTTACTGCCAGTAGCACAGCTCCTGCTCCAGTCGTAGAAGGACAGCCTTTAGCAAAGGGCCCTGGACCCCATACTCCTGGAGCACTCAAATGCCTTCTCCAGATCCACAAAGCACATGTGACTGAGGCAAACTCCCCTGAACCCTCGAGCACCCGATGGAGAGTATAGAGCTGGTCCAGTGTTCCACGACCGGGACCAAAACCACAGGCTCCTACTGAATCCGAGGTTGGACTATCGGTCGGATTCTCCTCTCCAGTCCCTGGAATAGACCTTACAGGGGAGGCTGAGGAGTGTGATCCCCCTGTGGTTGGGACACACCCTCCGGTCCTCCTTCTTATACAGAGAGACCACCACCCCGGTCTGCCAGTCCAGAAGTACCGTCCCAGACCGCCACGCGATGTTGCAGAGACGTGTCAGCCAAGACAGTCCCACAACATCCAGAGACTTAAGACACTCAGGGAGGAGATCCTCAAAGTATTCCTTCCACCGTCCAATAACATCCTCAGTCGAGGTCAACATCTCTCCACCCTCACCGTAAATGGTGTTGGTGAAGCACTGCTTTCTCTTCCTGAGGCGTCGGCCATTTTGCCAGAATTTCTTTGAGCTCCTCCATGGCCTCTCCGAACTAATCCAATCCAGAGTTTTTGCCTCTGCGACTGCATGGCTTGCGTTACGCTTGGCTTGGCGGTACAGTCAACTGCCTCAGGAGTCCCACAAGCCAACAAGACCTGACAGGACTTCTTCAGCCTGGCGGTATCCCTTACTTCCGACGTCTACCACCAGGTTTGGATTACCTCCGCAACAGGCACTGGAGACCTTGTGCTCACAACTACGAGCTGCTGCATCGACAATGGAGGCCGAGAACATGGTCCTCTGGGACTCAATGTCCCCAGCCTCCCTCGGGATCTTGGAGAAGCTCCTGAAGGTGTGAGTTGAAGACCTGCTGACAGAGGGCTCTGCCAGATGTTCCAGCAGACCCTCACGATACACTTGGGCCTGCTAAGGCTTCCTCCCCCGCCAGCGGATCCAACTCACCACTAGGTGGTGATCGGTTGACAGCTCCGCCCCTCTCTTCCGACACAATGACGATGCCAGATGATACGACAACAAAGTCGATCATCGGCCTCCAGCCTAGGGTGTCCTGGTGCCACGTGCACTGATGGACCTTGTGCTTGAACATGGTGTTAGTTATGGACAAACTGTGACTGACACAGAAGTCCAATAACTGAACACCACTCGGGTTCAGATCAGGGCCGTTCCTCCCGATTACCCCTCTGCAGGTGTCACTGTCGTTGCCCACGTGGGTGTTAAAGTCCCCCAGTAGAACAATGTAGTCTCCGGGCGGTGCACTGTCTAGTACCCCTTCCAGGGACTCCAAGAAGGCCTGGTCTGCACCGGTCTACGGCCTGTAGGCAACACAAAGTGAGAGACCTGTCTCCGTGGCGGCTGAGCTGTGGGGCTCTGAGCCCACATCAGCTCGCTGCCGCTCCCCGCGGATAACGCCAGAGAAGTGGAGCGTGCAGCCCCTCTCGAGGGGTTCCAGAGCCCAGGCTGTGCCCAGGCTGTGCCCAGGCTGTGAGGAGGTGAGATTATATCTAACTGGTAATGCTCAACCTCCCGCACGAGCTCAGGCTCCTCCCTCAATGAGGTGACGCTCCATGTCCCTAGAGCCAGTTTCTGTGTCTGGAGATCTGGTCGTCGAGGTCTCTGCTGCTAAAAATACTACTTCTAAAGATTAAGAATTTGCTATTTCAGTTTTTAAAAATATGATAAAATATTACACATCATGAATCATGAAACAGCAAAATGAAGCTTTAATTCATTCTTTACGACAGTCCAACATCAAGAATTAAAGTCAATGGTCACTTGACAGACACTGACTCTGGACAGACCTGGACACATTGGCCCAAAACATCAGACACAAACGTCTTATCTTATCTCTTTAACATTTGGATGTGGTTTTCCATAAAGATTTAACAACAGTTTTAGAGACAAACTCCACCGCTGTAGTTCTGTGTGTGGGCTGGGCTTACAGCCTGGAAAGAGCGAACCACAAAGACGTCAACATCTTTATTTTAATGGGGTGTGATTCAAGTTTTGTACCAAACGGAATTGACCTGAGTCAAAATCTGGATAACCAAAGGTAAATGTTCTTTATTATTATTCACTCTTTTTACTATTATTTTTAAAAAGTAAAGGTTTTTAATATTTTTAAAAGAACTATTCGACTTATGAATAGGACATTTAGAAATGCTTACAAATAAAGAGATACTACAATCAGGAAAAACAGAGGAACCTTAGCCCACGGATTTAACTTTTTTATTAAAACATAAATAAGAACTCTCCAGGGGAATCAACTCAAAACTATGAAAGTCTATTCCCGATGTTAACAATTCTACAAGGTACATGAAAAGTAAAGTGGAAAAGAGGGAAACTGTTCAAATTGATGAAGAATGGAAGCATATTTACACGTCCGATGGAAAAGAACAAAATCTCGTGTTTGGAAAGAATCCTGTTGGAAAAATGTATCGAGGTATTTTAGAACACCTCGTCAAAGGGCACATCATTCTCAGGGAACCCCAATTTATCACTTTTTGTGATCCCACACACTATTTTACTTACAAAATGTGACTTTAGTTGTGGCCTTTTCAGCTCTGGGCCTTCATCAGGCAAAGGATGAGCTCCATCTTTTATTGTGTTTGCAAATGTTAAGCGTCCATTTGTTTTTATTTCACAATACATTTAAAAGCAGTAAATGAAATTAACTTCGTCTTTTCTCTCTGAATATATTATAAGCATTTATGAATGTGTTTGAGAAGTAAATCTTTACACATCAGTCTTATTTTGGTTAAAACTGAACCATAAATTAAGGGGTTGAACAGTGGCTGACACAGGAGGAAGTACAGCGACAGGAAAATGCGTAACATGTTCGGGACGTGGCTCAAGTTGAATCGTCCTTGAACGACTTCAAAAAACGCAGCGACGGTGAAATTGAGCAGCGAAGCCAGGTGAGGCGAGCAGGTGTGCACGGCTTTGTGCCACATCTGCCCCGAGCTGCCCCGGCACACTCTGAGGATACGGAAGTACGTGTACACGATAATGACAAACGGGAAAAAAACGGCATTGAAAGTACTCACAAGGCCATATATGTTAATGATAGAAGTGTCGTAACAGGCCAGTTTCACGATGGAGTAATTATCACAGTAAACTTTATTGATGACGTTATTGCAAAGTTCCAAAGACGAACTCAAACTGATAATGACTCCTATCGTTAAAAAAGCGTACGTCCACGGAATCAACATCAGAGCAGCCGTCTTGTTCCGGTTCATCCGAGATTTATAGTGAAGTGGATGACAAATGGCGACGTAGCGGTCGTACGACATGCTAGCTAACGTGAAGAACTCCACTGTTCCATATCCGTGTATAACATATACCTGAAAAAAGCAGAAAGGAGCAGGAACGACGTGGACGTCTCGTAGAATGTGGACCAGTAGAAACGGGAAGAGAGCGGAGCTGCCGTAGAGTTCGTTTAGGAACAAGCTGCAGAGGAACATGTACATGGGCTCGTGGAGGCTGCGGTTCAGAGCGATGACGACGATGAGGAGAACGTTGCAGAACAGAATGAGAACGTACAGCAGCAGAAGAACGCAGAAGAACAGCCACCGCAGAGAGCCGGGGTTAGAGTACGCCGAGAGGACAAAGGATGAGACCGGAGTGGAGTTATGTCGCCGGAACGGAGTCTGCACTGGCATGGTTAATGTCAGAGGTGTGACAGACACTTAGAAGAACAGGAAGGATTTAGAGGCAACAGAAGATGTCACAACATTCAGGTGTGTAAAGATTCAAAGTGTGGTGGACGACAGATAAATATTCAAAACAAAGATTGTGGACCGGATGTTTGGTTGTTATCTCTGTTTAATGGATCTGTCAATGTGAAAAAAGAAGTGTATAGACTCAGCCTCTGATGAGACCAAAGAATGACGGTCGTCTGGTCTCGTTTTGCTAATTATGGTTTCATCAAAATGAAATAAAAACAATGAATATGGAACAATAGTAATCCAGAGTGGATGAAGACCAGATTAGACATGTACAAATTAAATGATGAATTTAGTTTGAATATAAAATACAGACTTTAATTCTTTATGTTCTTATCACTCATGTTTAAAAATACAATATGAGACAAAAACGCAGGAAAAAAAAGCAGAGCTGGTACAAATCTTTCAGAAACCTTTATCAACAAGTGCCATTTCAGAAAATAGTCAGATAATTTCAATGAATCATTCATCAGCACGAATCATTGTAAATAAGTCGAGGACTAAACCAGGTCTTGGGGACTTGAGCTGAAAACCAAGGATTTAACAAAAACAGCATTATTTAAAGCACTAAAGTCAATTAGAATAAAATCAAACCCAGATGCAGAAGTTCATCCTGCTCTGTTCAGACAACAGTTTGATTGAAATATTTAAAATCCTGTTTCTATCAGAGCAAAGACAAAGTCTTCTTCATAAAAATAATTAATAGCAAGAGAGAAATCCACAGCTGAATTTGTGTTGTACACAGAAGAACAAGATGCTGAAAGGAACTAGACGCAGTTCCTCCACTTTGTTTTAAAGATTAAAAAAAAGACATTTAAATGAATAAACAAACAAAAAAACATGTTTTTTCTCTTCTTCACGAACAATGCCTGGAGTCAAGCTTTAATTCAAGTTGTAATCTGGTCAAGAAGAGATACATTTGATCTATAAAAGTCCTAAGTTTAAAGTTGAAGTGTGTGGTTTTGATGTTTAATTTACACAAAGCGAGAGACACAGAGTTTTAAAAGCTTCGACTCGTAGGAGGAACCAGAGTCCAGGGACAGCCTCCTCTTCCTGTGACGGAGAACAAGAGCTCCAGGAAAGTTTAGCATTTTCACACAAAGTCTCCATTTTGGATGTATGGGAAAGTCTGATAGAAACCTGCACCCGTTCGTTTAATAGTTTCAATCGTTTGACTTAGACTTAAGTTTGGGATCCATTTGTCACGGTCTTTCTTTATGGTGAAAGAGAGAGGTGTGGTATCTGTTTGATATTTAAATGTGCACGTCTTTCTAAAAGTCAGCAGGGGGCGCCAGTGAGAGAGAATTTCATTTTTTGTATATTCAGTTTGTCTCCAAACATTGGTCCAATAGCATGAAGGAAATGCATCACATGGAAGTTTCTGGTTTGATCAAAAATAATAAAACATCATCTGCAGAATATAACTCACTGATTTGTGTCTGATGTATTGGACCAACCCCTCCTTGAACCGCCACCTTAACGTGGTGGAGGGGTTTGAGCACCTGAAAGATCCTGGGAGCTCTGCTGTCCGGGGCTTCATGCCCCTGGTAACATCACCCATGACAAACCGGTCCCAGGTCAGACCAAGAGCGGTTCAGAAGCCCGATGTCAGATGTCAGAAATAACAAGCCAGTTACGTCGTCCGGATTGGCGTTACCTGCCTGCGGTGCGTACTCGACTGTGAGCGCCTGGTGGCTGGGCCTTTCCCCTTGGGGCCCGGCCGGGCACAGCCCAAGCAGTGACGTGTTGCCGTCCTCCCGTTGACCCACCACCTGCGGGAGGATCCGTAAGGGGCCAGTGCATAGAGATCCCAACGGCCATCTAAGGCCATGCCCCTGTCCTTTGATCCTCCTTCAGGAAAAACTACAAAAAACCCCACGGGAAAAAGTAGAAACCTCAGGAGAACCACAGTGAAGGAGAGATCCTACTCCCACGGACGGACAGGCTGCAGATGAACTAAGACTGACATCCACTTGGACTGAACCAGAACCACTCAAGAGGGAGGTGGCTTTAAAGAGTTCCTCCAGGCGGACGAGGAGCAGTCCACCAGTGTAGAGAGATCCTCCAGGAGGACGAGGAGCAGTCCACCAGTGTAGAGAGATCCTCCAGCAGGAGATGAGGAACAGTTAATCTAAGTAGATGGAGTTGGTCCAGGCAGACGAGGTGTGGCTAATCCAGGGTTGAGGGAGTTCCTCCAGGCGGGTGGAGCATAGATCCTCCAGTGTAGAGATCGATCCTCCAGACAGATGGGGGGGGGGGGGGTCGTCACTGGAGCAGCCGCCGCAGTGTCTGAAACTGAGAGAGAAACAGCTTATTTTGGGCTACTTTTGGTCAATTTAGGCTACTTTTCATTTTGGGATACTTTTAGTCAATTTGGGCTACTTTACCAGTGCATTTTGGACTGTTTTTGGTCATTTTGGGCTACTTTTCATCTCGGGCTTCTTTTTGTCAGTTTGGGCTACTTTTCACTTTGGGCTACTTTTGGTCAGTTTTGGCTTCTTTTCATTTCGGGCTACATTTGGTCATTTTGGGCTATTTTACCAGTGCCTTTTGGGCTACTTATGGTCAGTTTGGGCTACTTTACTAGTGCATCTTTGGCTACGTTTCATTTTGGGCTACTTTTGGTCAGTTTAGGCTACTTTTCTGGCATAAGAGCAGTTTTGCATTATTTCAAACAAATTTTCATTCATTGGAATTTTGATCTGATTTCGGGTTATAGTACACATGAACATATGTTTTATTCAAATATTTTCATCCCATCTCTTAGAGACCCTTATAAAGCTAAGTAGTGTTCCAAAGGTCGTAGAAAGAGGAAACTTTAGAATCTGTTTAAAACCTATTTTTAAAGGTAGACTACTTAATTTCAAATCATATGGTCAACATTTGACCTCTCTGGGGGCCACCTTTTGTGAAAAACGACGGGATTTCAAGGCTTTACCTATCGAAAAGTATAGGTCCGATGGACACTAAACCAACATATTTGAACTTCTCTTGGGACCCCTGAAGACATATTTCAAAATCAGCTTTAAACAACATGTAGAAAAAGAAAATCAACCCAAGGTCCAAAATCTACTCGTGGTGGACTCAGGGTCTACGGCCCTGACCCCATTTTAAAAGCTGATTTTCAGAGAGCTAATTATCTCCCCTGGGGGTCGTGGAAACTTTTTGTCTCTGGATTATTGTAGAGGGGTCTTTAAACATCTTCTATGTCAACTTTGGTGGTCCTGAGGTCAAAGGTCACCGAAAGGAAGCCAATAAAGCAACATTTTAGGAAGCCCTTTCTAGACTTAGGTAGCCTATCTGAACTTTTACATTGTCTTTTTCGGCATAATTCAAAAACAAAAAGAGCTAGAATGTCGATTTTTCATATTATGTCCATAATAACGTGTACATCGAGTGGCCCAAAGATGATTTGCCAAATCCTATGTTTAAAGGGTGAAAAGGGGTTCAGAAGGGGTTGAGTAGCCCAAACAGACTTTTGGTGTCCCTTAAGGCCTGTGAGGGTTAGAATGTGCCCATCCCCCACCCCACATCGACAGGCCACACCCCCTTACTGCAGCCTCTGCATGTTCTGTTTAGCCCAAAAAGAAATAAAGTCGCCCAAACAGGAGATTAATATTAATTTTCCGCTCTGGGGGTCCTACAAACTATCAGTCTCCAGTTAATGTAGAGGGGCCTCATACGAGTCCCCGTGCCAAGTTTGGGGGTCCTGGGGTCAAAGGTCACCGAACGGCAGCCAATAAGCAAGCATATTAAAAAGTAGCCTGAGTGTACATTTTTGTAGCCCATATGGACTTTTGAAGTATATTTATTTGCATAATTTGAAAGTAGCCCAAACTGACCAAAAGTAGCCTAAATGCACAAGTAAATTACCGTAGAATGCGGACTATTGAGCGCTCCCGAGTATAAGCCGCACCAGCCATATTTTCAAAGAAAAACAACTTTGTACATATATAAGCCGCACCTGACTATAAGTGTTTGTCGCGCCAGTCCGGGAAGAGGCGCGCCCGTGGCAGAGGCGCGCATGTGATTTGTAACATGCGCTCCACCGCGAAAGAGTGCAGTGTGCAGCCAGTGTGTGTTGTTTTCTCCTCATCCTCGAATAAGTGGTCAAAATATGTGACGTGGGAACGCGTTAATGAAAGCGGCGGCTGCTACACGGAGCAGGAGAGAAAAAGAGAGCAACGGAGGAGAAAGCAGCAGAGGAGAGAGAAAAGAAAGGAGCGAGGGAGAGATCATGTGGGCCAGCGTCAGCAGAGGAACAGGTACATCACGTTGGTGCAGGTAGAACATGAAGCAGTAGTTACTTACTTATTCTGCATATAAACCTCTGCTCAGAACTTAATTTACGTAGCTCCGGTTCCACACGTGGGCGGGTTCGGTTTGTTGGGACATACATGCGCTGTTGGGTCAAATCATGCAGCAAAACACGGGAGTCAGCCACGCGGGAGTCAGCCACGCGGATGTGGGACACGGGAGTCAGCCACACGGATGTGAGACACGGGAGTCAGCCACACGGATGTGGTACGCGGGAGTCAGCCACACGGATGTGAGACACGGGAGTCAGCCACACGGATGTGGGACACGGGAGTCAGCCACACGGATGTGGGACACGGGAGTCAGCCACACGGATGTGGGACACGGGAGTCAGCCACACGGATGTGAGACACGGGAGTCAGCCACGCGGATGTGAGACACGGGAGTCAGCCACGCGGATGTGGGACACGGGAGTCAGCCACGCTGGAGTCAGCCACACGGATGTGGGACACGGGAGTCAGCCACGCGGATGTGAGACACGGGAGTCAGCCACACGGATGTGGTACGCGGGAGTCAGCCACACGGATGTGGTACGCGGGAGTCAGCCACACGGATGTGAGACACGGGAGTCAGCCACGCGGATGTGGTACGCGGGAGTCAGCCACGTGGATGTGGTACGCGGGAGTCAGCCACACGGATGTGAGACACGGGAGTCAGCCACACGGATGTGAGACACGGGAGTCAGCCACGCGGATGTGAGACACGGGAGTCAGCCACGCGGATGTGGGACACGGGAGTCAGCCACGCAGGAGTCAGCCACACGGATGTGGGACACGGGAGTCAGCCACGCGGATGTGGTACGCGGGAGTCAGCCACGTGGATGTGGTACGCGGGAGTCAGCCACACGGATGTGAGACACGGGAGTCAGCCACGCGGATGTGGTACGCGGGAGTCAGCCACGCAGGAGTCAGCCACGCGGATGTGGGACACGGGAGTCAGCCACGCGGATGTGGTACGCGGGAGTCAGCCACGCAGATGTAGTACACGGGAGTCAGCCACGCAGGAGTCAGCCACACGGATGTGGGACACGGGAGTCAGCCACGCAGGAGTCAGCCACACGGATGTGGGACACGGGAGTCAGCCACGCGGATGTGGTACGCGGGAGTCAGCCACGCAGGAGTCAGCCACGCGGATGTGGGACACGGGAGTCAGCCACGCGGATGTGGTACGCGGGAGTCAGCCACGCAGATGTAGTACACGGGAGTCAGCCACGCAGGAGTCAGCCACGCGGATGTGAGACACGGGAGTCAGCCACGCAGATGTGGGACACGGGAGTCAGCCACGCAGATGTGGGACACGGGAGTCAGCCACACGGATGTGAGACACGGGAGTCAGCCACGCAGATGTGGGACACGGGAGTCAGCCACGCGTTTGTTGGACACGGGAGTCAGCCACGCAGGAGTCAGCCACGCGGATGTGGTACGCAGGAGTCAGCCACGCGGATGTGGGACACGGGAGTCAGCCACACGGATGTGGGACATGGGAGTCAGCCACGCGGATGTGGGACACGGGAGTCAGCCACGCGGATGTGGGACACGGGAGTCAGCCACAAAAAAAAAGTGTTGACGAGCCCAACAGAACAGACTCTGCTGGACCTGGGCTTTTCAGCAGCTCTGAGAGCCTCATTATGCACTACTTTAAGCTTCTGTACTGCAGTCTTCTTATATGTATTTAATTATATTTATTTATAAAGGTGTACAGTGTGTTCTGAAAAGATTCATTTTTACATTGTCTGAACACGT
Source organism: Rhinogobius similis (assembly GCA_019453435.1). NCBI lineage: Eukaryota > Metazoa > Chordata > Actinopteri > Gobiiformes > Gobiidae > Rhinogobius > Rhinogobius similis. Next base: position 1,184,836 of record CM033634.1, on the reverse strand, counting down.
GAAGTTTCTTGACCAGATCATCATCATCATCATCATCATCATCATCATCAATCCCAGATGTTTTGTTGCACACATTTAATATTTGACAGGTAAAACCATAGGTCTTTCTCCCCTTTAGCCCGACATATTAGTACAACACTCTTTTTTGCATTATATATAATGTCATACTTCAGTCCTGAGCAAACATTAAGCAGTTGTTGAAACTACTGCTACTACCAGAACTACTGCGGGAGAGAATGCTCATGTCATCGGCATACATTAAGTGATTTATCTGAATATTTAAAACATTTTAGAGATCATGAACTACATAAAACAGACATTCATTTATCTCCCTCAACTTTTACTGACGCCAAAGTTATTCCTTTGAAATCCATTCATTAAACTTTATTAAAAAGGTACAGTTTCTGCTGATTCCTCATGCGCCTTTGTGAATGTATTTTAAAAGTAAATCTTTACACATCAGTCTTATTTTGGTCAAAGCTAAACCATAAATTAAGGGGTTGAACAGTGGCTGACACAGGAGGAAGTACATCGACAGGAAAATGCGTAACATGTTCGGGATGTGGCTCATGTCGAGTCGTCCCTGAGCGATTTCTAAAAGCCCCGCCATGGTGAAATTGAGCAGCGAGGCCAGGTGAGGCGAGCAGGTGTGCACGGCTTTGTGCCACATCTGCCCCGAGCCGCCCCGGCACACTCTGAGGATACGGAAGTACGTGTACAAAATAATTATAAACGGGGGAAAACTTGCATTAAATGTCAACGCAATGCCGTACTTGTTAAGTATAGAGGTGTCATAACAGGCCAGTTTCACAATGGGGTAATTATCACAGTAAACTTTGTTGATGACGTTACTGCAAAGTTCCAAAGACGAACTCAAACTGATCATGACTCCTATCGTTAAAAAAGCATGCATCCATGGGAAGAAAATTAGCGCAGCCGTCTTGTTCCGGGTCATGCGAGATTTATAGTGAAGTGGATGACAAATGGCGACGTAGCGGTCGTACGACATGCTAGCTAACGTGTAGAACTCCACTGTTCCATATCCGTGCATAACGTAAATCTGCAAAAAGCAGAAAGGAGCAGGAACGACGTGGACGTCTCGTAGAATGTGGACCAGTAGAAACGGGAAGAGAGCGGAGCTGCCGTAGAGTTCGTTTAGGAACAAGCTGCAGAGGAACATGTACATGGGCTCGTGGAGGCTGCGGTTCAGAGCGATGACGACGATGAGGAGAACGTTGCAGAACAGAATGAGAACGTACAGCAGCAGAAGAACGCAGAAGAACAGCCACCGCAGAGAGCCGGGGTTAGAGTACGCCGAGAGGACAAAGGATGAGACCGGAGTGGAGTTATGTCGCCGGAACGGAGTCTGCACTGGCATGGTTAATGTCAGAGGTGTGACAGACACTTAGAAGAACAGGAAGGATTTAGATGCAACAGAAGATGTCACAACATTCACAGCAGCCAATGCTGGGTTTCAGGTGATGTCACAACATTCTAATAATATTCAATACAATTGGGGACAACTTAAATTATATTGTTCAAATGCAGATTCTTCTTATAAGACAGTGAGTTCTAGAGTCTCGTCACTAATGAAAATGATCAGTAAGTAATAAGTACAAGTTCAACATTTGTGAAACCACCTTTTACATATTTCATGGCAAAGTAGAATTAAATCAAGAGGAAAATCTGCCTCTTGCCCCCCCCACGTGGCAGTGTGGCATCATCACATTTTCTAATCTGAAAATAATCAATAGATTCAAGCTTTGGTGAACAGCAGGTAAATATTCAGAACAGACATTTTGGATCCGACATTTGGTTGTTATCTCTGCATAATGAGTCTGTCAGCGTGATGAGAAAAAGATAACAAGTTCAACATCTGTGAATTCTCATTCTGTATCTAAAATTCAAAACAGTGGGTACATTTACATGGACAGTAAAAATCGAATAACTACAATAATCAGATGACACATAAACATTAGATCCGAGTTTCGGTGTGTGCCGCTGACACAGTTAATCAGTGGATTTCTAGAATGACTGTTGTTTTTGAAGACAAAGTACAATACATTTTTAAATAATCCTTTCAGTTTTTCACATTTCCACATTGCTGCATCATGTGGATGTAAATGTCTCATCCATTAGACGTTTGTGATCAAATCTAGACTTAAAACCCAACAGTTCCTTCAAACATTTGGGCAAGTCAAATGTGGACAACGTTATACTTTACTTTAAAATAAAACCAGAATAATTCCATGTTTTAACTGTAATGTTTTAAATTGTTTAAAAAGAAAACATGACAAAAACATAATCTGCATCAATCTTTGAGAAACTAATCAGAACAAGAGCCATTTCAGAAAACATTCATGCAAATTTCATGGACTAAAACTGTACAAAAGAAATGGACTGAACAAGTTCAAAACTGAGGAATAAGTTAATTGAAAATCTAGTTCAAGATTAAACCAGGTCTTAACCAAGACTTGAGCTCAAAACCACGACTTCAACAGAAATTGCATTATTTAAAGTTTACTATAATAAAGCCAAACCCAAATGCAGACGTTACTTGTCCATCCTTGAAATATAAATGATAAGTTTAACCTGGTTGAAATATGAGTGACAATATCAGTTTTAATTCAGCAAGAGAGAAAGCTGAGTTAGTTCTGTATTTACAAAAATAAGAATCCAAAAACAACTTGATGCAACAAGTTACTCCACTATGTTTTAAAGAACATTTTTCAAAATACAATTTTAAATTCAGTTTTAAAAAGCCTGTCTTTCTTTCCAAATATCAGTTAAATTTTAAAAGTCCTCAGCTTGATGTGTGTGGTTTCATTTGCACAGAGCGACAGACAGAGTTTTAAAGGCTTCCACTCAAAGGAGGAACCAGAGTCCAGTGACAGCCTCCACTTCTTGTGACGGAGAACAAGAGCTCCAGGAAAGTTTGACTATGTAGAGTAGTATTATTAAAGCGTATAAAAGACTATAAATATATATATACACACACAGACACACACATATATAAATAATATATAACAATTTATATTCTTACTTGTCAGTATCCACGTTATTGTAATTTGACCTTTTGCTGTTTAGACTTAGACAAACCTTATTTGTTCCTAAGTATCAATGCACACATATATGTATGTGTATGTATGTATAATTAAATTGTATGTCATTATTTATGTCCAAAAGGAGGTGAGTAAACACAGTCAAGATGAAGCTTTGACATGGCACCAGGGTGAGTTGTACAGCTGAGTAGGTGCTGTTCTATCACTGCCACTGAAGCATGAACCATAGGGTCAAAATCAGGTCCAAAACTTAATGTAATTTACAAGAATAAATTAACTAATCTGCGATCTTGTCATTTTGGTCATTACCCAAAGCTCCTGACCAGGTGAGAGAGGAGCGTAGACGCATAGGCCTGTGTGTACGACGCAGACCGCGGAATTCTGCCAGGTTTCCTGGTTTACCTGAAACAGAGCTAAGTGCCATCAAAGCAGTAAAGACTGTTATTGCAAGTTAATGAATCATATATCTCACCTGCCGGGCCGGCAGGTGGCTCCTGCAACCAGATAAACTCACCTCACACTCTCAAATTCACATCACTCATCCCTCACACAACTCTATTCACACGCAACCATATGGATTAAGTTTATTCGTAACCCAGACGTGGGCCTCTGCCTACTCTCTCCTAGAGTGAAACCTATCTTCTGATCACTGGCCTATTACAGCTGTGTGTTATTACACATTTATAACCAGTATCCTTAAGGTACTTACTGGTCAATGCATTACTATCTTTTAACGCATATGCTACATAATTCTTGGCGAGCTAGCCAGGAGAGCGTACGGACAGATCTCTCTCCTGGATAATTCACATGTCATCACAAAGACTCAGATAGTTTTCAGATTACGAAACATGGCCTTCTGGAATTGATCTTCTGTTAAAAAACCCTGCAGTATCCGATCTTAAATGGCCGAGGAGGATTCCTTGTGAGTCTTCTTCCACCTGCGGCAGACATGGTTAAATGTTTGACGCCAGAAACACCACCTGTGACCTATTTTCAAACCTCTCCTGCGGGCAACGGCAGAGAAATGGTGGTCAAGATGGAGGTTAAACTAAATAGATAAAATGAACAGGGGGTTTTGATACTGACTCATCATTCGCCTTTCAGTATGTATTTAAAAAGTAAATCTTTACACAACAGTCTTATTTTGGTTAAAACTAAACCATAAATTAAGGGGTTGAACAGTGGCTGACACAGGAGGAAGTACAGCGACAGGAAAATACGTAACATGTTCGGGACGTGGCTCAAGTTGAATCGTCCTTGAATTACTTCAAAAAACGCAGCGACAGTGAAATTGAGCAGCGAAGCCAGCTGAGGCGAGCAGGTGTGCACGGCTTTGTGCCACATCTGCCCCGCGCCGCTCCAGCACACTCTGAGGATACGGAAGTACGTGTACACGATAATGACAAAAGGGCTAAAAACCCCACTAAAAGCACTTGCAATGCCAACCATGTTAATGATAGAAGTGTCATAACAGGCCAGTTTCACTATGGAGTAATTATCACAGTAAACTTTATCAATGACGTTATTGCAAAGTTCCAAAGACGAACTCAAACTGATAATGACTCCTATCATTAAAAAAGCATATGTCCACGGAATCAACATTAGAGCAGCCGTCTTCTTCCGGGTCATGCGAGATTTATAGTGAAGTGGATGACAAATGGCGACGTAGCGGTCGTACGACATGCTAGCTAACGTGAAGAACTCCACTGTCGCATATCCATGTATTGCATAAATCTGGAAAAAGCAGAAAGGAGCAGGAACGACGTGGACGTCTCGTAGAATGTGGACCAGTAGAAACGGGAAGAGAGCGGAGCTGCCGTAGAGTTCGTTTAGGAACAAGCTGCAGAGGAACATGTACATGGGCTCGTGGAGGCTGCGGTTCAGAGCGATGACGACGATGAGGAGAACGTTGCAGAACAGAATGAGAACGTACAGCAGCAGAAGAACGCAGAAGAACAGCCACCGCAGAGAGCCGGGGTTAGAGTACGCCGAGAGGACAAAGGATGAGACCGGAGTGGAGTTATGTCGCCGGAACGGAGTCTGCACTGGCATGGTTAATGTCAGAGGTGTGACAGACACTTAGAAGAACAGGAAGGATTTAGAACGTTTTCACATGTTAGAGCGCCCCGTGGAGCGGCTTCTGTGTGCACTAGTCTTAGTTCTGTTGTTTTCACTTTTGGGTAGATACTGGTCCACATGCTCCGCTCCTCATTCATCCCAAACGCCGCACCATGAGCCTGTGGTCAGCACCTGAGGTCAAGACAAGGCTTAACAGACAGAGGCACAGACTGTGTGAAAAGACGCTAAAATGCAACAGGTTCACGACCTTAACGGGCATGGATTCAAACTGTGCTGGTGCACAGGTCAATTCTATTTGAAATAAAGATGTTTCACCTGGTATATTTCTCTACATAATGGGTCTATCGACAGAAAAACATTACAGGTTCAACATTTGTGAAATATTATTCTGTTATGTGTCTAACTTTGGAAACAGAGAGTACATTTACAAGGCCAGTCAAAATCAGAACTAAAATAATTGGATAACTCACAATAATTGGATGTGTTTTTGGTGAGTTTTTACATGCACAAGCAAAACCCTTCACCAAAATGACATGTCCCAGATAATTGTTGGATTTTTAGAGTAACTGTAGTCTGGCAGTCAAAGTACAATGGATTTTGAATGAACCTTTTCAATATTTCACATTTTCTCTTTAATTTTTGTCTTTGCAACATTAGTTTGTCCTTTTTTGGATCTTTTTCCTCGTGAAAAGCTGCAGAGTGTGAACAGTCAGACAAATCAGATTTCAGATGGAAGAGTTTACATGACATTTCAATAATTTGATCACTCCACAAATCAGATCATGATCACATTTAGCTGTGAATGTGAACAAAGCCAGTGTCTCATCCATAGATTCATCAGATTTTTACAATTTAGAATTCAAACCCGACTTGTGTCAAGAACACAAAGGTTTTTTCTGCTCTGACCCTCTGCTGGTTTCCTCAGTTCCTATAAAACATTGACGTGTCAAACGAAGACAAAGTTATGGTTTACTTCGAAATGAAACATATAATAATCCCACATTCTAAATATTTGCATCAGTTTAATATAATAGTAATCCAGAGTGGAAAAGGACCAGGTCACACATGTAATGTTAACAATAAATGTTGCATTTGGTTTGAATATAAACTACAAATTGAATTCTCTACGTTCTTAAAACTCATATTGTTAAAAATACGACAAAAGACAAACCAAGAGCAAGTATCAACCTTTCAGAAACGCTTTCCAACTAGAGCCACTTCAGAAAATATTCAGACAATTTTTATGACTAAAACAGTGCAAACAATGGACTGAACAAGTCCCAAAAGTATCGCTGTGAATCAAGTCCAGGCCTAAACCAGGTCTTAACCAAGACTTTGGCTCAAAAACAAGGACTCAACAAAAGTTGCATTATTTAAAGCAATAAAGTTGACTACAATAAAATCCAACTCAGATACAAAAGTTATTTGTCCATCCTTGAAATATTTAAAAAGTGGAATCCTTTCAAAGCAAGTTCTATTAAATATCTATCTTAAACTGTAACTGCATAAACAGCATTATCTTAGTGTTCAGTTAAAAGGATATGTTTAACATGCTGGAAATAAGTAAAAAGAAGTTAAATAGAAGTTACAAGATCATGCTTCATTTAAACAAATATATAGTCTTTCTATTATACTTTATAATAACAACTAAACCACATTACAGTTAGTTTTAAAATGATTCAGCTAGACAGAAACTCTGCTTTGTCTTAAAGAACATTAAAAAAAACATTTTGAACTAAATTTAAAAAATGTACAATTCTATTGTTTTTGCTCTTCTTCCTAAACATTTCTGCTTAAAGTCTGTGCTTTTAATGTTTCATTTACACAGAGCGACACAGAGATTTAAAGGCTTCAACTCGAAGGAGGAACCAGAGTCCAGGGACAGCCTCCACTTCCTGTGATGGAGAACAAGAGCTCCAGGAAAGTTTCTATTATCATTTCCACACAATTTTTTTTATTTGTACAGTATATTTGCGGAGTAGTGGTGTATATCCTAAGTTTTTGTGTCTCAGAGAAGAAAATTCAATGATGTGATACTTTATTACTAAACACCCCACACTAAGCATAATATATTATTTTGTTTTCACATATCGTTCTTTTGTTCCTCACATTTAAAATAGCTGACACAAATGGCACTGAACATTCAATTGAATAAAATAAATAAAATTATGGCACACCCAAACCAACATTTAGTCCAACGTCTGTCAAAGTCCATTTTCAATTTAAGCCTGAATGTAATGTTTTTCCACTTTCTGAATGTCAGATTTGATGTCAGTCCATCGTTGGTGCAGTTTGTGTCGTCCATTTCTTCGTTATGGTCTTCCACCAAAATGATGTTTCACAGGTCCATTTATTGCGTCCATGGCAGGAGTTTTGAGGCCCAAACACACAGTTCTGAGCTGCAGTGGGACCAGTCACAGTCTGCAGTGCTCTGTTCATTTCTGTGCAGTCGTCTCCAAACACTTGGTGATGATAGTTTTTCCTGCAGTTAGTTTTTCCCTGTGAATAATGTGCACTTTGACCATGAGACACGTTCTTTCAACAGAACTCAGTTCATTCAACTTAAATCCCACCAATCCAACCCCTTCCCTGTCCCAGCTGGTGTGCCCCAGGGCTCTGTCCTGGGTCCCCTTCTCTTGATCATCTACATTCTCCTCTTGGTTCTATCTTCCGTAAACACAACATTCATTTCCATTGCTACGTGGATGACACCCAGCTCTTCCTCTCCTCTAAACCCACTGCATCACTTCCACCAGCCTCTCTTACCCTCTGTCTGCAGGAAATCAATTCCTGGTTCTCTTCAAATTTCCTCAAACTTAACAGCTCAAAAACCGAAGTCCTACTGGTCGGCACCCCTTCCACTCTCTCAAAATCAAACAGTTTCACAATTTCTATCAATGACTCCACCGTTCTCCCCTCAAGTCAAGAGTCTGGGTGTCATCCTCGACAGCACCCTTTCTTTCCACTCCCACATCAACAACATCACCCGTTCTGCCTACTTCCACCTTCGCAACATCTCTCGTCTCCGCCGTTCTCTCACTCCTCACACCACAGCCGTGCTTGTCCACAGTCTAGTCACCTCCCGGATCCATTATTGTAACCCTCTCCTCTTTGGTCTCCCCAATAAATCCCTCCAGAAACTGCAGCTTCTCCAAAACTCTGCAGCCCGCATCATCACCAGGACGCCCTCCCACCATCACATCACCCCCATCCTCCAACAACTTCACTGGCTCCCCATAAAACAACGGATTAACTTCAAAATTCTCCTTACCACTTTCAAAGCTGTCCATAACCTGGCTCCACCGTACATCTCTGACCTCCTCCACATCTCCACTCCCTCTCGCTCCTCCTCTTCTCTCCAGCTCTCTGTCCCCTCTTTCCGTCTTGTTTCAATGGGGGGCAGAGCCTTCAGCCGCTCTGCTCCTCAGCTCTGGAACTCTCTCCCTCCTGACCTCCGCAACATAGACACCCTTCCACTTTTCAAATCCAGACTCAAAACTCACCTGTTCAGACAATCCTACACCACAGAACTCACTCCAACACCATCATCCAGTTCTGTTTGTGGGTTTTCTGTTGTTTTTATTACTTGTTGTCTTGTACAGTGTCCTTGGGTGTTTTGAAAGGCGCTTATAAATAAAATTTATTATTATTATTATTATAGAACTCCCTCCAAACATGTGATTTCATTGCCCTCCACAGTGAGTTACATTTAATATCCCATTCCTCGTCTGTCAAAACAAAACTGTCTTCTCTTTCACTCATTTTTAATTTGTTTAGTAGAACAGATTTTCAGATTATCAATGCATTTATGTCATTTAGATGTTGTTCCCCTTGAAAGTTATGATTTTCAAGCCTAAAGCCAGGCGTCTTGTAAGATTTATGGATGTCACACAAGACGTGATGAATTAAAAGTGGTTAGACAGAAAAGTCAGTGAAGGTTCACACCATCAATCGAAGTAACGACCAAAGTCTGAACGTCTCGCTCAGGCTCCGTGTGATAAAGTCATCGCAGTTGTATCTGTTAGCAAAGGCTAGCGCTACATGCTAGCGGTGTTTTTGTGTTTGTAAAAGTTGCTAAATGAAAGAGAAATGTGTCGCTAACGGCTGAATTCCACATCGTACGTCTCCGCTCCGCTACGCCACGCACTGCGCAGAACTTACACAGCCATCGAAATGAATGAAGCCCGTTCCACATCCCGCATAAGCGCTGCGCAGGTCTGCGTCTCAGCTCTGCCCCTCCACCGCTCTCCGACAGAATTGCGGATGAAGTCTATTTTCTTCTGCGCCCGAGTCCGACCGGATCAAGCCCCACAGTTTAGATCAAACCAAACAGGAAAGAGAACACGAACTACATCTGGGTTTCCAAAACAAAAACTTTTAACTCAGACCTAATGACGTGCATTAAACTTTTTGTTACCCAGAAGGCAAATGTTTACAATCAATACCACCAGAAACATTTAAATGGTTGTAAATCTCTTAAGTATAGTTTTGGGCTGTCATTTTATTAATGCTCTATTCATGCGCCGTGTTGACACGGTGAAAAAAGCGATTGCAGTTGCACAAATGACAAACTTTCAGTTAATCTGCATTTGCTTTCTTTCCGATACTTTTGGAGCATTTTCTGATTACGAGTTCTCGCGGATCCCGCGGATCCCGCCTCGGGACTTCGCAGCCCTGCGCTGCTCGGACTGGCGGAGACAAATTGCATCCAGTAGGCGAGGGTCTGCGCACTAAATCGGAGGCGGTCTGCGGCGCAGCGGAGACGCATGATGTGGAATTCAGGCGTAAGGTCCTGTTCGCAGCGGCGCTCCTCTGCATTACTTTGCGGTGCTTGTGTTTACCATAGACTGTGGCACAGATCGATCGTAGACGACAGGAGACTCACTCTGAGACCAAGATTCCAAAACATCAGACATGTTTGATTTAAATCGTAGCTCGTCTTTGGTCGTCCGACAGTTCTAAGTTCAGTCTTTATGCACGTACGTGCAGTGGACACAGGCTTGGGAGGAGATTTATTCTGCAAAATCTACTTTCAGGAGTTTTCAACCATAATATATTTGTTCCCCTATTCCAGGGACTGGGGAGGAGAATCCGACGATTCAGGAGGAGCCTGTGGTTTTTGTCCCGGTTGTGGAACACTGGACCAGCTTAGACTCTCCATCGGGTGCTCGAGGGTTCAGGGGCGTTTGCCCAACCAGTCCACATGTGCTTTGTGGATCTGGAGAAGGCATTCGACCCTGTGCCCCGGGGCGCCAGGAGTACTGGCTCCAGGGCCCTTTGCTAAAGGCTGTCCTTGTACGACTGGAGCAGCAGCTGTGCTGCCGGCAGTAAGTCAGACCTGTTCAGTGCATGTTGGACTCCGCCAGGGCTGCCCTTTGTCATCGGTTCAGTTCATAATTTTTATGGACAGAATTTCTAGGTGCAGTCAGGGCGTGGAGGGCGTCCGGTTTGGAAACCACAGGATCATCTCTGCTGTTTGCAGATGACGTCGTCTTGATGGCTTCATCAAACCAGGACCTGCAGCTCTGGGACTGTCTGCAGCCGAGTGTGAAGCGACTGATGAGGATCAGCACCAAATCTAAGGCCATGGTCCTCTCCCTCTCCAGGTGGAGAGTCCTTGTCTCAAGTGGAGGAGTTCAAGTATCTCGGGGTCTTGTTCACGAGTGAGGGAAGGATGGAGCGTGAGATTGACAGGCGGATCAGAGCAGCGTCTGCAGTGATGCGGACGCTGTATCGGACCGTTGTGGTAAAGAAAGAGCTGAGCCAAAAGACAAAGCTCTTGATCAGTCGGTCAATCTCCGTACCTCTCTCACCTGGTCATGAGCTCTGGGTAATGACCGAAAGGACAATATCACGGATACAAGCGTCGAAATGAGCTTCCTCCGCCGGGTGGCTGGGCGCTCCCTTAGAGATAGGGTGAGGAGCTCAGTCACACGGGAGGAGCTCGGAGTAAAGCTGCTGCTCCTCCACGTCGAGAGGAGCAGCTGAGGCTCACCATCTGTTCAGGATGCCTCCTGGACGCCTCCCTGGAGAGATGTTCTGGGCATGTCCCACCGGGAGGCGGCCCCGGGGTAGACCCAGGACACGCTGGAGGGACTATGTCTCTCGGTTGGCCTGGGAGCGCCTCGGGATCCCTCCAGAGGAGCTGGAGGGAGTGTCTGGGGTGAAGAAAGTCTGGGACCTGCGACCTGGGCCCGGATAAGCGGAAGAAGATGGATGGATGGTTATAAGTACAAAGCAAACAAAAGGGGAGACGAAGCCCAACATTATTATATTATTCTAATTAGATTTTTTTGTCACAATCAGAATAGGTTTATTGTCATTGTCAAAACTCACAAACATAGGAACTTGCTTTGGCATAAGGTGCAACATATAACAATGAATAAAATAGTAGCAAGATATATAAAAAAGGCATGCATAAAATTAAGAATAAAATATAAAATAGACTAGAGTATACATATGTATATATATATATAAATATGTATGTATATATATATATATATATACATATACACATACATACATACATACATACATATACATTGAAATGTACAATTGGCCAGACAGAAGTGCAAATGTGGCAGTGCAAACAGAGCTGCTTTTAATATATGATTATTTAAATGGCAGGTAGTGTTCATGAGTCCAACGGCAGAGGGAAAGACACTGTTCTTGTGGCGGGAGGTTCTGATCCTGATGGACCATAGCCTCCTGCCAAGGGGAGGGGCTCAAATAGTCCATGTCCAGGTGAGAAGGTCAGCTGTGATGGACCTGCTCCGAGTCCTGGAGACACAGGTCCTGGACAGATGGAAGGCCGATCAGCTTCAGCGTACCACACGGTGATGGAGGTGGTGATGGAGGTGATGGAGGTGATGGAGGAGGTGAGGATGGACTTGCTGATGGCCGTGTAGAACTGCTCCATCCTCTGCTGGGCCTGACTGATGATGGAGCTGATGGTCTGCTCCACTTGAGGTCCTGATGAAGGAGGTGCAGAGGAGGAGGAAAGAGTCCACGGAGGTGATGGGACAGTGTTAGGGCGAGGGGGGGCAGGGGGGCTTACTTACTAAATGAATCAATTAAACTTAGGGAGACACTTTGGTTTCTGCTGATTCCTCATACGCCTGCAATACATTTGAGAAGTAAATCTTTACAAATCAGTCTTATTTTGGTTAAAGCTAAACCATAAATTAAGGGGTTGAACAGTGGCTGACACAGGAGGAAGTACAGCGACAGGAAAATGCGTAACATGTTCGGGACGTGGCTCATGTCGAATCGTCCTTGAATGAGTTCAAAAAACGCAGCAACGGTGAAATTGAGCAGCGAAGCCAGGTGAGGCGAGCAGGTGTGCACGGCTTTGTGCCACATCTGCCCCGAGCCGCCCCGGCACAATCTGAGGATACGGAAGTACGTGTACACGATAATGACAAACGGGAAAACAATTGTGTTAAATGTCCCCACAATGCCGTACTGGTTAATGATAGAAGTGTCATAACAGGCCAGTTTCACGATGGAGTAATTATCACAGTAAACTTTGTTGATGACATTATTGCAAAGTTCCAAAGATGAACTCAAACTGATCATGACTCCTATCGTTAAAAAAGCATACGTCCACGGAAACAGAATGAGTGCAGCCATTATGTTCCAGTTCATCCGAGATTTATAGTGAAGTGGATGACAAATGGCGACGTAGCGGTCGTACGACATGCTAGCTAACGTGAAGAACTCCACTGTTCCATATCCGTGTATAACATATACCTGAAAAAAGCAGAAAGGAGCAGGAACGACGTGGACGTCTCGTAGAATGTGGACCAGTAGAAACGGGAAGAGAGCGGAGCTGCCGTAGAGTTCGTTTAGGAACAAGCTGCAGAGGAACATGTACATGGGCTCGTGGAGGCTGCGGTTCAGAGCGATGACGACGATGAGGAGAACGTTGCAGAACAGAATGAGAACGTACAGCAGCAGAAGAACGCAGAAGAACAGCCACCGCAGAGAGCCGGGGTTAGAGTACGCCGAGAGGACAAAGGATGAGACCGGAGTGGAGTTATGTCGCCGGAACGGAGTCTGCACTGGCATGGTTAATGTCAGAGGTGTGACAGACACTTAGAAGAACAGGAAGGATTTAGAACGTTTTCACATGTTAGAGCGCCCCGTGGAGCGGCTTCTGTGTGCACTAGTCTTAGTTCTGTTGTTTTCACTTTTGGGTAGATACTGGTCCACATGCTCCGCTCCTCATTCATCCCAAACGCCGCACCATGAGCCTGTGGTCAGCACCTGAGGTCAAGACAAGGCTTAACAGACAGAGGCACAGACTGTGTGAAAAGACGCTAAAATGCAACAGGTTCACGACCTTAACGGGCATGGATTCAAACTGTGCTGGTGCACAGGTCAATTCTATTTGAAATAAAGATGTTTCACCTGGTATATTTCTCTACATAATGGGTCTATCGACAGAAAAACATTACAGGTTCAACATTTGTGAAATATTATTCTGTTATGTGTCTAACTTTGGAAACAGAGAGTACATTTACAAGGCCAGTCAAAATCAGAACTAAAATAATTGGATAACTCACAATAATTGGATGTGTTTTTGGTGAGTTTTTACATGCACAAGCAAAACCCTTCACCAAAATGACATGTCCCAGATAATTGTTGGATTTTTAGAGTAACTGTAGTCTGGCAGTCAAAGTACAATGGATTTTGAATGAACCTTTTCAATATTTCACATTTTCTCTTTAATTTTTGTCTTTGCAACATTAGTTTGTCCTTTTGGATCTTTTTCCTCGTGAAAAGCTGCAGAGTGTGAACAGTCAGACAAATCAGATTTCAGATGGAAGAGTTTACATGACATTTCAATAATTTGATCACTCCACAAATCAGATCATGATCACATTTAGCTGTGAATGTGAACAAAGCCAGTGTCTCATCCATAGATTCATCAGATTTTTACAATTTAGAATTCAAACCCGACTTGTGTCAAGAACACAAAGGTTTTTTCTGCTCTGACCCTCTGCTGGTTTCCTCAGTTCCTATAAAACATTGACGTGTCAAACGAAGACAAAGTTATGGTTTACTTCGAAATGAAACATATAATAATCCCACATTCTAAATATTTGCATCAGTTTAATATAATAGTAATCCAGAGTGGAAAAGGACCAGGTCACACATGTAATGTTAACAATAAATGTTGCATTTGGTTTGAATATAAACTACAAATTGAATTCTCTACGTTCTTAAAACTCATATTGTTAAAAATACGACAAAAGACAAACCAAGAGCAAGTATCAACCTTTCAGAAACGCTTTCCAACTAGAGCCACTTCAGAAAATATTCAGACAATTTTTATGACTAAAACAGTGCAAACAATGGACTGAACAAGTCCCAAAAAGTATCGCTGTGAATCAAGTCCAGGCCTAAACCAGGTCTTAACCAAGACTTTGGCTCAAAAACAAGGACTCAACAAAAGTTGCATTATTTAAAGCAATAAAGTTGACTACAATAAAATCCAACTCAGATACAAAAGTTATTTGTCCATCCTTGAAATATTTAAAAAGTGGAATCCTTTCAAAGCAAGTTCTATTAAATATCTATCTTAAACTGTAACTGCATAAACAGCATTATCTTAGTGTTCAGTTAAAAGGATATGTTTAACATGCTGGAAATAAGTAAATAACAACTAAACCACATTACAGTTAGTTTTAAAATGATTCAGCTAGACAGAAACTCTGCTTTGTCTTAAAGAACATTAAAAAAAACATTTTGAACTAAATTTAAAAAATGTACAATTCTATTGTTTTTGCTCTTCTTCCTAAACATTTCTGCTTAAAGTCTGTGCTTTTAATGTTTCATTTACACAGAGCGACACAGAGATTTAAAGGCTTCAACTCGAAGGAGGAACCAGAGTCCAGGGACAGCCTCCACTTCCTGTGATGGAGAACAAGAGCTCCAGGAAAGTTTCTATTATCATTTCCACACAATTTTTTTTATTTGTACAGTATATTTGCGGAGTAGTGGTGTATATCCTACGTTTTTGTGTCTCAGAGAAGAAAATTCAATGATGTGATACTTTATTACTAAACACCCCACACTAAGCATAATATATTATTTTGTTTTCACATATCGTTCTTTTGTTCCTCACATTTAAAATAGCTGACACAAATGGCACTGAACATTCAATTGAATAAAATAAATAAAATTATGGCACACCCAAACCAACATTTAGTCCAACGTCTGTCAAAGTCCATTTTCAATTTAAGCCTGAATGTAATGTTTTTCCACTTTCTGAATGTCAGATTTGATGTCAGTCCATCGTTGGTGCAGTTTGTGTCGTCCATTTCTTCGTTATGGTCTTCCACCAAAATGATGTTTCACAGGTCCATTTATTGCGTCCATGGCAGGAGTTTTGAGGCCCAAACACACAGTTCTGAGCTGCAGTGGGACCAGTCACAGTCTGCAGTGCTCTGTTCATTTCTGTGCAGTCGTCTCCAAACACTTGGTGATGATAGTTTTTCCTGCAGTTAGTTTTTCCCTGTGAATAATGTGCACTTTGACCATGAGACACGTTCTTTCAACAGAACTCAGTTCATTCAACTTAAATCCCACCAATCCAACCCCTTCCCTGTCCCAGCTGGTGTGCCCCAGGGCTCTGTCCTGGGTCCCCTTCTCTTGATCATCTACATTCTCCCTCTTGGTTCTATCTTCCGTAAACACAACATTCATTTCCATTGCTACGTGGATGACACCCAGCTCTTCCTCTCCTCTAAACCCACTGCATCACTTCCACCAGCCTCTCTTACCCTCTGTCTGCAGGAAATCAATTCCTGGTTCTCTTCAAATTTCCTCAAACTTAACAGCTCAAAAACCGAAGTCCTACTGGTCGGCACCCCTTCCACTCTCTCAAAATCAAACAGTTTCACAATTTCTATCAATGACTCCACCGTTCTCCCCTCAAGTCAAGAGTCTGGGTGTCATCCTCGACAGCACCCTTTCTTTCCACTCCCACATCAACAACATCACCCGTTCTGCCTACTTCCACCTTCGCAACATCTCTCGTCTCCGCCCTTCTCTCACTCCTCACACCACAGCCGTGCTTGTCCACAGTCTAGTCACCTCCCGGATCCATTATTGTAACCCTCTCCTCTTTGGTCTCCCCAATAAATCCCTCCAGAAACTGCAGCTTCTCCAAAACTCTGCAGCCCGCATCATCACCAGGACGCCCTCCCACCATCACATCACCCCCATCCTCCAACAACTTCACTGGCTCCCCATAAAACAACGGATTAACTTCAAAATTCTCCTTACCACTTTCAAAGCTGTCCATAACCTGGCTCCACCGTACATCTCTGACCTCCTCCACATCTCCACTCCCTCTCGCTCCTCCTCTTCTCTCCAGCTCTCTGTCCCCTCTTTCCGTCTTGTTTCAATGGGGGGCAGAGCCTTCAGCCGCTCTGCTCCTCAGCTCTGGAACTCTCTCCCTCCTGACCTCCGCAACATAGACACCCTTCCACTTTTCAAATCCAGACTCAAAACTCACCTGTTCAGACAATCCTACACCACAGAACTCACTCCAACACCATCATCCAGTTCTGTTTGTGGGTTTTCTGTTGTTTTTATTACTTGTTGTCTTGTACAGTGTCCTTGGGTGTTTTGAAAGGCGCTTATAAATAAAATTTATTATTATTATTATTATAGAACTCCCTCCAAACATGTGATTTCATTGCCCTCCACCGTGAGTTACATTTAATATCCCATTCCTCGTCTGTCAAAACAAAACTGTCTTCTCTTTCACTCATTTTTAATTTGTTTAGTAGAACAGATTTTCAGATTATCAATGCATTTATGTCATTTAGATGTTGTTCCCCTTGAAAGTTATGATTTTCAAGCCTAAAGCCAGGCGTCTTGTAAGATTTATGGATGTCACACAAGACGTGATGAATTAAAAGTGGTTAGACAGAAAAGTCAGTGAAGGTTCACACCATCAATCGAAGTAACGACCAAAGTCTGAACGTCTCGCTCAGGCTCCGTGTGATAAAGTCATCGCAGTTGTATCTGTTAGCAAAGGCTAGCGCTACATGCTAGCGGTGTTTTTGTGTTTGTAAAAGTTGCTAAATGAAAGAGAAATGTGTCGCTAACGGCTGAATTCCACATCGTACGTCTCCGCTCCGCTACGCCACGCACTGCGCAGAACTTACACAGCCATCGAAATGAATGAAGCCCGTTCCACATCCCGCATAAGCGCTGCGCAGGTCTGCGTCTCAGCTCTGCCCCTCCACCGCTCTCCGACAGAATTGCGGATGAAGTCTATTTTCTTCTGCGCCCGAGTCCGACCGGATCAAGCCCCACAGTTTAGATCAAACCAAACAGGAAAGAGAACACGAACTACATCTGGGTTTCCAAAACAAAAACTTTTAACTCAGACCTAATGACGTGCATTAAACTTTTTGTTACCCAGAAGGCAAATGTTTACAATCAATACCACCAGAAACATTTAAATGGTTGTAAATCTCTTAAGTATAGTTTTGGGCTGTCATTTTATTAATGCTCTATTCATGCGCCGTGTTGACACGGTGAAAAAAGCGATTGCAGTTGCACAAATGACAAACTTTCAGTTAATCTGCATTTGCTTTCTTTCCGATACTTTTGGAGCATTTTCTGATTACGAGTTCTCGCGGATCCCGCGGATCCCGCTCCTCGGGACTTCGCAGCCCTGCGCTGCTCGGACTGGCGGAGACAAATTGCATCCAGTAGGCGAGGGTCTGCGCACTAAATCGGAGGCGGTCTGCGGCGCAGCGGAGACGCATGATGTGGAATTCAGGCGTAAGGTCCTGTTCGCAGCGGCGCTCCTCTGCATTACTTTGCGGTGCTTGTGTTTACCATAGACTGTGGCACAGATCGATCGTAGACGACAGGAGACTCACTCTGAGACCAAGATTCCAAAACATCAGACATGTTTGATTTAAATCGTAGCTCGTCTTTGGTCGTCCGACAGTTCTAAGTTCAGTCTTTATGCACGTACGTGCAGTGGACACAGGCTTGGGAGGAGATTTATTCTGCAAAATCTACTTTCAGGAGTTTTCAACCATAATATATTTGTTCCCCTATTCCAGGGACTGGGGAGGAGAATCCGACGATTCAGGAGGAGCCTGTGGTTTTTGTCCCGGTTGTGGAACACTGGACCAGCTTAGACTCTCCATCGGGTGCTCGAGGGTTCAGGGGCGTTTGCCCAACCAGTCCACATGTGCTTTGTGGATCTGGAGAAGGCATTCGACCCTGTGCCCCGGGGCGCCAGGAGTACTGGCTCCAGGGCCCTTTGCTAAAGGCTGTCCTTGTACGACTGGAGCAGCAGCTGTGCTGCCGGCAGTAAGTCAGACCTGTTCAGTGCATGTTGGACTCCGCCAGGGCTGCCCTTTGTCATCGGTTCAGTTCATAATTTTTATGGACAGAATTTCTAGGTGCAGTCAGGGCGTGGAGGGCGTCCGGTTTGGAAACCACAGGATCATCTCTGCTGTTTGCAGATGACGTCGTCTTGATGGCTTCATCAAACCAGGACCTGCAGCTCTGGGACTGTCTGCAGCCGAGTGTGAAGCGACTGATGAGGATCAGCACCAAATCTAAGGCCATGGTCCTCTCCCTCTCCAGGTGGAGAGTCCTTGTCTCAAGTGGAGGAGTTCAAGTATCTCGGGGTCTTGTTCACGAGTGAGGGAAGGATGGAGCGTGAGATTGACAGGCGGATCAGAGCAGCGTCTGCAGTGATGCGGACGCTGTATCGGACCGTTGTGGTAAAGAAAGAGCTGAGCCAAAAGACAAAGCTCTTGATCAGTCGGTCAATCTCCGTACCTCTCTCACCTGGTCATGAGCTCTGGGTAATGACCGAAAGGACAATATCACGGATACAAGCGTCGAAATGAGCTTCCTCCGCCGGGTGGCTGGGCGCTCCCTTAGAGATAGGGTGAGGAGCTCAGTCACACGGGAGGTGCTCGGAGTAGAGCCGCTGCTCCTCCACGTCGAGAGGAGCAGCTGAGGCTCACCATCTGTTCAGGATGCCTCCTGGACGCCTCCCTGGAGAGATGTTCTGGGCATGTCCCACCGGCAGGCGGCCCCGGGGTAGACCCAGGACACACTGGAGGGACTATGTCTCTCGGTTGGCCTGGGAGCGCCTCGGGATCCCTCCAGAGGAGCTGGAGGGAGTGTCTGGGGTGAAGAAAGTCTGGGACCTGCGACCTGGGCCCGGATAAGCGGAAGAAGATGGATGGATGGTTGTAAGTACAAAGCAAACAAAAGGGGAGACGAAGCCCAACATTATTATATTATTCTAATTAGATTTTTTTGTCACAATCAGAATAGGTTTATTGTCATTGTCAAAACTCACAAACATAGGAACTTGCTTTGGCATAAGGTGCAACATATAACAATGAATAAAATAGTAGCAAGATATATAAAAAGGCATGCATAAAATTAAGAATAAAATATAAAATAGACTAGAGTATACATATGTATATATATATATAAATATGTATGTATATATATATATACATATACACATACATACATACATACATACATATACATTGAAATGTACAATTGGCCAGACAGAAGTGCAAATGTGGCAGTGCAAACAGAGCTGCTTTTAATATATGATTATTTAAATGGCAGGTAGTGTTCATGAGTCCAACGGCAGAGGGAAAGACACTGTTCTTGTGGCGGGAGGTTCTGATCCTGATGGACCATAGCCTCCTGCCCGAGGGGAGGGGCTCAAATAGTCCATGTCCAGGTGAGAAGGTCAGCTGTGATGGACCTGCTCCGAGTCCTGGAGACACAGGTCCTGGACAGATGGAAGGCCGATCAGCTTCAGCGTACCACACGGTGATGGAGGTGGTGATGGAGGTGATGGAGGTGATGGAGGAGGTGAGGATGGACTTGCTGATGGCCGTGTAGAACTGCTCCATCCTCTGCTGGGCCTGACTGATGATGGAGCTGATGGTCTGCTCCACTTGAGGTCCTGAGTGAAGGAGGTGCAGAGGAGGAGGAAAGAGTCCACGGAGGTGATGGGACAGTGTTAGGGCGAGGGGGGGCAGGGGGGCTTACTTACTAAATGAATCAATTAAACTTAGGGAGACACTTTGGTTTCTGCTGATTCCTCATACGCCTGCAATACATTTGAGAAGTAAATCTTTACAAATCAGTCTTATTTTGGTTAAAGCTAAACCATAAATTAAGGGGTTGAACAGTGGCTGACACAGGAGGAAGTACAGCGACAGGAAAATGCGTAACATGTTCGGGACGTGGCTCATGTCGAATCGTCCTTGAATGAGTTCAAAAAACGCAGCAACGGTGAAATTGAGCAGCGAAGCCAGGTGAGGCGAGCAGGTGTGCACGGCTTTGTGCCACATCTGCCCCGAGCCGCCCCGGCACAATCTGAGGATACGGAAGTAAGTGTACACGATAATGACAAACGGGAAAACGATTGTGTTAAATGTCCCCACAATGCCGTACTGGTTAATGATAGAAGTGTCATAACAGGCCAGTTTCACGATGGAGTAATTATCACAGTAAACTTTGTTGATGACATTATTGCAAAGTTCCAAAGATGAACTCAAGCTGATCATGACTCCTATCGTTAAAAAAGCATACGTCCACGGAAACAGAATGAGTGCAGCCATTATGTTCCAGTTCATCCGAGATTTATAGTGAAGTGGATGACAAATGGCGACGTAGCGGTCGTACGACATGCTAGCTAACGTGAAGAACTCCACTGTTCCATATCCGTGTATAACATATACCTGAAAAAAGCAGAAAGGAGCAGGAACGACGTGGACGTCTCGTAGAATGTGGACCAGTAGAAACGGGAAGAGAGCGGAGCTGCCGTAGAGTTCGTTTAGGAACAAGCTGCAGAGGAACATGTACATGGGCTCGTGGAGGCTGCGGTTCAGAGCGATGACGACGATGAGGAGAACGTTGCAGAACAGAATGAGAACGTACAGCAGCAGAAGAACGCAGAAGAACAGCCACCGCAGAGAGCCGGGGTTAGAGTACGCCGAGAGGACAAAGGATGAGACCGGAGTGGAGTTATGTCGCCGGAACGGAGTCTGCACTGGCATGGTTAATGTCAGAGGTGTGACAGACACTTAGAAGAACAGGAAGGATTTAGAACGTTTTCACATGTTAGAGCGCCCCCTGGAGCGGCTTCTGTGTGCACTAGTCTTAGTTCTGTTGTTTTCACTTTTGGGTAGATACTGGTTCACATGCTCCGCTCCTCATTCATCCCAAACGCCGCACCATGAGCCTGTGGTCAGCACCTGAGGTCAAGACAAGGCTTAACAGACAGAGGCACAGACTGTGTGAAAAGACGCTAAAATGCAACAGGTTCACGACCTTAACGGGCATGGATTCAAACTGTGCTGGTGCACAGGTCAATTCTATTTGAAATAAAGATGTTTCACCTGGTATATTTCTCTACATAATGGGTCTATCGACAGAAAAACATTACAGGTTCAACATTTGTGAAATATTATTCTGTTATGTGTCTAACTTTGGAAACAGAGAGTACATTTACAAGGCCAGTCAAAATCAGAACTAAAATAATTGGATAACTCACAATAATTGGATGTGTTTTTGGTGAGTTTTTACATGCACAAGCAAAACCCTTCACCAAAATGACATGTCCCAGATAATTGTTGGATTTTTAGAGTAACTGTAGTCTGGCAGTCAAAGTACAATGGATTTTGAATGAACCTTTTCATTATTTCACATTTTCTCTTTAATTTTTGTCTTTGCAACATTAGTTTGTCCTTTTTTGGATCTTTTTACTCATGAAAAGCTGCAGAGTGTGAACAGTCAGACAAATCAGATTTCAGATGGAAGAGTTTACATGACATTTCAATAATTTGATCACTCCACAAATCAGATCATGATCACATTTAGCTGTGAATGTGAACAAAGCCAGTGTCTCATCCATAGATTCATCAGATTTTTACAATTTAGAATTCAAACCCGACTTGTGTCAAGAACACAAAGGTTTTTTCTGCTCTGACCCTCTGCTGGTTTCCTCAGTTCCTATAAAACATTGACGTGTCAAACGAAGACAAAGTTATGGTTTACTTCGAAATGAAACATATAATAATCCCACATTCTAAATATTTGCATCAGTTTAATATAATAGTAATCCAGAGTGGAAAAGGACCAGGTCACTCATGTAATGTTAACAATAAATGTTGCATTTGGTTTGAATATAAACTACAAATTGAATTCTCTACGTTCTTAAAACTCATATTGTTAAAAATACGACAAAAGACAAACCAAGAGCAAGTATCAACCTTTCAGACACGCTTTCCAACTAGAGCCACTTCAGAAAATATTCAGACAATTTTTATGACTAAAACAGTGCAAACAATGGACTGAACAAGTCCCAAAAAGTATCGATCAAGTCCAGGCCTAAACCAGGTCTTAACCAAGACTTTGGCTCAAAAACAAGGACTCAACAAAAGTTGCATTATTTAAAGCAATAAAGTTGACTACAATAAAATCCAACTCAGATACAAAAGTTATTTGTCCATCCTTGAAATATTTAAAAGTGGAATCCTTTCAAAGCAAGTTCTATTAAATATCTATCTTAAACTGTAACTGCATAAACAGCATTATCTTAGTGTTCAGTTAAAAGGATATGTTTAACATGCTGGAAATAAGTAAAAAGAAGTTAAATAGAAGTTACAAGATCATGCTTCATTTAAACAAATATATAGTCTTTCTATTATACTTTATAATAACAACTAAACCACATTACAGTTAGTTTTAAAATGATTCAGCTAGACAGAAACTCTGCTTTGTCTTAAAGAACGTTTAAAAAAAACAACATTTTAAACTAAATTTAAAAAATGTACAATTCTATTGTTTTTGCTCTTCTTCCTAAACATTTCTGCTTAAAGTCTGTGCTTTTAATGTTTCATTTACACAGAGCGACACAGAGATTTAAAGGCTTCAACTCGAAGGAGGAACCAGAGTCCAGGGACAGCCTCCACTTCCTGTGATGGAGAACAAGAGCTCCAGGAAAGTTTCTATTATCATTTCCACACAATTTTTTTTATTTGTACAGTATATTTGCGGAGTAGTGGTGTATATCCTACGTTTTTGTGTCTCAGAGAAGAAAATTCAATGATGTGATACTTTATTACTAAACACCCCACACAAAGCATACTATATTATTTTGTTTTCACATATCGTTCTTTTGTTCCTCACATTTAAAATAGCTGACACAAATGGCACTGAACATTCAATTGAATAAAATAAATAAAATTATGGCACACCCAAACCAACATTTAGTCCAACGTCTGTCAAAGTCCATTTTCAATTTAAGCCTGAATGTAATGTTTTTCCACTTTCTGAATGTCAGATTTGATGTCAGTCCATCGTTGGTGCAGTTTGTGTCGTCCATTTCTTCGTTATGGTCTTCCACCAAAATGATGTTTCACAGGTCCATTTATTGCATCCATGGCAGGAGTTTTGAGGCCCAAACACACAGTTCTGAGCTGCAGTGGGACCAGTCACAGTCTGCAGTGCTCTGTTCATTTCTGTGCAGTCGTCCCCAAACACTTGGTGATGATAGTTTTTCCTGCAGTTAGTTTTTCCCTGTGAATAATGTGCACTTTGACCATGAGACACGTTCTTTCAACAGAACTCAGTTCATTCAACTTAAATCCCACCAATCCAACCCCTTCCCTGTCCCAGCTGGTGTGCCCCAGGGCTCTGTCCTGGGTCCCCTTCTCTTCATCATCTACATTCTCCCTCTTGGTTCTATCTTCCGTAAACACAACATTCATTTCCATTGCTACGCGGATGACACCCAGCTCTTCCTCTCCTCTAAACCCACTGCATCACTTCCACCAGCCTCTCTTACCCTCTGTCTGCAGGAAATCAATTCCTGGTTCTCTTCAAATTTCCTCAAACTTAACAGCTCAAAAACCGAAGTCCTACTGGTCGGCACCCCTTCCACTCTCTCAAAATCAAACAGTTTCACAATTTCTATCAATGACTCCACCGTTCTCCCCTCAAGTCAAGAGTCTGGGTGTCATCCTCGACAGCACCCTTTCTTTCCACTCCCACATCAACAACATCACCCGTTCTGCCTACTTCCACCTTCGCAACATCTCTCGTCTCCGCCCTTCTCTCACTCCTCACACCACAGCCGTGCTTGTCCACAGTCTAGTCACCTCCCGGATCCATTATTGTAACCCTCTCCTCTTTGGTCTCCCCAATAAATCCCTCCAGAAACTGCAGCTTCTCCAAAACTCTGCAGCCCGCATCATCACCAGGACGCCCTCCCACCATCACACCACCCCCATCCTCCAACAACTTCACTGGCTCCCCATAAAACAACGGATTAACTTCAAAATTCTCCTAACCACTTTCAAAGCTGTCCATAACCTGGCTCCACCGTACATCTCTGACCTCCTCCACATCTCCACTCCCTCTCGCTCCTCCTCTTCTCTCCAGCTCTCTGTCCCCTCTTTCCGTCTTGTTTCAATGGGGGGCAGAGCCTTCAGCCGCTCTGCTCCTCAGCTCTGGAACTCTCTCCCTCCTGACCTCCGCAACATAGACACCCTTCCACTTTTCAAATCCAGACTCAAAACCCACCTGTTCAGACAATCCTACACCACAGAACTCACTCCAACACCATCATCCAGTTCTGTTTGTGGGTTTTCTGTTGTTTTTATTACTTGTTGTCTTGTACAGTGTCCTTGGGTGTTTTGAAAGGCGCTTATAAATAAAATGTATTATTATTATTATTATAGAACTCCCTCCAAACATGTGATTTCATTGTCCTCCGCCGTGAGTTACATTTAATATCCCATTCCTCGTCTGTCAAAACAAAACTGTCTTCTCTTTCACTCATTTTTAATTTGTTTAGTAGAACAGATTTTCAGATTATCAATGCATTTATGTCATTTAGATGTTGTTCCCCTTGAAAGTTATGATTTTCAAGCCTAAAGCCAGGCGTCTTGTAAGATTTATGGATGTCACACAAGACGTGATGAATTAAAAGTGGTTAGACAGAAAAGTCAGTGAAGGTTCACACCATCAATCGAAGTAACGACCAAAGTCTGAACGTCTCGCTCAGGCTCCGTGTGATAAAGTCATCGCAGTTGTATCTGTTAGCAAAGGCTAGCGCTACATGCTAGCGGTGTTTTTGTGTTTGTAAAAGTTGCTAAATGAAAGAGAAATGTGTCGCTAACGGCTGAATTCCACATCATGCGTCTCCGCTCCGCTACGCCACGCACTGCGCAGAACTTACACAGCCATCGAAATGAATGAAGCCCGTTCCACATCCCGCATAAGCGCTGCGCAGGTCTGCGTCTCAGCTCTGCCCCTCCACCGCTCTCCGACAGAATTCAAATCAAATCAAATCAATTTATTTTTATAATGCCCAAAATCACAACAACAGTTGCCTCGATGGGCCACAGGTAAAAGCAGTTCAGATAACTGTCCCAGAATGCCCCTGTCCTTTGACCCTCCTTCGCGGCGAGGAAAAACTACAAAAAACCCCATGGGAAAAAGTAGAAACCTCGGGGAGAACCACAGTGAAGGAGAGATCCTACTCCCGCGGACGGACAGGCTGCAGATTAACTAGGACTGACGCATCCACTTGGACTGTGGAGCCAGAACCACTCAAGAGGGAGGTGGCTTTAAAGAGTTCCTCCAGGCGGACGAGGAGCAGTCCACCAGTGTAGAGAGATCCTCCAGCAGGAGATGAGGAACAGTTCATCTAAAGTAGAAGGAGTTCGTCCAGGCAGACGAGGTGTGGCTAATCCAGCTGTCCAGGCGGGTGGCGCATAGATCGTCCAGACAGGTGGGGGTGGGGGAGTGGGTCACTGGAGCAGCCGCCGCAGTGTCTGAAACAGTCTCCACTCCCCGGGGGAAGTGGAGAGAAAGAGAAACATGTGAACAGCAATGAACAGACTACAGTTGAAGTAATATTAAATATTGTTGATAGATAAAGTAGGAAGAACCAGAGGACAGTGTTCAGCTCCATACTTCTCCAGCAGAATTGCTCCAAGGGCAGCGTAGCTAAAACTGTAGGTTTTTATTTCTGTTCCTAACTGGCCTGACCATAAGCTATTTCAAAGAGGAACGTTTTGAGCCTGGTCTTAAATGTAGAGACTGTGTCGGCCTCTTTTACATGAACAGGGAGCTGGTTCCATAACATAGGAGCTTGGTAGCTAAATGCTCGACCTCCTACTGTGCTTTTAGAGACTCTGGGACTAACAATAGTCCAGCATTTTGAGAACGAAGAGCTCTGTTTGGATGGTACGCTACTATTGCATCTTTGAGGTAGGATGGGGCCATATTGTTTAAAGCTTTATAAGTCAGGAGGAGGATTTTAAATTTGATTCTAAACTCAACAGGAAGCCAGTGAAGAGACTCTAACACTGGTGAAATATGATCTCTTTTTCTAGTACCTGTTAATAATCTTGCTGCTGCATTTTGAACCAGTTGAAAGCTTCTTATAGAGCTTTTAGGACACGCTGTAAGCAGGGCGTTACAATAGTCTAATCTGGATGTGACAAATGCATGGATGAGTTTTTCGGCATCATCTCTGGGCAGGATTTTTCTAATTTTGGCTATGTTACGCCAAATGAAAGTAGGCTGTTTTACAGGCTTGATTTATATGAGCTTTGAACGAGAGATCTTGGTCAAATAGGACCCCAAGGTTTCTTACAGTAGAGCTGGGGGCTACAGTGATATTGTCCAGAGAAACTATCTGGTCAGATAAGGAGTCTCGCAGGTGCTTAGGGCCCAGCAGAATGACCTCGGTTTTTTTCAGGGTTAAGGAGCAGATAATTAAGAGTCATCCAAGTTTTTATGTCTTTCACGCAGGCACTAAGTCTGTCTACTTGATGGGTCTGATCAGGTTTCATTGATAAATACAGCTGAGTGTCATCTGCATAGCAGTGGAAGTTAATGCCATGCTTTCTGATGATCATACCTAAGGGCAGCATATAAAGAGTGAACAGAACTGGACCGAGTACTGAACCCCTGCGGCACACCGTAGGTTACTTTAGAACATGGGGAAGATCTCTGGTTTACATTAACAAACTGGTACCTATCAGATAGATAGGATTTAAACCAGCTAAGGGCGGTTCCACTGACACCTACATCACATTCTAACCTCTGCAGTAGAATGTTGTGGTCGATGGTGTCAAACGCTGCGCTGAGGTCCAACAGAACCAGGATTGAGACCTGTCCATCATCAGCAGCTAATAACAGATCATTTGTGACTTTAACTAGTGCAGTTTCAGTCTGTGGTACGCACGGAACCCTGACTGAAAAACTTCAAATAAATTATTGTCCTGCAGGTGGCGACAAAGCTGTTTAATCACAATTCTTTCAAGGATTTTAGAGACAAAGGGCAGATTAGAAATAGGTCTATAGTTTGCCAGTATGTCGGGGTCTAGATTAGGCTTTTTCAAAAGTGGTTTAACCACTGCATATTTGAAGGACTGAGGGACATAACCGCTTTCTAGTGAAGTATTTATTATATTAAGAATGGGATTTATAATTAGGGGGAGAATTTCTTTGAGGAGTCTACTTGGGATTGGGTCTAAAATACAAGTTGATGTTTTGGAGGACATAATGACTGAAGTTATCTCTGCCTGATCAACAGCAGTGAACCATCTAGTATTACTGAAGGATTTGTATGGGACACTAGCTTTGCAGTCTGGGCTTGCTCAGTACTGATAGTGGGAGTAATTGCATTTAGTTTATCTCTAATAGTTGTGATTTTGCTGCTAAAGAATAAAAGGAAGTCATTGCAGCTGAGAGTAACTGGTATTGAGGGTTCTACTGCGCTGTGACAGTTTGTCAGCCTGGCTACAGTGCTGAAGAGAAATCTAGAGTTATTTTTATTTACTTCTATTAAATTTGAATAATATCTGGTTTGAGCCTTACGCAGAGCCTGCTTATAAGACAGAAGGCAAGTTTTCCATTCTTTCAGGGATTCTTCTGTGTGGGAGCGCCGTAAGGATCTCTCTAGTTTTCTTACTCCTTTGTTTGTGAGAACGTAGTTCTTCATTGTACCAGGGAGGCTCGCTTTTGGCCTGATTACTTTCTGTTTAAGTGGAGCTGCAACATCAAGAGCAGATTTTAGAGAGTTGACCATTGAGTCAACAGAGTTATCAATAGCACTGGGACTGGCGCTGTTAACGACAGGATCACATGACGTAATATTAAATATTGGTTCTATTATTTCTCTGAACTTTAAAATAGATTTTTCAGATATTGTCCTTTTCATTATAGTTTTAGTCTGAGGAGCTGGATAGTCCTTAAGAATAAACTGAAAGGTAATTAGGAAGTGATCTGACATTATTGGGTTTTGGGGGAAGACATTTAGGTCACTAATCTCTATTCCATAAGTTAGAACCAGGTCCAGAGTGTGCTGGTGACTGTGGGTTGGTTCATTTACATTTTGAGTGAAACCAATGCTGTCTAATAAAGCGCTAAAGGCATTACTGAGGCAATTATTTTCATTCACATGAATGTTGAAATCCCCAACCACCACGATATTTTCCCAGTCTAATACTAAATTTGATAGGAAGTCAAAGAATTCTGTTAAGAACAATGAATAAGGACCAGGAGGTCGATAGATTATTATGAACAGAACAGCTTTTTGGTTTCTCCAGTTTGGGCAGGTGATTGATAGGATAAGGCTTTCAAATGAGGAAGACTCATTATTAATTTTGTTAATTTTAGGACTCAGGAGTAAACTAGAATGTGAAATTACTGCCACCCCACCTCCCCGGCCTGAGCTCCTGGCAGCTTGAAAGTTAACATGACTCTGTGGGGCCTCATTTAATCTGACATAATCATCTTGTTGAAGCCAAGTTTCAGTTAAAGCTAAAAGATCAATATTATAATCGTTAATTAATTCATTAACTAAAAGTGATTTGGAGGAAATTGACCTAATGTTTAGCAATCCACATTTTACATGCTTATTTATTAGTTTATTTGTATCATGTGTAGGGATTATTTGTATTAAGTTATTTGGTCTGACACCTAAATTATCTGTATTTGGATCTGACTTATTGGCGTTATTTACACGAGGGACGCGCACAGTCTCTATTTGACTCTGAACACTTGATCTGTGACAGCGCGGGCGAGAGCTTAGCGACAGAGAAGAGACTCTGCACCCGGGACTCATATTTAGAGCGTCACTTTAGGCGACTAAGGCTATCGGCCAAATTCCGAACTAAAAGTGATGTACCCTCCGAAGTCGGATGGATGCCATCCCTGCGTATGAGCCCGGGCTTTCCCCAGAACGCACTCCAATTGTCAACAAAGACTACGTTGTTTTGGGGGCACCAACTAGACAACCAGCAGTTGAATGCTGAATTGCGGATGAAGTCTATTTTCTTCTGCGCCCGAGTCCAACCGGATCAAGCCCCACAGTTTAGATCAAACCAAACAGGAAAGAGAACACGAACTACATCTGGGTTTCCAAAACAAAAACTTTTAACTCAGACCTAATGACGTGCATTAAACTTTTTGTTACCCAGAAGGCAAATGTTTACAATCAATACCACCAGAAACATTTAAATGGTTGTAAATCTCTTAAGTATAGTTTTGGGCTGTCATTTTATTAATGCTCTATTCATGCGCCGTGTTGACACGGTGAAAAAAGCGATTGCAGTTGCACAAATGACAAACTTTCAGTTAATCTGCATTTGCTTTCTTTCCGATACTTTTGGAGCATTTTCTGATTACGAGTTCTCGCGGATCCCGCGGATCCCGCTCCTCGGGACTTCGCAGCCCTGCGCTGCTCGGACTGGCGGAGACAAATTGCATCCAGTAGGCGAGGGTCTGCGCACTAAATCGAGGCGGTCTGCGGCGCAGCGGAGACGCATGATGTGGAATTCAGGCGTAAGGTCCTGTTTCGCAGCGCTCCTCTGCATTACTTTGCGGTGCTTGTGTTTACCATAGACTGTGGCACAGATCGATCGTAGACGACAGGAGACTCACTCTGAGACCAAGATTCCAAAACATCAGACTTGTTTGATTTAAATCGTAGCTCGTCTTTGGTCGTCCGACAGTTCTAAGTTCAGTCTTTATGCACGTACGTGCAGTGGACACAGGCTTGGGAGGAGATTTATTCTGCAAAATCTACTTTCAGGAGTTTTCAACCATAATATATTTGTTCCCCTATTCCAGGGACTGGAGAGGAGAATCCGACGATTCAGGAGGAGCCTGTGGTTTTTGTCCCGGTTGTGGAACACTGGACCAGCTTAGACTCTCCATCGGGTGCTCGAGGGTTCAGGGGCGTTTGCCCAACCAGTCCACATGTGCTTTGTGGATCTGGAGAAGGCATTCGACCCTGTGCCCCGGGGCGCCAGGAGTACTGGCTCCAGGGCCCTTTGCTAAAGGCTGTCCTTGTACGACTGGAGCAGCAGCTGTGCTGCCGGCAGTAAGTCAGACCTGTTCAGTGCATGTTGGACTCAGCCAGGGCTGCCCTTTGTCATCGGTTCAGTTCATAATTTTTATGGACAGAATTTCTAGGTGCAGTCAGGGCGTGGAGGGCGTCCGGTTTGGAAACCACAGGATCATCTCTGCTGTTTGCAGATGACGTCGTCTTGATGGCTTCATCAAACCAGGACCTGCAGCTCTGGGACTGTCTGCAGCCGAGTGTGAAGCGACTGATGAGGATCAGCACCAAATCTAAGGCCATGGTCCTCTCCCTCTCCAGGTGGAGAGTCCTTGCCTCAAGTGGAGGAGTTCAAGTATCTCGGGGTCTTGTTCACGAGTGAGGGAAGGATGGAGCGTGAGATTGACAGGCGGATCAGAGCAGCGTCTGCAGTGATGCGGGCGCTGTATCGGACCGTTGTGGTAAAGAAAGAGCTGAGCCAAAAGACAAAGCTCTTGATCAGTCGGTCCCACCGGGAGGCGGCCCCGGGGTAGACCCAGGACACGCTGGAGGGACTATGTCTCTCGGCTGGCCTGGGAGCGCCTCGGGATCCCTCCAGAGGAGCTGGACGGAGTGTCTGGGGTGAAGGAAGTCTGGGAGGCCCTGCTTAGACTGCTGCCCCCGCGACCCGGGCCCGGATAAGTGGAAGAAGATGGATGGATGGTTGTAAGTACAAAGCATATTATTCTAATTAGAGTTTATTGCTACTATTAATCAGTTTATAAGTTTTACACTCTGACAAACCTTGTTTTTTCCACTGTACCAACACACGTAAGTAAAATATATGTTAAACATGTGCACACACTGACTGTGAGGCAGGTGCGGTTCAGACTTAGAAAGTGATTAAAACCAGGCGGTCCTGTTTCACTGACCTTGACACAAAGCGGTCTGGAGTGGCTTTCAGGTCATTAGACAAGTGTGCAAAAGAGTACCTATAACAGGCACACAATATACCTGCCGGACTTGCCACGCGTCAGGTGTACAGCCGGCATAAGGAGTGAGTGCAATGACAACATCATCCACACAACACGAGGCTGTTCTGTCACTGCTACAGTCACTTATACAATAGGGTCAGATCCAAGTCTTAGACTGACTTTAGAGAATAAATCAAACTATCCACGATCTTGTCCTTTGAGTCATGACCCAAAGCTCATGACCAGGTGAGAGAGGAACATGGATCAAGCGGTAAATGAGGTCTTTGTCTTTGGACTCAGCTCTTTCTTCACCACAACAGTGCGATACAGCGACCACATCCCGGCAGGTGCTACACCTGTCAATCTCACACAAGGAAATCCTCAGTAGTATTCCTTCCACTGTCCGACAACATCCTCAGTCGAGGTCAACAGCTCTCCACCCACACTGTACACAGTGTTGGTGAAGCACTGCTTCCTCCTCCTGAGGCGGACAGTTTGACAAAATTTTGTTGAGGCCGACTGATAGTCCTTCTCCATGAGGTTTGGCGCAGCGACTGGCATCAGAGACCTCACTACCACAGCTATGAGCCACCGAATCGACACTGGAGGTGGAGAACATGGTCCACAGTGAAAGTCTCCAGTGTCCCCTGCGATCTGGAGAAGCTCCTGGAGGTGTGAGTGTAAGATCTGCTGACAAAGGGCTCCAGACGTTCAGACCCTCATGATACACTTGGACCCGAAGAGTCTGTCCGGCTTCCAACTCACCACCAGGTGGTGCTCTACAGCTCGGCCCCTCTCTTCAGCCGAGTGTCCAGGACACATGGCTGAAGGTCAGACACGACCCAAAGTGGATCATGGTCCTGTGTCCTGGAGCCACTGATGGACCTTGTGCCTGAACAAGGTGTTATTTATGAACAAACTGTAACTAACTGTTCTGCCTATTGTAAAGATTTTGGTTATTTCGCAGTAGTAAAGGGTTTTGTACATTGGCCTACAGCGCCCTCGTGTGGTTGCGCAGTGCTATTGTTTTCTTTGGTGGCACACATGTAAATCCATGATGGCCGTGTTGCCGCGTCTGTTGTGTGTTGAGCCAGTGTTGTCTTAAAACGTTTTTTGCCTTGGACTATATTTGTCTGTGAGTATTGTGTTTTGTGTTTTATTGTTATTGTGTATGTAAGTCATGTTTCATTTTAATAAGAATTGATCAAGCTAAAAGCCAGTTGATTTTTAGTCAACAATTAGCATGTTATTAGCACACTTTTTGTAGATGTCAGAATCAGAATCAGACTCAGAATCAGAAAGCGGTTTATTGCCATTGTAAGTGAAATTCACAAACATAGGAATTTGCTTCGGCGTAGGTGCAACATACAGCAGGATAAACTAAGATATATATAAAAAGGCATGCATAAAATAAAATTTGAATAAAATAAAATAGACTAAGATAGACTGACTCAGATTATATACAGAATGTACAGTTGGCAGATAGTGCAATGTGCAAATGAGTAGTGCAAATAGGTATGTGTATTACACGGCAGCTAATTGTACATTTTGTATTGTTATAGTTTTACGGTTGGTCAAAGAGGACAATGGTAGATTACCATTCTTCAATAAATCAGCTTAAACATCAACAAAGTCTGTTTATTGGAGCGCCGTTAACTCGCAGTCTAGCCTTGCAAAGACAGTAACTTGGGGCGAGGACAGCACACTAACAAAAGTCTAACTGAACACTGCTTGTTTTTTTTATGGATTTTCTTAACACACTGTCAAAAATAAAGAACAGAGAAGAAGCCATGTCTCTTTCTATTGATCAAGTATATATTTTATGTGCAGAAGTAAAAATGAGCTGTCCCTCACAAAAATGATCTCTCACTCCATGATTCCAAAAAACAAGAGAACGAACGTTGATAAAACACATCCTTATAAACCCTGAGGGTTCAGGGTTCAGTATCAGAAACAGCACAAGGTCAATGGGACATGTAAGGGACCATTCCAATCATTAACGTTAATAAAACATATGGTTACATGATATTTTTCCACAGAAGTGAAGAGTCCAACCTCCCAGAATGTACTGGAGATGAGGCTGACCATCTCTAGCTCAACGCTCATGCCTCTGTGTCCTCAGAGCCAGTTTCTGTGTTCAGAGGTCCAGGTGACCAGGCCCTTAGCCTTGACTACAACCCAGACAGCCAGATCAAGACACCCTCACGTCCTTCCAGATGCTCGCTGTCGAGCTAACGCCCCAAGCCTTGCTCTTTTGCTAATCAGAAAAGGCTTCTGAACGGTCTTGGTCCGGTCCATCACTGAGGACCTGTTTGACTCCAGAGACCCTCAGGGGCATGAAGCCCCGAACAACAGAGCTCCGTGGATCGTTCACGTGCTCAAACCCCTCCACATTTATTTATCTATTGACCTTTATTTAACCAGGAAAGTCACACTTTCAACTCTCTTTTTCAGAGGAGTCGAGCCTGTTGTACATGGTTTTAGTGTTAGAGGAAACCTACGGAGACACAGGGAGAACATGCACACTCCACAGAGGAAGGTCCCGGGCCACCCGGGAGGTATATATATATATAAAAATTCCCTGCTCACCCTCCGCGGGTGGTCACATCCATCTCTGAGCTCGGGTCCTGGGAGCTTGAGGGTTCGCCGCAGTATCTTAGCTGTTCCTAGCACTGCGCTCTTCTGGACTGAGGTGTCTGATGTTCCTCCAGGGATCTGTTGTAACCATTCCTCCAGTTTGGGGGTCACTGCCCCAAGTGCTCCGATCACCACGGGCACCACCTTGGCCTTCACCTTTCAGGTCTTCTCCAGCTCTTCTCTGAGCCCTTGGTATTTCTCCAGTTTCTCATGTTCCTTTCTCCTGATGTTGCCATCACTTGGTATTGCCACATCAACCACAATGGCCTTCCTCTGCTCTTTATCCACCACCACGATGTCTGGTTGGTTTGCCATTACCATTCTGTCAGTCTGTGTCTGGAAGTCCCACAGGATCTTCGCTCGGTCATTCTCTACCACCTTTGGAGGTGTTTCCCACTTTGACCTTGGGGTTTCCAGTCCGTACTCCGCACAGATGTTTCTGTACACTATACCAGCCACTTGGTTGTGGCGTTCCATGTATGCTTTCCCTGCCAGCATCTTACACCCTGCAGTTATGTGTTGGACTGTCTCAGGAGCTTCTTTGCACAGCCTACACCGTGGGTCTTGTCTGGTGTGGTAGATCTGGGCCTCTATCGCTCTGGTGCTCAGGGCCTGTTCCTGTGCAGCCATGATGAGTGCCTCTGTGCTGTCCTTCAGTCCGGCCCGCTCCAGCCACTGGTAGGATTTCTTGATATCAGCCACTTCAGTTATGTTCCGGTGGTACATCCCATGTAGGGGCTTGTCCTCCCATGATGGTCCCTCCTCCGGCACCTCACCTTCTGTTCCCCATTGTCTGAGACATTCACTGAGCACGTCATCATCTGGGGCCTTATCCTTGATGTACTTGTGGATCTTAGATGTTTCATCCTGGATAGTGGCTCTCACGCTCTCTAGTCCACGGCCTCCTTCCCTACGGCTAGTATACAGTCTCAGGGTGCTGGATTTGGGATGGAACCCTCCATGCATGGTCAGGAGCTTTCGTGTCTTAACGTCTGTGGTCTGTATCTCTTCCTTTGGCCATCTTATTATGCCTGCAGGGTATCTGATCACTGGCAGGGCGTAGCTGTTTATCGCCCGGGACTTGTTCTTGCCATTGAGCTGGCTTCTTAGGACTTGCCTTACTCGCTGGAGGAATTTGGCTGTTGCTGCTTTCCTCGTTGCCCCTTCGAGGCTGCCATTTGCCTGTGGTATTCCAAGGTATTTGTACCCATCCTCAATGTCTGCTATTGTTCCCTCAGGGAGTGAGACCCCTTCTGTGTGGACTACCTTCCCTCTCTTTGTTGCCATCCGACTGCACTTCTCCAGCCCAAATGACATCCCGATATCAGTGCTGTAGATCCTGGTCGTGTGGATCAGTGAGTCGATGTCTCACTCACTCTTAGCATACAGCTTGATGTCATCCGTGTAGAGGAGGTGACTGACTGTCTTGTTGATTATCTGGCTGAGGGGGTTCAGACCTATGCAGAACAGCAGTGGGGACAGTGCATCTCCTTGGTATATGCCACATCTGATGGTCACTTGTGCAAGTGGCTTGCCATTGGCCTCCAGGGCCATATATATATATATATATATATATATATATATATATATATATATATATATATATATATATATATATATATATATATACAGGGGAGGGAAAGACACTGTTCTTGTGGCGGGAGGTTCTGATCCTGATGGACTATAGCCTCCTGCCCAAGGGGAGGGGCTCAAATAGTCCATGTCCAGGTGAGAAGGTCAGCTGTGATGGACCTGCTCCGAGTCCTGGAGACACAGGTCCTGGACAGATGGAAGGCCGATCAGCTTCAGCGTACCACACGGTGATGGAGGTGGTGATGGAGGTGGTGATGGAGGTGATGGAGGTGATGGAGGAGGTGAGGATGGACTTGCTGATGGCCGTGTAGAACTGCTCCATCCTCTGCTGGGCCTGACTGATGATGGAGCTGATGGTCTGCTCCACTTGAGGTCCTGAGTGAAGGAGGTGCAGAGGAGGAGGAAAGAGTCCACGGAGGTGATGGGACAGTGTTAGGGCGAGGGGGGGCAGGGGGGCTTACTTACTAAATGAATCAATTAAACTTAGGGAGACACTTTGGTTTCTGCTGATTCCTCATACGCCTGCAATGCATTTGAGAAGTAAATCTTTACAAATCAGTCTTATTTTGGTTAAAGCTAAACCATAAATTAAGGGGTTGAACAGTGGCTGACACAGGAGGAAGTACAGCGACAGGAAAATGCGTAACATGTTCGGGACGTGGCTCATGTCGAATCGTCCTTGAATGAGTTCAAAAAACGCAGCAACGGTGAAATTGAGCAGCGAAGCCAGGTGAGGCGAGCAGGTGTGCACGGCTTTGTGCCACATCTGCCCCGAGCCGCCCCGGCACAATCTGAGGATACGGAAGTAAGTGTACACGATAATGACAAACGGGAAAACGATTGTGTTAAATGTCCCCACAATGCCGTACTGGTTAATGATAGAAGTGTCATAACAGGCCAGTTTCACGATGGAGTAATTATCACAGTAAACTTTGTTGATGACATTATTGCAAAGTTCCAAAGATGAACTCAAGCTGATCATGACTCCTATCGTTAAAAAAGCATACGTCCACGGAAACAGAATGAGTGCAGCCATTATGTTCCAGTTCATCCGAGATTTATAGTGAAGTGGATGACAAATGGCGACGTAGCGGTCGTACGACATGCTAGCTAACGTGAAGAACTCCACTGTTCCATATCCGTGTATTGCATAAATCTGGAAAAAGCAGAAAGGAGCAGGAACGACGTGGACGTCTCGTAGAATGTGGACCAATAGAAACGGGAAGAGAGCGGAGCTGCCGTAGAGTTCGTTTAGGAACAAGCTGCAGAGGAACATGTACATGGGCTCGTGGAGGCTGCGGTTCAGAGCGATGACGACGATGAGGAGAACGTTGCAGAACAGAATGAGAACGTACAGCAGCAGAAGAACGCAGAAGAACAGCCACCGCAGAGAGCCGGGGTTAGAGTACGCCGAGAGGACAAAGGATGAGACCGGAGTGGAGTTATGTCGCCGGAACGGAGTCTGCACTGGCATGGTTAATGTCAGAGGTGTGACAGACACTTAGAAGAACAGGAAGGATTTAGAACGTTTTCACATGTTAGAGCGCCCCCTGGAGCGGCTTCTGTGTGCACTAGTCTTAGTTCTGTTGTTTTCACTTTTGGGTAGATACTGGTTCACATGCTCCGCTCCTCATTCATCCCAAACGCCGCACCATGAGCCTGTGGTCAGCACCTGAGGTCAAGACAAGGCTTAACAGACAGAGGCACAGACTGTGTGAAAAGACGCTAAAATGCAACAGGTTCACGACCTTAACGGGCATGGATTCAAACTGTGCTGGTGCACAGGTCAATTCTATTTGAAATAAAGATGTTTCACCTGGTATATTTCTCTACATAATGGGTCTATCGACAGAAAAACATTACAGGTTCAACTTTTGGGAAATATTATTCTGTTATGTGTCTAACTTTGGAAACAGAGAGTACATTTACAAGGCCAGTCAAAATCAGAACTAAAATAATTGGATAACTCACAATAATTGGATGTGTTTTTGGTGAGTTTTTACATGCACAAGCAAAACCCTTCACCAAAATGACATGTCCCAGATAATTGGTGGATTTTTAGAGTAACTGTAGTCTGGCAGTCAAAGTACAATGGATTTTGAATGAACCTTTTCAATATTTCACATTTTCTCTTTAATTTTTGTCTTTGCAACATTAGTTTGTCCTTTTTTGGATCTTTTTCCTCGTGAAAAGCTGCAGAGTGTGAACAGTCAGACAAATCAGATTTCAGATGGAAGAGTTTACATGACATTTCAATAATTTGATCACTCCACAAATCAGATCATGATCACATTTAGCTGTGAATGTGAACAAAGCCAGTGTCTCATCCATAGATTCATCAGATTTTTACAATTTAGAATTCAAACCCGACTTGTGTCAAGAACACAAAGGTTTTTTCTGCTCTGACCCTCTGCTGGTTTCCTCAGTTCCTATAAAACATTGACGTGTCAAACGAAGACAAAGTTATGGTTTACTTCGAAATGAAACATATAATAATCCCACATTCTAAATATTTGCATCAGTTTAATATAATAGTAATCCAGAGTGGAAAAGGACCAGGTCACACATGTAATGTTAACAATAAATGTTGCATTTGGTTTGAATATAAACTACAAATTGAATTCTCTACGTTCTTAAAACTCATATTGTTAAAAATACGACAAAAGACAAACCAAGAGCAAGTATCAACCTTTCAGACACGCTTTCCAACTAGAGCCACTTCAGAAAATATTCAGACAATTTTTATGACTAAAACAGTGCAAACAATGGACTGAACAAGTCCCAAAAAGTATCGATCAAGTCCAGGCCTAAACCAGGTCTTAACCAAGACTTTGGCTCAAAAACAAGGACTCAACAAAAGTTGCATTATTTAAAGCAATAAAGTTGACTACAATAAAATCCAACTCAGATACAAAAGTTATTTGTCCATCCTTGAAATATTTAAAAAGTGGAATCCTTTCAAAGCAAGTTCTATTAAATATCTATCTTAAACTGTAACTGTAAAAACAGCATTATCTTAGTGTTCAGTTAAAAGGATATGTTTAACATGCTGGAAATAAGTAAAAAGAAGTTAAATAGAAGTTACAAGATCATGCTTCATTTAAACAAATATATAGTCTTTCTATTATACTTTATAATAACAACTAAACCACATTACAGTTAGTTTTATAATGATTCAGCTAGACAGAAACTCTGCTTTGTCTTAAAGAACGTTTAAAAAAAACATTTTGAACTAAATTTAAAAAATGTACAATTCTATTGTTTTTGCTCTTCTTCCTAAACATTTCTGCTTAAAGTCTGTGCTTTTAATGTTTCATTTACACAGAGCGACACAGAGATTTAAAGGCTTCAACTCGAAGGAGGAACCAGAGTCCAGGGACAGCCTCCACTTCCTGTGATGGAGAACAAGAGCTCCAGGAAAGTTTCTATTATCATTTCCACACAATTTTTTTTATTTGTACAGTATATTTGCGGAGTAGTGGTGTATATCCTACGTTTTTGTGTCTCAGAGAAGAAAATTCAATGATGTGATACTTTATTACTAAACACCCCACACAAAGCATACTATATTATTTTGTTTTCACATATCGTTCTTTTGTTCCTCACATTTAAAATAGCTGACACAAATGGCACTGAACATTCAATTGAATAAAATAAATAAAATTATGGCACACCCAAACCAACATTTAGTCCAACGTCTGTCAAAGTCCATTTTCAATTTAAGCCTGAATGTAATGTTTTTCCACTTTCTGAATGTCAGATTTGATGTCAGTCCATCGTTGGTGCAGTTTGTGTCGTCCATTTCTTCGTTATGGTCTTCCACCAAAATGATGTTTCACAGGTCCATTTATTGCATCCATGGCAGGAGTTTTGAGGCCCAAACACACAGTTCTGAGCTGCAGTGGGACCAGTCACAGTCTGCAGTGCTCTGTTCATTTCTGTGCAGTCGTCTCCAAACACTTGGTGATGATAGTTTTTCCTGCAGTTAGTTTTTCCCTGTGAATAATGTGCACTTTGACCATGAGACACGTTCTTTCAACAGAACTCAGTTCATTCAACTTAAATCCCACCAATCCAACCCCTTCCCTGTCCCAGCTGGTGTGCCCCAGGGCTCTGTCCTGGGTCCCCTTCTCTTCATCATCTACATTCTCCCTCTTGGTTCTATCTTCCGTAAACACAACATTCATTTCCATTGCTACGTGGATGACACCCAGCTCTTCCTCTCCTCTAAACCCACTGCATCACTTCCACCAGCCTCTCTTACCCTCTGTCTGCAGGAAATCAATTCCTGGTTCAAATTTCCTCAAACTTAACAGCTCAAAAACCGAAGTCCTACTGGTCGGCACCCCTTCCACTCTCTCAAAATCAAACAGTTTCACAATTTCTATCAATGACTCCACCGTTCTCCCCTCAAGTCAAGAGTCTGGGTGTCATCCTCGACAGCACCCTTTCTTTCCACTCCCACATCAACAACATCACCCGTTCTGCCTACTTCCACCTTCGCAACATCTCTCGTCTCCGCCCTTCTCTCACTCCTCACACCACAGCCGTGCTTGTCCACAGTCTAGTCACCTCCCGGATCCATTATTGTAACCCTCTCCTCTTTGGTCTCCCCAATAAATCCCTCCAGAAACTGCAGCTTCTCCAAAACTCTGCAGCCCGCATCATCACCAGGACGCCCTCCCACCATCACACCACCCCCATCCTCCAACAACTTCACTGGCTCCCCATAAAACAACGGATTAACTTCAAAATTCTCCTAACCACTTTCAAAGCTGTCCATAACCTGGCTCCACCGTACATCTCTGACCTCCTCCACATCTCCACTCCCTCTCGCTCCTCCTCTTCTCTCCAGCTCTCTGTCCCCTCTTTCCGTCTTGTTTCAATGGGGGGCAGAGCCTTCAGCCGCTCTGCTCCTCAGCTCTGGAACTCTCTCCCTCCTGACCTCCGCAACATAGACACCCTTCCACTTTTCAAATCCAGACTCAAAACTCACCTGTTCAGACAATCCTACACCACAGAACTCACTCCAACACCATCATCCAGTTCTGTTTGTGGGTTTTCTGTTGTTTTTATTACTTGTTGTCTTGTACAGTGTCCTTGGGTGTTTTGAAAGGCGCTTATAAATAAAATGTATTATTATTATTATTATAGAACTCCCTCCAAACATGTGATTTCATTGCCCTCCACCGTGAGTTACATTTAATATCCCATTCCTCGTCTGTCAAAACAAAACTGTCTTCTCTTTCACTCATTTTTAATTTGTTTAGTAGAACAGATTTTCAGATTATCAATGCATTTATGTCATTTAGATGTTGTTCCCCTTGAAAGTTATGATTTTCAAGCCTAAAGCCAGGCGTCTTGTAAGATTTATGGATGTCACACAAGACGTGATGAATTAAAAGTGGTTAGACAGAAAAGTCAGTGAAGGTTCACACCATCAATCGAAGTAACGACCAAAGTCTGAATGAACGTCTCGCTCAGGCTCCGTGTGATAAAGTCATCGCAGTTGTATCTGTTAGCAAAGGCTAGCGCTACATGCTAGCGGTGTTTTTGTGTTTGTAAAAGTTGCTAAATGAAAGAGAAATGTGTCGCTAAGGATCTGTTCGTGGCGGCGCTCCTCTGCATTACTTTGCGGTGCTTGTGTTTACCATAGACTGTGGCTCAGATCGATCGTAGATGACAGGAGACTCACTCTGAGACCAAGATTCCAAAGTATCAGACATGTTTGATTTAAATCGTAGCTCGTCTTTGGTCGTCCGACAGTTCTAAGTTCAGTCTTTATGCACGTACGTGCAGTGGACACAGGCTTGGGAGGAGATTTATTCTGCAAAATCTACTTTCAGGAGTTTTCAACCATAATATATTTGTTCCCCTATTCCAGGGACTGGGGAGGAGAATCCGACGATTCAGGAGGAGCCTGTGGTTTTTGTCCCGGTTGTGGAACACTGGACCAGCTTAGACTCTCCATCGGGTGCTCGAGGGTTCAGGGGAGTTTGCCCAACCAGTCCACATGTGCTTTGTGGATCTGGAGAAGGCATTCGACCCTGTGCCCCGGGGCGCCAGGAGTACTGGCTCCAGGGCCCTTTGCTAAAGGCTGGAGTTCAAGTATCTCGGGGTCTTGTTCACGAGTGAGGGAAGGATGGAGCGTGAGATTGACAGGCGGATCAGAGCAGCGTCTGCAGTGATGCGGGCGCTGTATCGGACCGTTGTGGTAAAGAAAGAGCTGAGCCAAAAGACAAAGCTCTTGATCAGTCGGTCCCACCGGGAGGCGGCCCCGGGGTAGACCCAGGACACGCTGGAGGGACTATGTCTCTCGGCTGGCCTGGGAGCGCCTCGGGATCCCTCCAGAGGAGCTGGACGGAGTGTCTGGGGTGAAGGAAGTCTGGGAGGCCCTGCTTAGACTGCTGCCCCCGCGACCCGGGCCCGGATAAGTGGAAGAAGATGGATGGATGGTTGTAAGTACAAAGCATATTATTCTAATTAGAGTTTATTGCTACTATTAATCAGTTTATAAGTTTTACACTCTGACAAACCTTGTTTTTTCCACTGTACCAACACACGTAAGTAAAATATATGTTAAACATGTGCACACACTGACTGTGAGGCAGGTGCGGTTCAGACTTAGAAAGTGATTAAAACCAGGCGGTCCTGTTTCACTGACCTTGACACAAAGCGGTCTGGAGTGGCTTTCAGGTCATTAGACAAGTGTGCAAAAGAGTACCTATAACAGGCACACAATATACCTGCCGGACTTGCCACGCGTCAGGTGTACAGCCGGCATAAGGAGTGAGTGCAATGACAACATCATCCACACAACACGAGGCTGTTCTATCACTGCTACAGTCACTTATACAATAGGGTCAGAT
Source organism: Rhinogobius similis (assembly GCA_019453435.1). NCBI lineage: Eukaryota > Metazoa > Chordata > Actinopteri > Gobiiformes > Gobiidae > Rhinogobius > Rhinogobius similis. The sequence continues at coordinate 1,142,244 of CM033634.1, read as the reverse complement.
CCAAGTCTTAGACTGACTTTAGAGAATAAATCAAACTATCCACGATCTTGTCCTTTGAGTCATGACCCAAAGCTCATGACCAGGTGAGAGAGGAACATGGATCAAGCGGTAAATGAGGTCTTTGTCTTTGGACTCAGCTCTTTCTTCACCACAACAGTGCGATACAGCGACCACATCCCGGCAGGTGCTACACCTGTCAATCTCACACAAGGAAATCCTCAGTAGTATTCCTTCCACTGTCCGACAACATCCTCAGTCGAGGTCAACAGCTCTCCACCCACACTGTACACAGTGTTGGTGAAGCACTGCTTCCTCCTCCTGAGGCGGACAGTTTGACAAAATTTTGTTGAGGCCGACTGATAGTCCTTCTCCATGAGGTTTGGCGCAGCGACTGGCATCAGAGACCTCACTACCACAGCTATGAGCCACCGAATCGACACTGGAGGTGGAGAACATGGTCCACAGTGAAAGTCTCCAGTGTCCCCTGCGATCTGGAGAAGCTCCTGGAGGTGTGAGTGTAAGATCTGCTGACAAAGGGCTCCAGACGTTCAGACCCTCATGATACACTTGGACCCGAAGAGTCTGTCCGGCTTCCAACTCACCACCAGGTGGTGCTCTACAGCTCGGCCCCTCTCTTCAGCCGAGTGTCCAGGACACATGGCTGAAGGTCAGACACGACCCAAAGTGGTTCATGGTCCTGTGTCCTGGAGCCACTGATGGACCTTGTGCCTGAACAAGGTGTTATTTATGAACAAACTGTAACTAACTGTTCTGCCTATTGTAAAGATTTTGGTTATTTCGCAGTAGTAAAGGGTTTTGTACATTGGCCTACAGCGCCCTCGTGTGGTTGCGCAGTGCTATTGTTTTCTTTGGTGGCACACATGTAAATCCATGATGGCCGTGTTGCCGCGTCTGTTGTGTGTTGAGCCAGTGTTGTCTTAAAACGTTTTTTGCCTTGGACTATATTTGTCTGTGAGTATTGTGTTTTGTGTTTTATTGTTATTGTGTATGTAAGTCATGTTTCATTTTAATAAGAATTGATCAAGCTAAAAGCCAGTTGATTTTTAGTCAACAATTAGCATGTTATTAGCACACTTTTTGTAGATGTCAGAATCAGAATCAGACTCAGAATCAGAAAGCGGTTTATTGCCATTGTAAGTGAAATTCACAAACATAGGAATTTGCTTCGGCGTAGGTGCAACATACAGCAGGATAAACTAAGATATATATAAAAAGGCATGCATAAAATAAAATTAGAATAAAATAAAATAGACTAAGATAGACTGACTCAGATTATATACAGAATGTACAGTTGGCAGATAGTGCAATGTGCAAATGAGTAGTGCAAATAGGTATGTGTATTACACGGCAGCTAATTGTACATTTTGTATTGTTATAGTTTTACGGTTGGTCAAAGAGGACAATGGTAGATTACCATTCTTCAATAAATCAGCTTAAATATCAACAAAGTCTGTTTATTGGAGCGCCGTTAACTCGCAGTATAGCCTTGCAAAGACAGTAACTTGGGGCGAGGACAGCACACTAACAGAAGTCTAACTGAACACTGCTTGTTTTTTTATGGATTTTCTTAACACACTGTCAAAAATAAAGAACAGAGAAGAAGCCATGTCTCTTTCTATTGATCAAGTATATATTTTATGTGCAGAAGTAAAAATGAGCTGTCCCTCACAAAAATGATCTCTCACTCCATGATTCCAAAAAACAAGAGAACGAACGTTGATAAAACACATCCTTATAAACCCTGAGGGTTCAGGGTTCAGTATCAGAAACAGCACAAGGTCAATGGAACATGTAAGGGACCATTCCAATCATTAACGTTAATAAAACATATGGTTACATGATATTTTTCCACAGAAGTGAAGAGTCCAACCTCCCAGAATGTACTGGAGATGAGGCTGACCATCTCTAGCTCAACGCTCATGCCTCTATGCCCTCAGAGCCAGTTTCTGTGTTCAGAGGTCCAGGTGACCAGGCCCTTAGCCTTGACTACAACCCAGACAGCCAGATCAAGACACCCTCACGTCCTTCCAGATGCTCGCTGTCGAGCTCACGCCCCAAGCCTTGCTCTTTTGCTAATCAGAAAAGGCTTCTGAACGGTCTTGGTCCGGTCCATCACTGAGGACCTGTTTGACTCCAGAGACCCTCAGGGGCATGAAGCCCCGAACAACAGAGCTCCGTGGATCGTTCACGTGCTCAAACCCCTCCACATTTATTTATCTATTGACCTTTATTTAACCAGGAAAGTCACACTTTCAACTCTCTTTTTCAGAGGAGTCAAGCCTGTTGTACATGGTTTTAGTGTTAGAGGAAACCTATGAAGACACAGGGAGAACACGCACACTCCACAGAGGAAGGTCCCGGGCCACCCGGGAGGTATATATATATATAAAAATTCCCTGCTCACCCTCTGCGGGTGGTCACATCCATCTCTGAGCTCGGGTCCTGGGAGCTTGAGGGTTCGCCGCAGTATCTTAGCTGTTCCTAGCACTGCGCTCTTCTGGACTGAGGTGTCTGATGTTCCTCCAGGGATCTGTTGTAACCATTCCTCCAGTTTGGGGGTCACTGCCCCAAGTGCTCCGATCACCACGGGCACCACCTTGGCCTTCACCTTTCAGGTCTTCTCCAGCTCTTCTCTGAGCCCTTGGTATTTCTCCAGTTTCTCATGTTCCTTTCTCCTGATGTTGCCATCACTTGGTATTGCCACATCAACCACAATGGCCTTCCTCTGCTCTTTATCCACCACCACGATGTCTGGTTGGTTTGCCATTACCATTCTGTCAGTCTGTGTCTGGAAGTCCCACAGGATCTTCGCTCGGTCATTCTCTACCACCTTTGGAGGTGTTTCCCACTTTGACCTTGGGGTTTCCAGTCCGCATCTCGCACAGATGTTTCTGTACACTATACCAGCCACTTGGTTGTATGCGTTCCATGTATGCTTTCCCTGCCAGCATCTTACACCCTGCAGTTATGTGTTGGACTGTCTCAGGAGCTTCTTTGCACAGCCTACACCGTGGGTCTTGTCTGGTGTGGTAGATCTGGGCCTCTATCGCTCTGGTGCTCAGGGCCTGTTCCTGTGCAGCCATGATGAGTGCCTCTGTGCTGTCCTTCAGTCCGGCCCGCTCCAGCCACTGGTAGGATTTCTTGATATCAGCCACTTCAGTTATGTTCCGGTGGTACATCCCATGTAGGGGCTTGTCCTCCCATGATGGTCCCTCCTCCGGCACCTCACCTTCTGTTCCCCATTGCCTGAGACATTCACTGAGCACGTCATCATCTGGGGCCTTATCCTTGATGTACTTGTGGATCTTGGATGTTTCATCCTGGATAGTGGCTCTCACGCTCTCTAGTCCACGGCCTCCTTCCCTACGGCTAGTATACAGTCTCAGGGTGCTGGATTTGGGATGGAACCCTCCATGCATGGTCAGGAGCTTTCGGTCTTAACGCCTGTGGTCTGTATCTCTTCCTTTGGCCATCTTATTATGCCTGCAGGGTATCTGATCACTGGCAGGGCGTAGCTGTTTATCGCCCGGGACTTGTTCTTGCCATTGAGCTGGCTTCTTAGACTTGCCTTACTCGCTGGAGGAATTTGGCTGTTGCTGCTTTCCTCGTTGCCCCTTCGAGGCTGCCATTTGCCTGTGGTATTCCAAGGTATTTGTACCCATCCTCAATGTCTGCTATTGTTCCCTCAGGAGTGAGACCCCTTCTGTGTGGACTACCTTCCCTCTCTTTGTTGCCATCCGACTGCACTTCTCCAGCCCAAATGACATCCCGATATCAGTGCTGTAGATCCTGGTCGGTGTGGATCAGTGAGTCGATGTCTCACTCACTCTTAGCATACAGCTTGATGTCATCCGTGTAGAGGAGGTGACTGACTGTCTTGTTGATTATCTGGCTGAGGGGGTTCAGACCTATGCAGAACAGCAGTGGGGACAGTGCATCTCCTTGGTATATGCCACATCTGATGGTCACTTGTGCAAGTGGCTTGCCATTGGCCTCCAGGGCCATATATATATATATATATATATATATATATATATATATATATATATATATATATATATATATATATATATATATACAGGGGAGGGAAAGACACTGTTCTTGTGGCGGGAGGTTCTGATCCTGATGGACTATAGCCTCCTGCCCAAGGGGAGGGGCTCAAATAGTCCATGTCCAGGTGAGAAGGTCAGCTGTGATGGACCTGCTCCGAGTCCTGGAGACACAGGTCCTGGACAGATGGAAGGCCGATCAGCTTCAGCGTACCACACGGTGATGGAGGTGGTGATGGAGGTGGTGATGGAGGTGATGGAGGAGGTGAGGATGGACTTGCTGATGGCCGTGTAGAACTGCTCCATCCTCTGCTGGGCCTGACTGATGATGGAGCTGATGGTCTGCTCCACTTGAGGTCCTGAGTGAAGGAGGTGCAGAGGAGGAGGAAAGAGTCCACGGAGGTGATGGGACAGTGTTAGGGCGAGGGGGGGCAGGGGGGCTTACTTACTAAATGAATCAATTAAACTTAGGGAGACACTTTGGTTTCTGCTGATTCCTCATACGCCTGCAATGCATTTGAGAAGTAAATCTTTACAAATCAGTCTTATTTTGGTTAAAGCTAAACCATAAATTAAGGGGTTGAACAGTGGCTGACACAGGAGGAAGTACAGCGACAGGAAAATGCGTAACATGTTCGGGACGTGGCTCATGTCGAATCGTCCTTGAATGAGTTCAAAAAACGCAGCAACGGTGAAATTGAGCAGCGAAGCCAGGTGAGGCGAGCAGGTGTGCACGGCTTTGTGCCACATCTGCCCCGAGCCGCCCCGGCACAATCTGAGGATACGGAAGTAAGTGTACACGATAATGACAAACGGGAAAACGATTGTGTTAAATGTCCCCACAATGCCGTACTGGTTAATGATAGAAGTGTCATAACAGGCCAGTTTCACGATGGAGTAATTATCACAGTAAACTTTGTTGATGACATTATTGCAAAGTTCCAAAGATGAACTCAAGCTGATCATGACTCCTATTGTTAAAAAAGCATACGTCCACGGAAACAGAATGAGTGCAGCCATTATGTTCCAGTTCATCCGAGATTTATAGTGAAGTGGATGACAAATGGCGACGTAGCGGTCGCATTTATTATGCTAGCTAACGTGAAGAACTCCACTGTTCCATATCCGTGTATAACATATACCTGAAAAAAGCAGAAAGGAGCAGGAACGACGTGGACGTCTCGTAGAATGTGGACCAGTAGAAACGGGAAGAGAGCGGAGCTGCCGTAGAGTTCGTTTAGGAACAAGCTGCAGAGGAACATGTACATGGGCTCGTGGAGGCTGCGGTTCAGAGCGATGACGACGATGAGGAGAACGTTGCAGAACAGAATGAGAACGTACAGCAGCAGAAGAACGCAGAAGAACAGCCACCGCAGAGAGCCGGGGTTAGAGTACGCCGAGAGGACAAAGGATGAGACCGGAGTGGAGTTATGTCGCCGGAACGGAGTCTGCACTGGCATGGTTAATGTCAGAGGTGTGACAGACACTTAGAAGAACAGGAAGGATTTAGAACGTTTTCACATGTTAGAGCGCCCCCTGGAGCGGCTTCTGTGTGCACTAGTCTTAGTTCTGTTGTTTTCACTTTTGGGTAGATACTGGTCCACATGCTCCGCTCCTCATTCATCCCAAACGCCGCACCATGAGCCTGTGGTCAGCACCTGAGGTCAAGACAAGGCTTAACAGACAGAGGCACAGACTGTGTGAAAAGACGCTAAAATGCAACAGGTTCACGACCTTAACGGGCATGGATTCAAACTGTGCTGGTGCACAGGTCAATTCTATTTGAAATAAAGATGTTTCACCTGGTATATTTCTCTACATAATGGGTCTATCGACAGAAAAACATTACAGGTTCAACTTTTGGGAAATATTATTCTGTTATGTGTCTAACTTTGGAAACAGAGAGTACATTTACAAGGCCAGTCAAAATCAGAACTAAAATAATTGGATAACTCACAATAATTGGATGTGTTTTTGGTGAGTTTTTACATGCACAAGCAAAACCCTTCACCAAAATGACATGTCCCAGATAATTGTTGGATTTTTAGAGTAACTGTAGTCTGGCAGTCAAAGTACAATGGATTTTGAATGAACCTTTTCAATATTTCACATTTTCTCTTTAATTTTTGTCTTTGCAACATTAGTTTGTCCTTTTTTGGATCTTTTTCCTCGTGAAAAGCTGCAGAGTGTGAACAGTCAGACAAATCAGATTTCAGATGGAAGAGTTTACATGACATTTCAATAATTTGATCACTCCACAAATCAGATCATGATCACATTTAGCTGTGAATGTGAACAAAGCCAGTGTCTCATCCATAGATTCATCAGATTTTTACAATTTAGAATTCAAACCCGACTTGTGTCAAGAACACAAAGGTTTTTTCTGCTCTGACCCTCTGCTGGTTTCCTCAGTTCCTATAAAACATTGACGTGTCAAACGAAGACAAAGTTATGGTTTACTTCGAAATGAAACATATAATAATCCCACATTCTAAATATTTGCATCAGTTTAATATAATAGTAATCCAGAGTGGAAAAGGACCAGGTCACACATGTAATGTTAACAATAAATGTTGCATTTGGTTTGAATATAAACTACAAATTGAATTCTCTACGTTCTTAAAACTCATATTGTTAAAAATACGACAAAAGACAAACCAAGAGCAAGTATCAACCTTTCAGACACGCTTTCCAACTAGAGCCACTTCAGAAAATATTCAGACAATTTTTATGACTAAAACAGTACAAACAATGGACTGAACAAGTCCCAAAAAGTATCGCTGTGAATCAAGTCCAGGCCTAAACCAGGTCTTAACCAAGACTTTGGCTCAAAAACAAGGACTCAACAAAAGCTGCATTATTTAAAGCAATAAAGTTGACTACAATAAAATCCAACTCAGATACAAAAGTTATTTGTCCATCCTTGAAATATTTAAAAAGTGGAATCCTTTCAAAGCAAGTTCTATTAAATATCTATCTTAAACTGTAACTGCAAAAACAGCATTATCTTAGTGTTCAGTTAAAAGGATATGTTTAACATGCTGGAAATAAGTAAAAAGAAGTTAAATAGAAGTTACAAGATCATGCTTCATTTAAACAAATATATAGTCTTTCTATTATACTTTATAATAACAACTAAACCACATTACAGTTAGTTTTATAATGATTCAGCTAGACAGAAACTCTGCTTTGTCTTAAAGAACATTAAAAAAAAAAGTAAACTAAATAAATCCCAAACATTTATGCTTAAAGTACCTGCTTTTAATGTTTCGTTTACACAGAGCGACACAGTTTTAAAGGCTTCAACTCGAAGGAGGAACCAGAGTCCAGGGACAACCTCCACTTCGTGTGACAAAGAGCTCCAAGAAAGTTTGTATTATCATTTTCACACAATTTTTTTATTTGTACAGTATATTTATTTGTTTTATTTCATTATTATTTTTTTGTTTTGTTTTTTTGTGTGTCTCAAATTCAATTATGTTTTACTTTATTACTAAACACCCCACACAAAGCATCATCTATTATTTCATTATTTCATATATTATTCTTTTTTTCCTGAAATTTAAAATAGCTGACAGAAACAGCACAATGGAATAAAATTCTGATGGTCGTTGCTTTGTTTTATTTCTTGGTTGTAGTCCTGTCCTGTTTTTCTTTGTTAAACGATTCCTTCAACATATCAAAACTTTTTATTTGATTTTCTTTTACAATCTGGTAAAACCCTCACACCTTTTTCTATCTAGATCTTAAATCTCAGGTCGGTGCTGTTTGAGGTAAAGTTTTAATGATAAACTGACAAGCTCAAGATTGGAACATTGGTTGGTTTGTATGTTTTGATGAGTTCGACCCGTCCTCTGCTGTAAGAACCTCTGGGAACACATTACACTATGTTTCCATTGAGCTTCATGTTCGGGGTCACACCAGCAGGCTCTGACCTGAGCTCAGATAAAGTCCTTTTTAAGACTTTTTCATTGACAGCTGTAAAGGTTTGAATCCATACAAGGTTTTTTGCCTTGCTGTATGAATCTGAGATTGTTTATTCCACTCATAAAATAATGGATCGTGGATGGAGATCTGGAGAGTCTGGAATAGACAGAGAAAAATGCAATTTATGTTCCATCCCATCATTGTTAAAACAATAGTTTGTTTTTGAGTGTCTGATATACCGGACCAATGGTTACAAGTACAAAGCAAACAAAAGGGGCGACCAAGCACAACCCTGTCTTACTCCTCTTTCCCATTATTATATTATTCTAATTTGATTTGATTTGCTGCTATTAATTAGGTTATAATTTTTAGACAAACCTTTTCCACTGTACCAACACACGTAAGTAAAATATATGTTAAACATGTGTACACACTGACTGTGAGGCAGGTGCGGTTCGGACTTAGAAAGTGATTAAAACCAGGTGGTCCTGTTTCACTGACCTCGACACAAAGTGGTCTGGAGCGGCTTTCAGGTCATTAGACAAGTGTGCAAAACCACATGAATGTGTGCGGCGTTTGTCAAATACGCACGACAGTGTATCAGAATACCTATAACAGGCACACAACCTGCCGGACCTGCCACGCGTCAGGTGTACAGCCGGCATAAGGAGTGAGTGCAATGACAACATCATCCACACAACACGAGGCTGTTCTGTCACTGCTACAGTCACATATACAATAGGGTCAGATCCAAGTCTTAGACTGACTTTAGAGAATAAATCAAATTATTGAGTGCACCTGAGTATAAGCCACACCAGCCACATTTATAAAGAAAAACAACTTTGTACATATATATAAGCCGCAGGTGTCCGCGTTGTACCATGACCAGACCGCATGCAGTCCAGCTCCGGTGCAGTGACCGCAGCCTTTCCATGACTGTAAAAGTGTTCGAGGAGCTCAGACTGCACACCGTGCAGTGGGTGATGCTGGCGGTGGTGGTGGTGGTGTTGGCGGTGGTGCTGCGCAGCTCCGGATTCTTTCCATTGGATTGAATTTTCACCAGAATGCCTGAGCCCACCACACGCCTTTTCCATGAAGTTGTCAAAATGAGACGAGACGAACAGGAGAATCCTATGAGCGGAGTGAAATGGATCCGGCTGGTTTTCAAAATCAAATGTCAATTTACAACCTCCGCATGTAAATATCCAAGATGGCGCCGCCGATGCCCTGGCGTTTTGGTGCGCTCTGTGTTGTTTGTTTTTGTGCGTAAATCGTGTGTCTGCGTGCTCTTACACCCGTGAAGAGCTCTTAAACATCAGATCTTCTACCTCCATGGACCTATTTCCAGTTTTTTTAGCGTCTGCTGCAGATTTGGCGCTAATTTTGGCCAAAAGAGTGAGACGCCGCAGAAGAGGAATGCGCGCGGGGGCTCTCGTGTGCCTTCGGAAACGCGGCGCGCGTACGCCCTGTACCTGGGATGTTCCTCTCCAACGTCCGCTCACTCAGCAACAAGATGGACGAACTGGCGCTGCTGATGAAGAGAAACAGAGACTTTTCTTCGTCTTCTGTTTTGTGCTTCAGACGTGGCTCAGCGACTCGATCCCGGACTGTGAGCTGCACCTGGAGGGATTCCAGCTCCTCCGCGCCGACAGACAAAGGGATCTCTCCGGGGGAAAAACAAAAGGCGGTGGAGTCTGTTTCTTCATCAACAACGCTTGGTGTTCCGATGTGACTGTGATCTCCAAACACTGCTCTCCTGATCTGGAACATCTCTTCATTCATCTCTCATTCAGTTGGCGGAGCGGATATTGTGTGCGGAGCGGGACTTTCCAGACTCCTTGTTGATCATCCTCTGGGATTTTAACAAAGGTAATCTCAGCCAGGAACTACCAAAGTACAGACAGTTTATTAAATGCCCGACCAGAGAGCAGAACACGCTGGATCACTGTTACACTACAGTGAGTGGTTCCTTTCGTGCGGTTCCTCGTGCTGCCCTAGGGTTCTCAGATCACGCCATGATCCACCTGATCCCCACGTACAGACAGAGGCTGAAGCTCTCCAAACCTGTAGTGAGGACTGAGAAGAAGTGGACCAGCGAGGCAGTGGAGGAGCTACGCGCGTGTTTGGACATTACAGACTGGGATGTGTTCAAAACTGCCACAGATGGTTTGAGTAAACGGACACTGTGACGTCATATATCTAATTCTGTGAGGACAGTATCATTCCCACTCGCACCAGGGTGATTTATAACAACGACAAGCCCTGGTTCACACCCAAACTGAGGCAGCTCAGGCAGCTGATGGAGGCAGCATTCAGAGCCGGGGAAGGAGAGAGCTACAAAGGAACAAAGTACAGATTTGGCAAGGAGGTGTCAAGAGCTAGATCTCTGTACGACACACTGCTAACAATCCTTCGGCGGTTTGGCGGGGACTTAGGCAGATCACCAACTACAAGCCCAAAGCCCCCCATGCTGCCGACGACCAGAAACTAGCTGAACAGCTCGCCTCCTTCTATTCACGGTTCGAAATATCAACCCCCACCCATCTCACTACAATGGACATTTCTGCCAATCCCACCCCGGGTCCCCCACCTCCCCCACCGGCCTCTCATTTCACAGGGACAATGTAAGAAAGGTGTCCTGGTGCAGCGACAACAACCTGGAGCTCACCGCCCAGAAGACAGTGGAGATGATCGTGGACTTCAGGAAAGTCTCAGCCCCCCTTCTTTCCCTCTGCCGTTGGACTCATGAACACTTTGTAACACCTGCCACTTTAACAATATATTATATAAGAACTGTCTATTTGCACTACACATTTGCACATGGCACTATCTGCCAACTGTACATTCTATATATACATTCTGTATATAGTCTTAGTCTATCTATCTTAGTCTATTTTATTCTTGTATTCTTAATTTTATGATTGCCTTTTTTAATATATTTTATTATAATTTATTCATTGCTTTATGTTGCACCTACGCCGGAGCAAATTCCTATGTTTGTGAATTTTTTATCACTGACAATGGCAATAAACCGTTTCTGATTCTGATTCTGAAATTCTGTTAGCCCTGAACATGTGTCAGTCACCCGCTATAATCATGTGCAATATAATTTAACATACTATTAATACACTTTACTTCACTATAGTCACTTACTGTATAGAACATACACTTAAGCCACTTTATTTGCCATTTCTTACTGTTTATTCCCAGTCAGCCACCTACTGTAAATAAGAGTGTGCACTTTATACTTTATATTGTATTTTTATTACCATGTTTAGTAATTATTTATCCTATTTTTATTGCATGCGCCTATTTCATTCATTCCTGTCCTAAACTGTGTGTTGCAACATTGGAATTTCCCCATTGTGGGACAAATAAAGGATCTCTTATCTTATCTTATCTTATCTGAAATAATACGTTATGACCGGTGATACAGAGTCACGTGTGACGGCTGACCGATAGTCCTCCTCCATGGCCTTTCCGAACTCCTCCCAATCTCGAGTTTTTGCCTCTGTGCCCACACCGTACACAGTGTTGGTGAAGCACTGCTTCCTCCTCCTGAGGCGGACACTTTGACAAAATTTTGTTGAGGCCGACTGATAGTCCTTCTCCATGAGGTTTGGCGCAGAGACTGGCACCAGAGACCTCACTACCACAGCTATGAGCCACCGAATCGACACTGGAGGTGGAGAACATGGTCCACAGTGAAAGTCTCCAGTGTCCCCTGCGATCTGGAGAAGCTCCTGGAGGTGTGAGTGTAAGATCTGCTGACAAAGGGCTCCAGACGTTCAGACCCTCATGATACACTTGGACCTGAAGAGTCTGTCCGGCTTCCAACTCACCACCAGGTGGTGCTCTACAGCTCGGCCCCTCTCTTCAGCAGAGTGTCCAGGACACATGGCTGTAGGTCAGACACGACACAAAGTGGATCATGGTCCTGTGTCCTGGATCCACTGATGGACTTTGTGCCTGAACAAGGTGTTATTTATGAACAAACTGTAACTAACAGAAGTCTAACTGAACACTGCTTGTTTTTTATGGATTTTCTTAACACACTGTCAAAAATAAAGAACTGAGAAGAAGCCATGCCTCTTTCTATTGATCAAGTATTTATTTTATGTGCAGAAGTAAAAATGCTCACAAAAATGATCTCTCACTCCATGATTCAAAAAACAAGAGAATGAACGTCGATAAAACACATCCTTATAAACCCTGAGGGTTCAGGGTTCAGTATCAGAAACAGCACAAGGTCAAGGGGATTAAAACTATCATAAAAATTAGTCCCGAGGACGAAACTTTAGCTTTAACTGTCTTAGTGCGTGTTCACAAATGTTCACGTTTATCTGGGACACCGTGACGTGGGACATGTAAGGGACCATTCCAATCATTAACGTTAATAAAACATATGGTTACATGATATTTTTCCACAGAAGTTGAGAGTCCAACCTCCCAGAATGTACTGGAGATGAGGCTGACCATCTCTAGCTCAACGCTCATGCCTCTGTGTCCTCAGAGCCAGTTTCTGTGTTCAGAGGTCCAGGTGACCAGGCCCTTAGCCTTGACTACAACCCAGACAGCCAGATCAAGACACCCTCACGTCCTTCCAGATGTTCGCTGTCGAGCTCACGCCCCAAGCCTTGCTCTTTTGCTAATCAGAAAAGGCTTCTGAACGGTCTTGGTCCGGTCCATCACTGAGGACCTGTTTGACTCCAGAGACCCTCAGGGGCATGAAGCCCCGAACAACAGAGCTCCGTGGATCGTTCACGTGCTCAAACCCCTCCACATTTATTTATCTATTGACCTTTACTTAACCAGGAAAGTCACACTTTCAACTCTCTTTTTCAGAGGAGTCGAGCCTGTTGTACATGGTTTTAGTGTTAGAGGAAACCTATGGAGACACAGGGAGAACATGCACACTCCACAGAGAAAGGTCCCGGGCCACCCGGGAGGTGGAGGTTCAACTACAGTCAGAATCAGAATAGGTTTATTGCCATTGTCAAAACTCACAAACATAGGAACTTGCTTTGGCGTAAGGTGCAACATATAACAATGAATAAAATAGTAGCAAGATATATAAAAAAGGCATGCATAAAATTAAGAATAAAATATAAAATAGACTAGAGTATACATATGTATATATATATATATATATATATAATATATATATATATATATACATACATACATATACATTGAAATGTATAATTGTCCATACAGAAGTGCAAATGTGGCAGTTCAAACAGAGCTTGGCTTTTAATATATGTATATATACATTATATATATAGTGTTCATGAGTCCAACGGCAGAGGGAAAGACACTGTTCTGGGCTCAAATAGTCCATGTCCAGGTGAGAAGGTCAGCTGTGATCGACCTGCTCCGAGTCCTAGAGACACAGGTCCTGGACAGATGGAAGGCCGATCACCTTCAGCGTACCACACAGTGATGGAGGTGATGGAGGTGATGGAGGTGATGGAGGTGATGGAGGTGATGGAGGTGGTGGAGGTGATGGAGGTGGTGGAGGAGGTGATGGAGGTGGTGGAGGAGGTGATGGAGGAGGTGAGGATGGACTCGCTGATGGCCGTGTAGAACTGCTCCATCCTCTGCTGGGCCTGACTGATGATGGAGCTGATGGTCTGCTCCACTTGAGGTCCTGAGTGAAGGAGGTGCAGAGGAGGAGGAAAGAGTCCACGGAGGTGATGGGACAGTGTTAGGGTGAGAGGGGGCAGGGGGGCTTACTTACTAAATGAATCAATTAAACTTAGGGAGACACTTTGGTTTCTGCTGATTCCTCATACGCCTGCAATGCATTTGAGAAGTAAATCTTTACAGATTACTCTGATTTTGCTCAAAGCTAAACCATAAATTAAGGGGTTGAACAGTGGCTGACACAGGAGGAAGTACAGCGACAGGAAAATGCGTAACATGTTCGGGACGTGGCTCATGTCGAATCGTCCTTGAATTACTTCAAAAAACGCAGCGACGGTGAAATTGAGCAGCGAGGCCAGGTGAGGCGAGCAGGTGTGCACGGCTTTGTGCCACATCTGCCCCGAGCCGCTCCGGCACACTCTGAGGATACGGAAGTACGTGTACACGATAATGACAAACGGGAAAACGATTGTGTTAAATGTCCCCACAATGCCAACCATGTTAATGATAGAAGTGTCATAACAGGCCAGTTTCACGATGGGGTAATTATCACAGTAAACTTTGTTGATGACGTTACTGCAAAGTTCCAAAGACGAACTCAAACCAATCATCATTCCTTTCATCAACAAAGCATAAGTCCAAGGAAACAGAATGAGTGCAGCCATTATGTTCCAGTTCATCCGAGATTTATAGTGAAGTGGATGACAAATGGCGACGTAGCGGTCGTACGACATGCTAGCTAACGTGAAGAACTCCACTGTTCCATATCCGTGTATAACATATACCTGAAAAAAGCAGAAAGGAGCAGGAACGACGTGGACGTCTCGTAGAATGTGGACCAGTAGAAATGGGAACAGAGCGGAGCTGCCGTAGAGTTCGTTTAGGAACAAGCTGCAGAGGAACATGTACATGGGCTCGTGGAGGCTGCGGTTCAGAGCGATGACGACGATGAGGAGAACGTTGCAGAACAGAATGAGAACGTACAGCAGCAGAAGAACGCAGAAGAACAGCCACCGCAGAGAGCCGGGGTTAGAGTACGCCGAGAGGACAAAGGATGAGACTGGAGTGGAGTTATGTCGCCGGAACGGAGTCTGCACTGGCATGGTTAATGTCAGAGGTGTGACAGACACTTAGAAGAACAGGAAGGATTTAGATGCAACAGAAGATGTCACAACATTCAGGTGTGTAAAGATTCAAAGTGTAACAAAGGCAGAAAGAATCTAAGGGGGAATAACTGCCATTATAACCTTAAAAAGTGAGGAGCTGTTAGTCGTTCACAGACACAGCAGACAAACCTGTCTGCCCCTTTAAATACCACAATAATCTAAGACAATTTAATCATAAATCTTTGATGAACTTAAACTGTAGTGGAGCGTAGCCTTTTGTTCAGTTACACAACATGTCTGGCCATCACAGGGCGCTGAGCATTAAACCAAAAGACGAAGACGAGGTGTTCACTGTGTCACAAAAATCAGGTCACATTTGTACATTTTCTCTTCCTGTCGTCGCTGGTGTTTTAAACACTGCTTTACCAACAG
The DNA here is from genome assembly GCA_019453435.1 of Rhinogobius similis. Taxonomy (NCBI): domain Eukaryota; kingdom Metazoa; phylum Chordata; class Actinopteri; order Gobiiformes; family Gobiidae; genus Rhinogobius; species Rhinogobius similis. Next base: position 1,127,063 of record CM033634.1, on the reverse strand, counting down.
AGTAATAAGATTATCCTTTATTTTACTATTGCGAATCCGAAGAATCCAAAAGTTATAATATACATGATTTAAAATTTTATCTGTATCTGTACAATCTGCAACATTTATTTGAAAGAGTATGACCTCAAGTTTCCAGGAGAATAATTTAGTCAAATAAAATATAATTATTCTGTTTTCATCTCTTGTGTTGCTTTAATCTATTGCAAGAGAAAAACAGAGCATGGATTCAAGTGTCATTAATTCACAAATTTAATCATATGAAATCAAATTTGATCATAAATCCGGCTCATGACCAGGAGTGACCCAGGTCTTATTAAAAACTAAAGAAAGTATCAGCTCAAAATAACGAAATGAAAGTGAGAGCATTGACTGAATCAAACAGAAATGCAACCCACAGTTTTGAAGTTGGATTCATCATATTAAAGCTTGGTGCATTCAGAACAAGTTAAACAAGGTAAATGTAAATGAATTTACCTGATTTTAATGAACAGAAGGTAAAGATTGACCTGATGAAGGTCAAATAAGTACACGTTCATGTTCTATTCTTACCTTTCAATAACCAAACATCTGTATGATCAGTTTTAAAACAATCACAGAAATAATTAAATAGTTCAAAGTAAAATAAGAAGCAGAAGAAGCAACAAGATCATAAACATCTTTGTGTAGAAAATACAAAAATACAACTTTGGATGTTAAAAATGCTGAGTGTTTCTGCTCATCCTTTGAAGGAAATGATCCTAAAATGCCTGTTGTGTCTTTCACTTGTGCAAAGAGACAAACAGTTTTAAAGGCTTTGACTCTGAGGAGGAGGAGGAGGAGGACGAGGAGCAAGGGAAATACTCCACTGTGACGAAGGAGCTGCAGAAAAACTTTTCTAAAACTTTTACATCTGAATATACTTTCTGTTTTGATTGTAAATGATACTGAAGTGCATTTTCGTGCTCCCTGTTTGTGATGCCCTGAGCCTCTGGATCAGTCTGATCATGTGTCCTGAGTGATGTTTAATACATTTTTATTCTCCTGATTCGAGATGCTGATGCTCCAACTCCAGCTGGTTTCCCCCTTTCCCCACATCAGTCATTTAGTTTTAAGAAAAGTTTTGGTCGAGTTGTTTGTCGTTGAAAAGAAGCATCGTGTCTTTTTTAACTAAAGAAGGCAAAGGTGGACTGGACGGTGCTTCACACAGACCAGTCTCACTCGTATTTACGCCTCCATTATGTCCAAAAGAATAGAACAAATACTCCTTAATTTAACCCTCAGACAGGATCTATGAACAAATGACAAGCCCAAGACAAAAGTAAGACACATGAGAGTGTGACAGCACAGCAGGAGGTAAAGAGGCCTCTCTCCACATTTAAGATCAGGCTCAAAACAACCCAGATAAAGGTTTAACACCAGTTGAATAAATGTCAAAAGTCACATTTAGAACAAGGTTCAGCAGAGCTTCAATAAGCAACAAGAAATGGGAGCGACACAGAAAAAAGTCTGAGAACATATTTTATTAGAAACAACAATGTGGACACTTTTGGAGCGGCCCAGATCGGTCTGGAGAGGTCTGGTGGAGCGGGGAGGGGTCTGGTGGAGCGGGGAGGGGTCTGGTGGAGTGGTCTGGTGGAGCGGGGAGGGGTCTGGTGGAGCGGGGAGGGGTCTGGTGGAGCGGGGAGGGGTCTGGTGGAGCGGGGAGGGGTCTGGAGGGGTCTGGTGGAGGGGGAGGGGTCTGGAGGGAGCGGGAGGCCTGGTGGAGCGGGAGGGTCTGGTGGAGGGTCTGGGAGCGGGAGGGTCTGGTGGAGGAGCGGGGAGGGGTCTGGTGGAGCGGGAGGGGTCTGGAGCGGGGTCTGGAGGGGTCTGGTGGAGCGGGAGGGGTCTGGTGGGTCTGGTGGAGCGGTCTGGAGGGGTCTGGTGGAGCGGGGAGGGGTCTGGTGGAGCGGGGAAGGGTCTGGTGCTGGTGGAGCGGGGAGGGGTCTGGTGGAGCGGGGAGGGGTCTGGTGCTGGTGGAGCGGGGAGGGGTCTGGTGGAGCGGGGAAGGGTCTGGTGGAGCGGTCTGGTGGGGGGGTCCGGGGTGGTCCGGTGGAGCGGTCCAGAGCGGTCTGGGGCGGTCTGGAGAGGTCTGGGGCAGTCCGGGGTGGTCCGGGGCGGTCCGGGACGGTCTGGAGAGGTCCGGGGCGGTTCGGGGTGGTCCGGTGGAGCGGTCTGGGGTGGTCCGGTGGAGCGGGGAGGGGTCCGGTGGAGCGGGGAGGGGTCCGGTGGAGCGGGGAGGGGTCCGGTGGAGCGGTCCGGAGCGGCTCTGTGCTGTGATGATGTTTACGGTGATGTACCGTTAAAGGAGCATTTTCAACCAGTTTGTTTCAGATCAACACTGAGATCTAAAATGTCTTAAGTATGCGCCGCTCAGTGGTGGAGTGGATAGCACACACGCCTGCCGTGAGTTCAAGTCTGACTCCCACAATTTGCTGCATGTCCTTCCTCCGTCTCGTCCTCTGCTCCGTTCTGTGGGCTCTGATCTGGAGCTGAGTCGTGCGTCTCAGACTGAAACAGAGACAGAGATTCAACTTTTAATAAAACAGCATTAGACTTCAGAGCCACAGCTGCCCCGGGGCCAATCTGCGCCATCTGCCCCTCCCACCACCAAACACTCACACCGCCCTCAAACAGTGTGGGTGAAGTGTCTTGCCTAAGGACACAGTGACCTTTCCTCCTGCAGCGCCCCCCTGTGGCTCCTGGTGTCCCATCCGTCCTGCCCAGGCCCTGCCCAGGCCCTGCCCGCTGAGCTCCTGAGGCAGGGCCCTGGCAGCAGGAGCGACCATCAGACCCGCCTGACGTGTGGGCCCCAGAGCGAGCTGTCCCTCTAAACCAGGCATGTCCAAACTCAGGCCCGGGGGCCAAATGCGGCCCTCAGACCCATTTTTCTTGGCCCTTAGTCTTCCTGGTGAACTGGCCCACATTGTCCTGATAAGTACTATTTACAGCACATTTCAGATTTTCTACAATTCCAACCTAAATAACTAACATTTAGGTGCAGCACAGACACAGACCTGATATTAAGGCACTGAGACTGAATGTAGATGTGGTGGAGCTTAAAACATCAGATAAATGCAGCTTTTTTAATGTTTCACGATTGATTTGTGGCTCCGCTTGGTCTATATTTCAATATGCGGCCCTCGATGGAAAAAGTTTGGACGCCCCTGGTGTAAACCATGAAACACCAGCAAGACCAGCTCCTTATTCAACTCTAACTTTAATGAACACAAACCGCCTCCGCAGCAGTGACTTCACCAAACTCTGTGAACCATCGAGAGTCAAACTGTGTCTCATGGCTTTAATTCTTCTCGTCTCAAAGTGTTGAATCAGAATGCTTTCTCTTGTTTGGCACAGATTTACTTTTTATAAATATATTCTTTAGCAACAGTACGATGTAAGTTGTGTGTTTGGTTGTGTTTCTTCTTCTTCAGGACATACACGTGGACATCTTCACAAACCTGGGTCAAAGTTAACTTTTAGCGTGAAGTAAACACTAAACTCTTGTTTTGATCCTGGAGTGGACTCGCGCTAATGGCCTGTTATGGTCTGGTCCGGTCTGGTCCTGTGGGACGTCATTACCGGGGCCTCTGTGGACATGTGACCGGGCCGCTGCGTCTGATTGGTCCCTGAGGACACAGTGTTTTGCTGTGATAAACCCTGATGAAACACTGTCTGCTCCTCAGGGACGAACCGCTCTGAACCAACGACCTCTGACCCCGAAGCCCCGCCTGTTTGTTTTGGTCAGTTTAGTGCGAGACACAACAGGTAAAACTGTATTTGTCTTTTCAACTCACTTTTTCTTTCTTTATTTCATTTTGTTCACGTCTGATAAAAGGAAACTCTCAGCTGCTGCAAATGTCAGGCAGAAAAAGAACGCCCTAACCCTCTTATTTCCATCAACTCAGCCATTCAGGGACCAATCAGGGTCAGTTTGTTCCCCAAACCCACGAATAAATAAACTACACGAAAATAAAGAAAATCTGCCTGGACTTTTTTACTTTATTACAAGACCCTAAAACAAATTTTTAGTTAAATTAGCTTCAGCTTTGAAAAAGGACAAATACATAAATAAATAAAACAAAAGTGTCACTCAGGCAACACCTACAGACACCAGCTTTACTTTTCACATGTTTAACAGAGAAAATCTCGGTGGTCTTTGGTTTTGGTTTTGATCAGAGGAAATCAGAGCCAAAACTCCAGAGTCTGAGCTTCACAAAGAGTCCAGACAATAGTTTGTGTCCAAAGGATCAAGAACAGCTTCAGTTTGAACTCATTTTAGTCACACGTTTTTTGAAAACTCAGCCGTCGGTGAAAGGGTTAATAATGACATGTTTCAGACGCCACAATATTTAACAAGAATCAACACTTCACAGCGAACCCCGGGCGGCCCAGTCTTACCCACACACCTGAGGGCCCAGTCTTACCCACACACCTGACGGCCCAGTCTTACCCACACACCTGACGGCCCAGTGCACCCCATCTATGGGCCCCATCTGAGGGCCCAGTGCACCCCATCTGTGGGGGGGTGTGTATGTATATATATATGTATATATATATATATACACATATATACATATATATATATATATATATATATATATATATATATATACATACACACATTCACACATTTTCAGATATTTTATATTTTTACAATTATCTTAAAAATCTTATTATCTGAAGTAAAATGACAGTTGTTCAACCTGCCACTTTTCTCCAGCAGGGGGCAGAACCTGCTCCTGTCAGTGTTTAGTCTCCTCCTTTTACTGTTCACTCAGAACTGAGTCTGGACCAGGACTGGACCAGGACTGGACCAGGACTAAACCCGGACTAAACCAGGACTAAACTAGGTCTGAACCAGGATTAACCAGGTCTGGACCAGGACTAAACCAGGACTAAAGCAGGTCTGGGCCAGGTCCGAGGATGAGCGTGAGGCCCCGCGGGTCGGGGCTGGCCGGTTGGGGCAGGGCTCTGTCGGCGCTCACGTCCTGGAGACGAGGTACATTTTTATATGTTTTATATCGATTAAAAAACTAAAATAACAGGTTTGGGATTTTATTCAATTTTTGAGTAAATTAGATTTGACTGAAAATTGTCCTCAAAAGTCAAATTTCTCCTCATTTTTTCAACTTCAAACTGTAATAAAAGTGTCAGACTCAGATCAAACCCTGGAGTCAGAGTCTGGTCCAAATGTGCAGCGGCTCTTTGTGTCTCTGGGACAAACAGAGAAATCTATGGATCAAGTGGATTCAATGGAAGAATCAAACGTCTTCATTTGTCACCGACAGAAACAGGACTAAACCAGGACTAAACCAGGACTAAACCAGGGCTAAACCAGGACTAAAGCAGGACTAAACCAGGTCTAAACCAGGACTAAAGCAGGACTAAAGCAGGACTAAACCAGGACTAAACCAGGGCTAAAGCAGGACTAAACCAGGGCTAAAGCAGGACTAAAGCAGGACTAAACCAGGTCTAAACCAGGACTAAAGCAGGACTAAACCAGGACTAAACCAGGACTAAAGCAGGACTAAACCAGGGCTAAACCAGGACTAACCCAGGACTAAACCAGGACTAAACCAGGGCTAAAGCAGGACTAAAGCAGGACTAAAGCAGGACTAAACCAGGGCTAAAGCAGGACTAAAGCAGGACTAAACCAGGGCTAAAGCAGGACTAAACCAGGGCTAAAGCAGGACTAAACCAGGACTAAAGCAGGACTAAACCAGGGCTAAAGCAGGACTAAACCAGGGCTAAAGCAGGACTAAAGCAGGACTAAACCAGGTCTAAAGCAGGACTAAACCAGGTCTAAAGCAGGACTAAACCAGGGCTAAAGCAGGACTAAACCAGGACTAAAGCAGGACTAAACCAGGGCTAAAGCAGGACTAAACCAGGGCTAAAGCAGGACTAAAGCAGGACTAAAGCAGGACTAAAGCAGGACTAAAGCAGGACTAAAGCAGGACTAAACCAGGGCTAAACCAGGACTAACCCAGGACTAAACCAGGACTAAACCAGGGCTAAACCAGGACTAACCCAGGACTAAACCAGGACTAAACCAGGGCTAAAGCAGGACTAAAGCAGGACTAAAGCAGGACTAAACCAGGGCTAAAGCAGGACTAAACCAGGGCTAAAGCAGGACTAAAGCAGGACTAAAGCAGGACTAAAGCAGGACTAAAGCAGGACTAAAGCAGGACTAAACCAGGGCTAAACCAGGACTAACCCAGGACTAAACCAGGACTAAACCAGGGCTAAAGCAGGACTAAAGCAGGACTAAAGCAGGACTAAAGCAGGACTAAAGCAGGACTAAACCAGGGCTAAACCAGGACTAACCCAGGACTAAACCAGGACTAACCCAGGGCTAAACCAGGACTAACCCAGGACTAAACCAGGGCTAAACCAGGACTAACCCAGGACTAAACCAGGACTAAACCAGGACTAAACCAGGTCTAACCCAGGACTAAACCAGGACTAAACCAGGTCTAAACCAGGACTAAACCAGGACTAAACCAGGACTAAACCAGGACTAAACCAGGGCTAAAGCAGGACTAAATCAGGAATAAAGCAGGACTAAACCAGGGCTAAAGCAGGACTAAACCAGGGCTAAAGCAGGACTAAAGCAGGACTAAAGCAGGACTAAAGCAGGACTAAAGCAGGACTAAAGCAGGACTAAACCAGGGCTAAACCAGGACTAACCCAGGACTAAACCAGGACTAAACCAAGGCTAAAGCAGGACTAAAGCAGGACTAAAGCAGGACTAAAGCAGGACTAAAGCAGGACTAAACCAGGGCTAAACCAGGACTAACCCAGGACTAAACCAGGACTAACCCAGGGCTAAACCAGGACTAACCCAGGACTAAACCAGGGCTAAACCAGGACTAAACCAGGACTAAACCAGGACTAAACCAGGGCTAACCCAGGACTAAACCAGGACTAAACCAGGTCTAAACCAGGACTAAACCAGGACTAAACCAGGACTAAACCAGGACTAAACCAGGGCTAAACCAGGACTAAACCAGGACTAAACCAGGACAGTACAAACATTATTTGAGGCGTGTCGTGTCATGAATAATCCGGGCAGAGCGTGTTCTGGTTCTGGTTCTGACAGAAGGGTCTTTGTCCCTCGGACCTCGGGCTCGGCCCACGCTCTCCTCACATTCTTCTCTCTCACTTTTCCTCTCCATGTTTTCTTATCTTTTCTCATTTATTTATTTCTTTTATTACTTGTCCCAGTGTTATTTTACAAATGTATTTATTGTTGGACTTGTTGGACTCACATTTCTTCATATTTTACACACATACTACATTTTCCTGTGTTTTTCCCTCAGGGTTGTGTTGGTTTATTATTTCTTGATATCATTAAAAATGCAAAAACATAAACAGATTTTAATGTAAAGGATTTTTGTACCTTTTGTACCTTCATATCAGATCCTGTCCCCTTTGACAACCGATGAGACAAAAATAAATAAATAATAAATACATTTTATATTTAATTATAAACAATACAAACACATGATAATAACAGCACGACCAATAAAAGTGTTGTTCTAGTGTCAGCGTTACATGAAGTATTCTAAATATTTTATTTTTCTTCTTCTATTCCTTTCTTTACTTCTATTTTTTCATTCTTTTTTCCTTTTTGATTTTCTCTTTACTATTTTTTTTCCTTATTCTCCCATTTGACATTGAGCGGCAAACACCACAAGCCTTTACATTATTTGCTGGTCCTGGTCCTGGTCTGGTCCTGGTCCTGGTCCTGGTCCTGGTCTGGTCTGGTCCTGGTCTGGTCCTGGTCCTGGTCCTGGTCTGGTCCTGGTCCTGGTCCTGGTCCTGGTCTGGTCTTGGTCCTGGTCCTGGTCCTGGTCCTGGTCTGGTCCTGGTCCTGGTCCTGGTCCTGGTCCTGGTCCGGTCCTGGTCCTGGTCCTGGTCTGGTCCTGGTCCTGGTCCTGGTCCTGGTCTGGTCCTGGTCCTGGTCCTGGTCCTGGTCCTGGTCTGGTCCTGGTCCTGGTCCTGGTCCAGTCCTGGTCCTGGTCCAGTCCTGGTCCTGGTCCTGGTCCTGGACCTGGACCTGGTCCTGGTCTGGTCCTGGTCCTGGTCCTGGTCCTGGTCTGGTCCTGGTCCTGGTCCTGGTCCTGGTCCTGGTCCTGGTCTGGTCCTGGTCCTGGACCTGGACCTGGACCTGGACCTGGTCCTGGTCTGGTCCTGGTCCAGTCCTGGTCCTGGTCCGGTCCTGGTCTGGTCCTGGTCCAGTCCTGGTCCTGGTCCGGTCCTGGTCCTGGTCTGGTCCTGGTCCAGTCCTGGTCCTGGTCCTGGTCCTGGTCCTGGTCCTGGTCCTGGTCCTGGTCTGGTCCTGGTCCAGTCCTGGTCCTGGTCCGGTCCTGGTCCTGGTCTGGTCCTGGTCCAGTCCTGGTCCTGGTCCTGGTCCTGGTCCTGGTCCTGGTCCAGTCCTGGTCCAGTCCTGGTCCTGGTCTGGTCCTGGTCCTGGTCCTGGTCCAGTCCTGGTCCAGTCCTGGTCCAGTCCTGGTCCTGGTCCAGTCCTGGTCCTGGTTCTTCATGTTCTTTGTTCTTCAGATCATCTGGACTCGTTCGTTGCTGATGATGTGGTTCTGACCAAAGTGAGACTCTTCAGTCGTTCTCCGAGAAACTCCCTGTCCTCGGCCCAGTCCGAGACTCTGGACCAGACCCAGACCGGACCCTCGATTCTCACCGTGGACCAGACCAGGACCGGGCCCTCGAGTCTTGCTCTGGACCAGACCAGGACCGGCCCCTGGGGTCCTGCCGTCCCGTCGGTGCCGTTCCTCCTGGAGTCGGAGGATTCTGGTCTGGACTGGTCTCCGCTCGGGTCGTACAAGAGCTCCATCCACAGCCGGGACTCGTCCTGCGACTCGGGGAAGTCGGACCCCCCGGACCCACCGGGACCACCGGGACCACCGGGACCACCGGGACCACCGGACCCACCGGACCCACCGGGACCACCGGACCCACCGAACCACGAGACGCTCGAGATGCTCGAAGAAGAAGGAGACGAGTCGGAGCAGACGTCCGGACACACGGGGCGGAGCTTGTTTGAAGTACGTGCTGGACACATGAGAACTTTTACTCTGAAAATCAAATCTAAATCCTGCTGATCCGTTTTACTCCCGAGACCAATGTCTGCGATTCACAAAAACATGTTTAGTAATTAATTAATTAATTAAGTTTGTGTCTGTGAGACGTGGCTAAAGCTAAAGCTAGTGTCAACAGGAAACTACTTCCTGTTTGTCCTGCATTTATTTCCTTCAAAGACCGTTTGACCCTCTTTATGTCACATTTGGATCATGTGACATAAAGAGCTGGAAACATCAGAGAAACAGGAAACAGCTGTTGCCAACATGCTTTGCTAGCTTTGTCTTGCTAAAGGCTAAACATATCGTTAGCATCAGTGAAATACGGCGCTTTATCACAAGATCAAGTCAGAGTTTGTGAGAAATTATTCTTTTCTGAAACGACAGACCCAGGTCTGACTCAAGGCCCACATTCGGACTCTGTCCCGGGGCGGACCATTTACAGTTTGGATGTTGTTACAGTCTGTTACACACAGATTTGATGCCTAAAATACACAAAAAACTACAACAGAAGCAAAGATCATTACCTTTGTTTATTTTAGTGGGACAGTCCCGCTGGTCGCTCTTTTATCCAAAGCAGCAGAGTTTGGGTTCATTCTGACACAACACAAACAACCAGTGGAAACATTTGACAAGTTTGATGTTGTTTGTGTCTCAGACGTCACTGGAATCATCCTCAGACCAGACCAGGACCAGGACCGGGGCCAGGACCAGGACTCTCAGCAGTGACAGTCTGGAGGACACGGACCAGGGCTGTGGGCTCCAGGTCAGAGACGACATCATCGTCCGGCACAAACAATAATAACATTTAAACGTGACTCTCAGAGAACATCGTGGAAAAGGTTTCAGGGGCTGTTTGAAGATCGAGATGTTTTGACTTCTATCCAGAAGTCATTGTCCATCAGAGAGCTGGTCTGGGAAATCTGGCTTATATGCTTCTCTGAGTAGTGAGAGCCCCGCCCACAGGGAGGAGTCACTGACAGCCTGTTTTTGTTTGGTTAATCATTTGCTCTGCCTAGTGTCACCTGACCCTGCCCTGTTTGTTTGGTTAATCAATTGCCCTGCCTAGTGTCACCTGACCCTGATAATGGCCTATCTTTGTCAGGTTAATAGTTGGTCCTGCCTAGTGTCACCTGAGGCTAATCTGTGGTAAAAGCCTTTGTTCTATTGTTCAATCAATCAATCAAATTTTATTTATAAAGTGCTTTTCATACATTACATTCATATAAAATGTAACACGAAGTGCTTTACAGAGCATTAAAAACATTGCCACAAGCCCCCCTCCCCTCCGCCCAACTCACATGACCAAACAACACATCTAGACAATCACACACACAAAGACGAGCGTGCACATGCTCACACACAAATGCTCACACACGTGCACACTAAGACACACACACACACACACACACACATGCACGCACGCACAGACAGACACACACACACACACACACACACGCACGCACAGACAGACACACACACACACACACACACACACTCTGACAAACAGCTATCAATAGAACAAAGGCTTTCTGGTCCTGGTCTAACCCTGGTCTCCCTCTGGTCCTGGTCTAACCCTGGTCTCCCTCTGGTCCTGGTCTAACCCTGGTCTCCCTCTGGTCCTGGTCTAACCCTGGTCTCCCTCTGGTCCTGGTCTAACCCTGGTCTCCCTCTGGTCCTGGTCTAACCCTGGTCTCCCTCTGGTTCTGGTCCTGGTCTAACCCTGGTCTCCCTCTGGTCCTGGTCTAACCCTGGTCTCCCTCTGGTCCTGGTCTAACCCTGGTCTCCCTCTGGTCCTGGTCTAACCCTGGTCTCCCTCTGGTCCTGGTCTAACCCTGGTCTCCCTCTGGTCCTGGTCTAACCCTGGTCTCCCTCTGGTCCTGGTCTAACCCTGGTCTCCCTCTGGTCCTGGTCTAACCCTGGTCTCCCTCTGGTCCTGGTCTAACCCTGGTCTCCCTCTGGTCCTGGTCTAACCCTGGTCTCCCTCTGGTCCTGGTCTAAACCTGGTCTCCCTCTGGTCCTGGTCTAACCCTGGTCTCCCTCTGGTCCTGGTCTAACCCTGGTCTCCCTCTGGTCCTGGTCTAACCCTGGTCTCTCTCTGGTCCTGGTCTAACCCTGGTCTCCCTCTGGTCCTGGTCTAACCCTGGTCTCTCTCTGGTTCTGGTCCTGGTCTAACCCTGGTCTCTCTCTGGTTCTGGTCCTGGTCTAGGCCCGGCCCCTCTCTGGACTCGAGTACTTGGACCAGGTCTGCAGACTCGTGGAGAGGATCAGTCGACTTCAGGACCTGGTGCTCCATCTGCAGAGACAGCTGAGGACCCGGACTGTGGACCGGAACCTGGACCTGGACCTGAACCGGGACCTGGACCTGGACCTCGACCGGGACCTGGACCGGGCCCGGCTGGTGAGTCTCAGTTTCTTCTCAGTCCCAGACCAGTTTGTCTCTTTAATGTGAGGAAGTGTGTCCCGGCTCTGGGTCCAAAGCAGACGTTTGTGGCTTGAGTTTAATGTGAGTCCAACAGGAGCCAGTGAGGAGCCTCTGACACCGGCGTCATGTGCTTCTTCTTCTAGTTCTGTTCATGATCTGCTGCTGCATTTTGAACCAGTTACAGGACACAGGACAGGGCACAGGACACAGGACACAGGACACAGGACACAAGGCACAGGACACAGGACACAGGACAAAGGACAAAGGACACAGGACACTTACAGCATCTGATAAAATAAATGAATACACACAACATTTCCAAACTCAAAAGACCCTTTAAATCACAAAAATAATGAACTAAATAACCTCCATGTGTTTCAACTTTAACTTCAAGAAAAAAACAAAAACAACAGAACAGAACTGAACGGTCCAGTCCTGCAGCACTCTGAGGGACTTAGGGCAGGACCAGGAAGTGCTCCGGTTTGGCCCCCGGCCCCGGGGGGCGGACTGAGACAGCAGCAGGTGAGTGTGGGGTGTGGCCCCGAGCGTGCGCCCTCTACGGGCAGCGGGGGAACTGTTTGTGGGGAGCGAGGGCCGTGGGTCAGATGTTCAGTAAAAGAACACAGGGGCGCTCCCGGCACCTCGGCCACCAGAGCGCCCCGCGGGGCAGTGACAGGACACTCTGTGCAAAGACTCTCATGACCAGACGATTATGGACAGATCAGATTTGAAGTCAAAGTCCATGAACAGTGTTCAGCTGATGCTTTGGGACCGAACCCTCAGGTCCACTTCATCCTCATCAGCTCTGACGGGACGCTCTGACGGGACGTTCTGATGGGACGTTCTAGCGGGACGTTCTAGCGGGATGTTCTAGCGGGACGTTCTGACGGGACGTTCTGACGGGACGTTCTGACGGGACGTTCTGACGGGACGTTCTAGCGGGACGTTCTGACGGGACGTTCTAGCGGGACGTTCTGACGGGACGTTCTGACGGGACATTCTGGCGGGACGTTCTGACGGGACGTTCTAGTGGGACGTTCTGGCGGGACAGTTCAGGATACATGTGTAACGAGCTGCTCCTCCTCAGATCCTCCTGATGAGGCGCTGCAGCTGTGGAGCTGCAGACCGGGTCTTCAGAGTCCAGCACCAGAACCAGACCTGGTCTCAGAGTCGGGGCCTGAACCAGGATCTAAACCTGGATCTGAGGCCCGTCCCAGAGTCGTCTCGTCGGTTCTCCAGGGCCAGAGGTGAGTCCAGCTGTGACGAGTCGCCTGTGATTAAACACAAAAACACACCGTCCTTTAATTATAAACTGGAACGTGAACGTGGTTTACTTCCACTGGATCAGAATGAGATGAACCTGACTTTATCCTGATGTTTGTCAGGTTTATCCTGATGTTTGTCAGGTGTATCCTGATGTTTGTCAGGTTTATCCTGATGTTTGTCAGGTGTATCCTGATGTTTGTGAGGTTTATCCTGATGTTTGTCTGATTTATCCTGATGTTTGTCAGGTTTATCCTGATGTTTGTCAGGTTTATCCTGATGTTTGTCTGGTTTATCCTGATGTTTGTCTGGTTTATCCTGATGTTTGTCAGGTTTATCCTGATGTTTGTCAGGTTTATCCTGATGTTTGTTTGGTTTATCCTGATGTTTGTCAGGTGTATCCTGATGTTTGTCAGGTTTATCCTGATGTTTGTCAGGTTTATCCTGATGTTTGTCAGGTTTATCCTGATGTTTGTCAGGTTTATCCTGATGTTTGTCAGGTGTATCCTGATGTTTGTCAGGTTTATCCTGATGTTTGTCAGGTGTATCCTGATGTTTGTGAGGTTTATCCTGATGTTTGTCTGATTTATCCTGATGTTTGTCAGGTTTATCCTGATGTTTGTCAGGTTTATCCTGATGTTTGTCTGGTTTATCCTGATGTTTGTCTGGTTTATCCTGATGTTTGTCAGGTTTATCCTGATGTTTGTCAGGTTTATCCTGATGTTTGTCTGGTTTATCCTGATGTTTGTCAGGTTTATCCTGATGTTTGTCAGGTTTATCCTGATGTTTGTCAGGTTTATCCTGATGTTTGTCAGGTTTATCCTGATGTTTGTCAGGTGTATCCTGATGTTTGTGAGGTTTATCCTGATGTTTGTCAGGTTTATCCTGATGTTTGTCAGGTTTATCCTGATGTTTGTCTGGTTTATCCTGATGTTTGTCTGGTTTATCCTGATGTTTGTCAGGTTTATCCTGATGTTTGTCAGGTTTATCCTGATGTTTGTCAGGTTTATCCTGATGTTTGTTTGGTTTATCCTGATGTTTGTCAGGTTTATCCTGATGTTTGTCAGGTTTATCCTGATGTTTGTCAGGTTTATCCTGATGTTTGTCAGGTTTATCCTGATGTTTGTCAGGTTTATCCTGATGTTTGTCAGGTTTCACTCTTTCATGACGTTGTTCTTTTAGTCGGCTGTTTTTGAAGAAAATGTTTTTGGAGCAGCTTGAGTTTGTGAGGAATGTGAGAGAGAGAGATAAACCCAGCTGTGAAGAGAGAGGGGAGGGGGAGAGGGGAGAGGGAGGGAGAGAGAGATAAACCCAGCTGTGAAGAGAGAGAGGGGGGGAGGGGGAGAGGGAGGGAGAGAGAGATAAACCCAGCTGTGAAGAGAGAGGGGGAGGGGGGAGAGGGAGGGGAGAGAGAGATAAACCCAGCTGTGAAGAGAGAGGGGAGAGGGGGAGAGGGAGGGAGAGAGAGATAAACCCAGCTGTGAAGAGAGAGGGGGGGGGGGGAGAGGGGGAGAGGGGGGAGAGAGATAAACCCAGCTGTGAAGAGAGAGGGGGAGAGGGGGAGAGGGAGGGGAGAGAGAGATAAACCCAGCTGTGAAGAGAGAGGGGGGGGGAGAGGGAGGAGGGGGGGAGGGGGAGAGAGATAAACCCAGCTGTGAAGAGAGAGGGGAGGGGGGGGGGGGAGGGGGGAGAGGGGGGAGAGAGATAAACCCAGCTGTGAAGAGAGAGGGGGAGAGAGAGAGGAGGGGGGGGGGGGGGCAGGGAGGGGGGAGAGGGAGGAGAGAGAGAGGAGGGGGGGGCTTCCTGATAAACGACAGGAAACTGAGGCTGGAAAACAAGTTAAAGACGAGAGAGAAAAGAAGAAAGAGCGAGAGGAAAACGAAAGAAACAGAAGCTGGAAAACAAGTTAAAGCTGAACAAATGAGAGAGAGAGGGGGGAGGAGAGGGGGGAGAGGGGAGAGAGAGGGAGGGAGAGAAAGAGAGGGGGAGGAGAGGGGGGAGAGGGGAGAGAGAGGGAGGGAGAGAAAGAGAGGGGGGGGGCTTCCTGAAAAATGAAAGAATCAGAAGCTGGAAAACAAGTTAAAGCTGAACAAATGGGAGAGAGAGGGGGGAGGAGAGGGGGGAGAGAGACAGAGAGGAGGGAGAGAGAGAGGGGGGTGGAGAGGGGGGAGAGAGACAGAGAGGAGGGAGAGAGCGAGGGGGGTGGAGAGGGGGGAGAGAGACAGAGAGGAGGGAGAGAGCGAGGGGGGTGGAGAGGGGGGAGAGAGACAGAGAGGAGGGAGAGTGGGAGGGAGAGAGAGAGGGGGGTGGAGAGGGGGGAGAGAGACAGAGAGGAGGGAGAGCAGGAGGTGAGGGAGAGAGAGGGAGAGGGGGGAGAGAGGGAAAGAGGGGGGAGAGAGTGCACTCTGTCCTGAGTGTGTTTGTGTTTCAGAGTGTGAGGGCGCCCCCTGCAGGAGGAGGAGCAGACGCAGTGTCACTCACGACTCACCTTTGGACCGACAGGTTTGACCTTTGACCTTTGACCTTTGACACTGAGTCACAGGAAGAACCCCGCCCACTGTTACCATGGAAACCCATCAAATGAATACACGACATTATTATGGTGCATCACATCAAAGAATAAAATCAATAATTAACAAGAAATAAAATAAATCAAAAATACAGGAATAAATGAATAAACAAACAAACAAACACATAAATAAATAAATAAAAATACATAAATTCAAAAGTAAATAAATGAACTGCTGAAGCGGCGCTGAGCGGTTTTCTGTCGGTCGTGGTGTGTTTTGTCGGTTCGTGCCGTGACGGTGCGTTTGTTTCAGCCGAGCGACAGGAGCAGCTCGTCCTGGGGCCGAGTCCAGGACCTGGTGACCAGGACCAGGCTCAGACCCCGGTCCAGACCCAGACCCGGATCCTTCAAGACCTCCTGCCCTCAGCTCCACAGGTGAGACCCGAAAAGACCCAAAAAGACCCGAAAAGACCCCAAAAGACCCAAAAAGACCCGAAAAGACCCCAAAAGACCCCCAAAAGACCCAAAAAGAAACCTAAAGGCCCCAAAAGACCCAAAAAGACAGTTAAAGGCCCCAAAAGACCCCAAAAGACCCCAAAAGACCCCAAAAGACCCGAAAATACCCAAAAAGACCCCAAAAAGACCCCAAAAAGACCCGGAAAGACCCCAAAATACCCAAAAAGACTCAAAAAGACTCAAAAAGACCCAAAAAGACCCCAAAAGACCTAAAAAGACCCCAAAAGACCCAAAAAGACCCAAAAAGACCCGAAAAGACCCCAAAAGACCCAAAAAGACCCCAAAAGACCCCCAAAAGACCCAAAGGAAGACCTAAAAAGACTCAAAAAGACTAAAAAAAAAAAACCCCAAAAAGACCCCAAAAAGACTCAAAAAAACCCCCAAAAAGACCCAAAAAAGACCCAAAAAGACTCAAAGAAAACCCCAAAAAGACCCGAAAAGACCTCAAAAAGATCCCAAAAAGACCCAAAACAGACCCAAAAAAGACCCAAAAAGACCCAAAAGACCCAAAAAAAGACCCAAAAAGACCCCAAAAAGACCCCAAAAAGACCCAAAAAACCCCAAAAGACCCCATGAGGACCCAAAAAGACCCCAAAAAGACCCAAAGGAAGACCTAAAAAGACCCAAAAAAGACCCCAAAAAGACCCAAAAAAAAACCCCCAAAAGACCCGAAAAGACCTCAAAAAGACCCCAAAAAGACCCAAAACAGACCCAAAAAAGACCCAAAAAGACCCAAAAAAGACCCAAAAAGACCCCAAAAAGACCCCAAAAAAGACCCAAAGAGACCCCAGGAGGACCCAAAAAGACCCCAAAAAGACCCAAAGGAAGACCTAAAAAGACCCAAAAAGACTAAAAAAAAAACCCAAAAAGATCCAAAGGAAGACCTAAAAAGACCCAAAAAGACTAAAAAAAACCCCAAAAAGACCCAAAAAGGCCCCAAAAAGACCCCAAAAGACTCAAAGGAAGACCTAAAAAGACTCAAAAAGACTAAAAAAAAAACCCCCAAAAAGACTCAAAAAAAAAAAAAACCAAAAAGACCCAAAAAAGACCCAGAAAGACTCAAAAAAAAACCCCCAAAAGACCCGAAAAGACCTCAAAAAGACCCCAAAAAGACCCAAAACAGACCCAAAAAAGACCCAAAACAGACCCAAAAAAACCCCAAAAAGACCAAAAAAAACCCAAAAAGACCCCAGGAGGACCCAAAAAGACCCCAAAAAGACCCAAAGGAAGACCTAAAAAGACCCAAAAAATACCCCAAAAAGACCCAAAAAAACCCAAAAAGACCCCAGGAGGACCCAAAAAGACCCAAAGGAAGACCTAAAAAGACCCAAAAAAGACCCCAAAAAGACCCAAAAAAAAACCCCCAAAAGACCCGAAAAGACCCCAAAAAGACCCAAAAAGGCCCCAAAAAGACCCCAAAAAGACCCCGGCCCCAGACTCTGGAGTCCTGACCTGTCTGTGTCTCTAGATCGGACCCAGGACCAGACCAGGTCCAGACCCGGAGCTCCAGGATCCTCCAGAGTCCGGACTCAGGTCTGCAGTGGTCCTGAGGTGAGGACTGAGGACCCGAGACCGGTCAGAGTCCAGAGTGAGACCGACTGTAGACCTGGTTAAGTTCTGGTTAAGACTTGGTTTAGACCTGGTTTAGTCCTGATTTAGACCTGGTTTAGACCTGGTTTAGACCTGGTTTAGTCCTGGTTTAGACCTGGTTTAGTCCTGGTTTAGACCTGGTTTAGACCTGGTTTAGTCCTGGTTTAGTCCTGATTTAGACCTGGTTTAGACCTGGTTTAGTCCTGGTTTAGTCCTGATTTAGACCTGGTTTAGTCCTGATTTAGACCTGGTTTAGACCTGGTTTAGACCTGGTTTAGTCCTGGTTGAGTTTGAGGAAAGAAAAGCAAAGCACTTTTAAACAAAACCTAAATCATGAATAAAGTGTTTAAAGTGAAGCAGCTTTTGTTCTTACAGTATTTTATTTAAATTTATTTTAACTTAAATAAGTATTTTTTGTGTTTTCAGGACGTTGTGTTTTCTTTGTAAAATAGAAGAACATTATTTTTGTCCTGATTCTAAATGATGTGAAACATATTTAACTCTTTGTTTGGTTCATTCATTGTGTTTTTTGTATCAAATATATTTTATAATTAAAGTTGTGTCAAATGTGTTTGTTTCAAAGTAAATTCAAAAGTGACACAGCGCCCTCTGGTGGAGACTCTGTGGAAGTGTGACCTCTGGGAATAATGTCTGTTTCCTGTTAAGTTTTTTTCTTTTTTTTTACTGAGTTTACATTAAATTCCTGCTTGTTTGAGTTAACCCTGTGTTTGTCTTGTCTGTTTTTACTTTTATCAGATTATTTAGGTTTTCTTTCAAACTCACAGATGTTTGGAGTCTTTCACTGAAGGAAAAGCTTTGTTCTGTTTTAAATATTTCTCTTTATCCTCGTCTTTTATAAAAAGAATAAACCCAGAACAAACACAATTATAACATTTACATTTAATACGAAGACGACTGAGGCCGAAGTGACACGTTCAACACAAACATGACGTCAAATGTTCAGTCGTTACAACAAAAATGTCACAAAAGATCAATTCACAAAAGAATAATTAGTGTTAAAGAGCGGTCAAAGAGCGCATCTGTAATCAGGACGTGGAACTGTGTGCTGTTGGGTTACGTCCATATTATGTGCCCAGGGAGTTTTCCCACGTTATCTTCGTGGCTGTTTATGTGCCCCGTCTGCCAACCCCCACTGCGCCTGTGACACTATTCACTCTGCAATAGCCCGGATTCAGACCGCTCACCCCAACGCTTTCATCGCCGTTTCTGGAGATTTCAACCACGTGAGCTTGGACAAGACTCTCTCCACTTTCAGACAGTTTGTGGATTGTCCCACCAGAGAGGGAAGAACAATAGACCTGCTTTATGCAAATGTTCAGGATGCATACAGCTCAGCCCCCCTTCCCCCGCTGGGCAGGTCTGATCACAACCTGGTTCATCTCACCACCTCCTATGTGCCTCTAGTGAAACGTCAGCCCCCGAGCACGAGGACAGTGAGAAGATGGACTGACGGAACACTGGAGACACTACAGGACTGCTTTGAGTGGACAGACTGGCAGGCACTCACTGAGCCCCACGGAGAGGACATCGATGGGCTCACTGAGTGCATCACCAGCTACATCAACTTCTGTGAGGACAACGTCGTCCCAGCCAGGACCGTGAGCTGTTACCCGAACAACAAGCCATGGATTACCAAGGACATTAAAATCACTCTCAACAAGAAGAAGAAGGCGTTCAGTGCGGGCAACAAGGAGGAGGTGCCAGCTACGCAGAGGGACCTGAGAGTGCAAATGAAGAGGGCCAGGAAGAAGCACGGGAGGAAGCTGGAGTGGAAGCTCCAGCAGAACAACATCAGGGAAGTCTGGAGTGGCATGAGGACCATCACTGGATACAAGCCAACCAGTGGTGGAGGCATCGAGGGCAGTGTGGACAAGGCCAACGTGTTTAACAGGTTCTTCAACCGTTATGACACTGCAGTCTCTGACCTCCTCCCAGAAGTCTCTACAGCAGAGCGGCAGCCAGCAGCCACTCCTCTCTCCCTCCCCCCCCCACCCCACCCCTCTGCAGGACGGCCCCGCTCACACCTCGTCCCCAAACCCCCAGTCTGACTGCACTCTCCTGGAGATCATCGGCACCCCTCCCCTCCTGACACCTCCACACTGACCTTCACTGCTGACCAGGTGAGGGGACAGTTGCAGAGACTCCGAGCTGGAAAAGCTGCAGGCCCTGACGGCGTGAGCCCCAGAGTCCTGAAAGCTTGTGCCCCCCAGCTCAGTGGAGTTCTGCAACAGATCTTCAACCTGAGCCTGAGTCTTCAGAGAGTCCCCCTGGTGTGGAAGACATCGTGCCTCGTTCCTGTCCCGAAGACGCCGCGTCCCAGCGACCCCAAGGACTACAGGCCTGTGGCACTGACCTCCCACGTCATGAAGACTCTGGAACGACTCGTCCTGGAGCAGCTGCGACCCATGGTGCAACATCTGCAGGATCCTCTCCAGTTTGCCTACCAGCACCACCTCGGAGTGGACGACGCCATCATCTACTTGCTCCACAGAGTCTACGCCCACCTGGACAAGCCGGCTACCACTGTGAGAATCATGTTCTTTGACTTCTCCAGTGCGTTCGACACCATCAGGCCGGCTCTGGCTGAGAAGCTGGCAGCGATGCAAGTAGATGCTCCTCTTGTGTCCTGGATTGTGGATTACCTCACTGGCAGACCACAGTATGTGCGGCTGCAGAGCTGTGTGTCTGACAGTGTCATCAGCAACACCGGGGCGCCGCAAGGGACCGTCCTCTCTCCTTTCCTCTTCAGCCTCTACACCACAGACTTCAACCACTGCACAGAGTCCTGCCACCTTCAGAAGTTCTCTGACGACTCTGCAGTGGTTGGATGCATCAGCGGTGGTGATGAGAGATTTTTCTGTGTATACAGCATAACAAACATTACATGAATACACAATGTACAACAGATATTGAGAGAACGGTTGTTGTGGGACAAAATTGTCACGTCTTTATATGTTTTATTAAGTGTGAAGATTTGAGTCGTCACTTGAAGGTCACAGGTTCTTGTGTCTGAGAAATGGGACATTGTGTCTCTTGCTGATCGCCTGATGTTGAGACAAAACCTCGGCCTCATGTTCATTTTAGTTATGTCTGATGTCTCCATTTCTGGGGGATTTAAGCCTGTGTTTTATTATTGTTCGGGCTCCTTTTTGCTTTTTGGAATCGGAGAGGGAGAGATCTTTTTTGTCAGGGACAGACTTTATTTCACTGTGCACATGTAAAATAAACCTGATCATTTGAAATAGACAGAGCTTCTTCTCATTACTTTATTTCTGATAACACGGTACACGTGGTCACGTGATGGAATTTTTTCAGTGGATATAGGGCAGGGGTCACAAACAAGAAAATATAGTGAGGAAAAGAGAAGAAGTGTGGGCGGTGTGTGCAAATGTTATCTCATGTTTATGTTGCAAGGTCGGTCTGACTCAGGTTCTTCCCGCTCAAGGTCCGGGATAAGAGGAAAGAAGGGAGGGAGGACAGAAAATACATTTTAATACATTTGTTGATCAGGAATTTGTACAGATCAATAAAAATCATAATCAGAATTACTTTTATTTATCCCCAAGGGGACATTCTTTTCGTTACATGTGCAACCGACCAGTAGAGGCAGTAAAGTATTAGAAACAAAGTAAGATATATATAAAATAAAAATAAAATACAGTAGATCTATAATGTTCAACCCCGTTTAACTTAACTTATAAGTATCTATATTAATCAACTAAACCCCCGATATGGACAATTTACAATAAGCGTAACTCTACTATCCGTGTCTATTTACATATTCACATGATCATGTACAGTTTATAAGTGTATCATCTGGTCGCAATTCATTTTTTCAATGAGTTAGTCCATCTTTAAACGTCTCTCTCCCTGGTCCACCGGCTTTCAGCTCCTCCGTGGTCCCAAACAAGATGTTACGATTCACACAAACAATACATTGTATTCTAAAATAATAGTAGAGAATATATATTCTTCTAACAGTCTCCTTTAGTTTGTTCAAGATGAGCAGCTCTGAATGTCCTCCCACACTGGTCAGAGCTGCAGTTTTTATCCTCATAATGACAGATTTTAATATGTTTCTGTTGATTCCACCTGGATGCAAAAGCCTTCCCACACTGGTCACAGACAAAGGGCTTCTCTCCAGTGTGGATCCGACGGTGCCTTATGACTTCTGTTGAACTTCTAAATGTTTTACTGCAGTGTTCACATTTGTGTGGCTTTTCTCCAGAGTGGATTCTCAAGTGATATTTGTAAGAGGAAGAAGTAGCCAACATCTTCCCACACTGGTCACATCTGTATAGTTTTTCTCCTGTGTGGGTCCGGTAGTGACTGGTGAGATGCTTTGATGTTCTAAAAGTCTTCCCACACTGGTCACACTGGTACGGCCGCTCATCTCTGTGGACTCGCTGGTGCGTTGAGAGAAGCTGTTTGGTTCTAAATGTTGTTCCACACTGGTCACACTCAAAAGGCCTCTCTCCAGTGTGGGTTCTCATATGTGTTACTAAGGTGCTTGAGCGTGAAAATTCCTTCTCACAAACGTCACAGCTGAACGGCTTTTCTCCAGTGTGGATTCTGGTGTGGGCTTGGAGATGTGCTGCTGTATAAAAACTGTGCCCACACTGGTCACACTCATATGGTCTTTCCCCTGTGTGAGTTCTGTAGTGTCTTTTGAGCATAGAGGGGTTGGACCATGTCTTCCCACACTGGTCACATCTGTAAGGTTTGTCTCCAGTGTGGATCTGACGGTGTGACGTGAGGGCTGTTGAACTTCTAAATGTTTTACTGCAGTGTTCACATTTGTAGGGCTTTTCTCCAGAGTGGATTCTCAAGTGATATTTGTAAGAGGAAGGATGAGAAAACTCCTTCCCACACTGGTCACATCTGTATGGTTTTTCTCCTGTGTGTGTTCTGTAGTGTCTGGAGAGTGCATTTGATCTTCTAAAAGTCTTCTCACACTGGTCACACTGGTACGGCCTCTCATCTCTGTGGACTCGCTGGTGCGCTGAGAGAAGCTTTTTTGTCCAAAGTGTTGTTCCACACTGGTCACACTCAAAAGGCTTCTCTCCAGTGTGGATCTTCTCATGATTTTTGAGATTTGACGCTTGTCTAAACATCTGACCACAAACATCACAGCTGTAAGGTTTGTCTCCAGTGTGGATTCTCATGTGAACTGTAAGGGTACTAGACTTTCTAAATGCCTGCTCACACTGGTCACACTTGTACGGCCTTTGATCGCTGTGGATTCTCATATGATCTTTTAGGGCACTAGAGCTGACAAAGTCTTTCCCACACTGGTCACAGCCAAAAGGCCTCTCTCCAGTGTGGGTTCTCATATGTGTTACTAAGGTGCCTAACAGTGAAAATTCCCTCTCACAAACATCACAGCTGAACGGCTTTTCTCCAGTGTGGATCCTCAGATGTTCTTTGAGACTACATGCTTTTCTAAACATCTGACCACAAACATCACAGCTGTAAGGTTTGTCTCCAGTGTGGATTCTCATGTGAACTGTAAGGGTACCAGACTGTCTAAATGTCAGCTCACACTGGTCACACTTGTACGGCCTTTGATCGCTGTGGATTCTCATATGAACTTTTAGGGCACTAGAGCTGGCAAAATCTTTCCCACACTGGTCACAGCCAAAAGGCCTCTCTCCAGTGTGGATCCTCATATGTCTTACTAAGGTGCCTAACTGTGAAAATTCCTTCTCACAAACGTCACAGCTGAACGGCTTTTCTCCAGTGTGGATTCTGGTGTGGACTTTGAGACCAGCTGCTGTATAGAAACTGTGCCCACACTGGTCACACTCATATGGTCTTTCCCCTGTGTGAGTTCTGTAGTGTCTTTTGAGCATAGAGGGCTTGGACCATGTCTTCCCACACTGGTCACAGGTGAATCCCATTCTGTTGGTGGATCTGCAACAAACACAGAAAAATAGGTCAACTAATAATACTCTTACTCATGTCGTCACGCGCTTCCAGCATGCACCACAGACTCTGCACTGGCAGTGATGGTGACGGGCAATGTACAAAGAAATGTACAGCTTCGGCCTCGATTATCAAACTTGATCAGTTTCAAAGATGTGGATGTCAGACGCCGACAGGAGCCGAGGCGTGGCTGCTTGGGGCCAGTGTAGTCAGCGTTTTATTCTTACAAAATGAAAAGTCAAGTCGTCGTCTCTTCTATTATGGACATTTCAAACGTCGGGACTGTGCTTCTGTGAATTAAAAACGGGTCCCATAAAATGTTTCTATCCTGGCCTCTGAGCAGAGCAACAATCTTAGGTTAACTTTAAAAACTGAATATGTCTTCATAAATGTAAGTCATACTCAACCTGTCTCTGTCCTGTCAGTAGTTGGGAATCTGCGGGGACAAATTGTGCATTTCCCTCGCTAACTTCCTCCCACCGTCCAAACACATGACTGTGTTCAGGTTCATTGGCAGCTCTAAATTGCCCGTAGTGTATGAATGTGAGAGTGAATGGTTGTCTGTCCGTGTCTCTGTGTTTGCGTGGCCACTGTCCAGGGTGTACCCCGCCTAAGGCCCAAAGTCACTGGGATAGGCTCCAGTCACCCGCGACCCCTAACGGGAACAAGCGGGAGAAAACGAGTGAATGATAACTTCTATTTCTTCTTCTGGTCAAGCAGTCAGGTGTTAGATTTGGTTTGTGCATCTGTTATATATAATATTATATATATATTGTTGTGAGATTCGTCCCATTTGAGCTTTTGTACTTACCGTATCTAAGGGGGTGGCCACTAGAGGGACTTTGGGAAGAGTAGCATGTTATGGAAAGGGCCTGACAGTTCATGTGTGCGGCTAAGAGCTATATCGTGCTGAATAAAACATAACATGACATATATTATAAAACATCAAGACAGTCTCGTGTTCGGAGGAGAAAGTTCCAGAGCAATTAAGGACTCAAATCATGTTTACCTCTGCTTTTCTGTGCGTGAATGAACAATAAGTGTAACTTTAATTGGGTAATGTAGATGCTATTTCCTGTCAATCATTTGTAGTACATTAGTACATTTTGCGCATGTTTGAGTCGTTCCAATTAAGCCTCGTTGAGTCTAAACACGTGATGTAACGAGGCTCTATTCTCCCCTCGTTGTACTTTGTTCTTGCCATGTGGTCATAGGGCCTGTATAATTATTGTTATATTGTGTCTGCATTTGCTTTCTTTCTTTATTGGTGTTTATTTGATACTGTGCTAGGCACTTGGTAACTTTGCTATCTTTCTATTATTCTGTGCATTTAGCACAGTTATACTATACGTGCATTTGTTTTGGCTATTTAAGGATTGTTACTCATTGTTTCTTTGTTTGCTTTATTTCAGACCACACTCAATCTGTTATCAATAAATGCCTGACAGTCATCCCTTCTCCGAAGTCTGATTCTCTGACAGGAATCATTTCCATACTGTTACCGCCTCAAACCAAGAGTGTCTGGCTGCAGACCTTAATCCAGAGGCGCCTTCACCCACAGGTCCAGAAGTACACACTGCACGGACGAAAATAATCATTTAAAAAAAAGGTTACGCCGCAATATGACTTTTTACTAACTTAAGTAAGAGGTTAGTAAAAATATGTTTAAAACAATCAGAAAACATTCAAACTGAATGACAGATTGACAGTTTATGGAAATAATGAAAGCACTGCAAATCAAAATATTGAACATTATAATCAGAAAAAAAACTGTATTGAAAAAAATAAAAACTTGAAAGAAAGATCACATGCATCACTCATTCACCTCATTACATTCATAAAAAACAAAGCCCCGCCTCCACCACGTCTTCCACACAAACAAATAGGATTTTAAAAAGCTCCAGCTCCTCCTCGTGTTCTTCATCGTCAGATTCCAGTCTCATCTTCACTGACGATGGATCTATTTCTACAAATTCACATTAAATTTGCGATTAACAGTAAACTTCAGCCCTAGTTTTTATAACATGTGACTTAAAACTCCACTTCAACACCATTAACCCTAGACATTAGAAGAGATAAAAGAGCGTGTGGTGCTGTAAGATCTAAATATTCACTTCACACCAGACAAACTCTAATCATCACATGTTGTTCAGATTAATCAGAGGACAGACGAATATTTAATTTAGTTTGTACAAGAGGAATGATTGAATTAAAAACATAAGGTGCCGTGTGTTGATGTTGGTTCTTTTTGACACATCCGGGCTCTGGTAGGGCCTCTGGGTTAAGGTAGGGGTCACGTGGGCGCCTCCTGGTTAAGGTCTGCGGAGAGGCGACTCTGGATTAAGGTCTGCGGAGAGGCGCCTCCTGGTTAAGGTCTGCGGAGAGGCGACTCTGGATTAAGGTCTGCGGAGAGGCGCCTCCTGGTTAAGGTCTGCGGAGAGGCGCCTCTGGATTAAGGTCTGCAGCCACACGCCTCTCCCTCAAACCAGTTAGACGTCCACAGTGGGCCAATCAAAGCTTGTGCCTCCACTTCAATAAAAGTCATTCGATTTGAAACAAATGCAGACCTGGAGACACCAAAGATGGAAAAGCACTGGTCGTCTCACAGCGGGGATTTCAACAGCAGAGACTAAACACCAGCATTAGAATAATAAAGGAGCACGTGCTGGTTGTTTGGGAGGAAGCGCTGAGGCTGTTAAACCAAAAATAGAAAATGTATTTATTTCAAGAAACCATCAATGAAGTGAGCTCTTCAATGTGCTTCATGAACAAGCTGCGAGTGACAAGAGCCGCTGTCACAGACACTTAGTTTTAGAATCATGATAAGGGCCTCTCTGTGCCGCTCTCCTCTGCGGATCAGACCAACTATTATGATGATGATGATTTTTATTCATAGAGCGCTTTTCCACCCAACAGGCCCAAAGCACTTTACAAACCGTTCAAACTACAGCTGCTGTTACAACAGAACATATAGAATTACATTTATAGACAATAAATAATGAACAGACACAACACACAGTTAACTACAGCTGCGTCACAACAAAACATACAATAAACAAGACACAGCAGGCATGTGTTCTGTAAGTGATCCAGACAAAAGATGCAAGGAGCTGTTTAGAAATGAAAAGGAGGAAAAAAGTTCAGACTGATATTAAAAATAGCAGACGGGGGGTTGGGATAGGAATGGCGTCTAAGGATGATTTGGTGAAACTGTGGCTGATGTTCATGAGTTCCGTGGCCTTGTCCTTGGGGGCAGGAGTGAGACTAATAAGGGCACAACTATTATGAGACAGGGCCGATTAAACAAAGAACGTGGTTCTATTTGTCACACAAACAAACTAGAGGAACATAAGACAGAATGAAGGCCCCATACACTGTACTGAAGACTCGAAAACTAAAGTGACACAAAAGGCTTGTGATGTTTCTGGGCCCCTGTCATCCCTGGGCCCTTAGACACTTTCTAACCTTCCCCCCGTGCCGTCCGCCCCTGGACGCCACGACTTTTCCCAAATCCGTAATGTTTAGTTTGGCCTCTCTTTTACTCCACAACGAGCTGCGTGTTCTTTGAATCCGCTGCAAACGCTGGAGGAGGTGGTTTCTGAGCTCACAAATACTGGACAAAGCGCTTTTCTCACGCAGCAAAAGGCAACTTTCATCCATAAAAGCGTGTTTACAAGCGCAAACAATCGTTTTAGGACTCAGACTTTGAAATCTACAAAGGAAACTGTCCAAAAACCATGAACAATGACTTACTTTGACTTTAGAGTCCGCCAGAAATGCCCCAGAAAAGAGAACGGTCCAAACCCGGAAGTGCTCGTGTTACTTGTGCGTGCAGAGCGTCAGAAGAGCGCACAGCGCCGTCTGCTGGACAAATACATGTACTGCAGCTTCCTCTCAACAGTGTCTTCACCTCAGCGTTTTCTTCCCAAAACACTCACAGCGCCCCCTTGTGACACAACATGGATAAAGACCAGAGCAAACACAGAACCAGAGCACGCCCTGCAGAGCTGTTCCAGGAGGTTCTGACATGAATGATCCTGGTCACCACCAAACAGGCTCTGGCTCTGCAGAAGGACACTGTGGGCTGCACACGCTCCTGTCACTTATTGTCTTTACACTCACTTTGTTTTCATTGTAAAAATCATCAAATAAAAGTGGACATTTTCCTGCTATAATTGGTGATATAATTAAGAGCATTATTGTTAGATTAGTACATGTTATGATCTTTGACTGTGAAGGCGTGTTCGTTTATCCGAAGAACGAGAATAAGGCAAAAATCTATTAAATCCAAAAAGTTCATTAACCCTAACAGAGGAATCCAATACAGAGCGCTCTGGGTCCG
The DNA here is from genome assembly GCA_019453435.1 of Rhinogobius similis. Taxonomy (NCBI): domain Eukaryota; kingdom Metazoa; phylum Chordata; class Actinopteri; order Gobiiformes; family Gobiidae; genus Rhinogobius; species Rhinogobius similis. The sequence goes on along the minus strand of CM033634.1, from coordinate 1,099,359 downwards.
CACTTTATCCCCGAAAGACTCATTTCATTTAGTTTAACTCTAATAGTCGTGATTCTGTTGTTCCAGAATTGAAGAAAGTCGTGTCAGCTCAGAGTAACTGGGGTTGAGGGTTCTACTGCGCTGGGACAGTTTGTCAGCCTGGACACAGCTGAAGACAAACCTACTGTTATTTTTCTTCACTTCTGTTCCATTTGAATCATATCTGGTTTGGGCCTCACGCAGAGCCTGTTTATAAGACATCAGGCAGATCTTCCATTCTCTTAGGGATTCTTCGGTGTGGGAGCGGCACAAAGGTCTCTCTGATTTTCTTACTCTTTGTTTGCGTGAATTGGACGTGAACGTGATTCACTGAATCACAGACTTTAAGATGTTATTATTATTATTATTTACTATATATTGTTTTTAAGAAACAGGACTTTTGAAAAGGATTTAAATAGTATAATGATGTAGAATTGCGTTCACTCTGGCCCACACTCCAGCCCAGTAGGTGGCGGAAATGCGCCTAAACGTTGGTTGCCACCCGCCAGAAAAACACAAGAAGAAGAAGAAGCACTTCCGGGTTTGGACCGTTCTCTTTTCTGGGGCATTTCTGGCGGACTCTAAAGTCAAAGTAAGTCATTGTTCATGGTTTTTGGACAGTTTCCTTTGTAGATTTCAAAGTCTGAGTCCTAAAACGATTGTTTGCGCTTGTAAACACGCTTTTATGGATGAAAGTTGACGGAAAGAGAGCCGTTCTCTTTTGCTGCGTGAGAAAAGCACTATCCTTTTAATTTGTCCCTTTTTAAAATCTCTGAGAATATAATCTGTTTTAAGGGAGTTAGTGACAGAATCATTCTTTTGTATAAATGTGTTTTTACACTTGTAATCAGAACTTAACACCATCCACATGAAGATTCCTCATGACAGTCATGCATTATATCTTGTTTAATCATATTTATAAGAGATCGTGGGAGAGACTTAACAATCAGATTGTCCATTCTTTGGTTTAAGCAAATGTGATATTTCTCACAAATATGTCCTTCTTCATCCATGACACACCTTTAGAAAGGGCCTCATCAGACCCAGTTAAATCCTGTTTTCCTACAAGTCGCTTTTATTTTTCCAAATGAAATCAGACTTTATTATTTTCTACTGAAAACTCTGGGCCCAAAAAGTCAAACAAATACCTGAAGTAACATTTAGTCCTCCCCCTCAGACACAGGACTTTACACTTGAACAAAGCCCCTTCCTCCCAAACAACCAGCACGTGCTCCTTTATTATTCTAATGCTGGTGTTTAGTCTCTGCTGTTGAAATCCCCGCTGTGAGACGACCAGTGCTTTTCCATCTTTGGTATCTCCAGGTCTGCATTTGTTTCACTTTGTTTTAAATCAGAATGACTTTTATTGATCCTTAAGCACAAAGTATTTTTGTTCCAAACACAGAGTCGACCACAAGAAGAAACAGAAGTTATCACAAAATAGAAATATCTGTATCACAGCAAGAAAACTCTGTCTTTTTCACAGCTAAACCCTGGTTAAAACAATCAGGCTGCATTTAATCAAACTCATTAGTTCAAATATATATACAATAATTGTACCCTCACAACATATTTATACGTTTATGTCAAGTTTTACAACTGAATATTGCAGAATGACTTTACAAAGAGGATTTAACAGCACAGAGTTCTATATAATTAGAATCAATCTCTTGTGTTCTAACAGCGTCCAAGAGCATTATTGTGCATTATTGTGTATATTTCTCTCATGTGAGCGTTGCCCCGCCCCCAAAGGCTTCTGATTGGCTAATGTGGGCCCATAGAAAGCAAACGGTGTGTTGTTTTTCTCCCAGAAGCCGGAGGAGAGCAGCGAAGGAGCAGCTGAGACAGACCAGAGACAGTGAAGGGCCAGAGACACAGCAGCAGCTCCTTTTGGGACAGGAACGAGCCACAACTTTAGAGGGACTGAACCTTCACACTCCAGGACTTTCTGCATTTAACCTGCTCCTGCTGCAACATCTGTGAGTATGACTCTTTAATCATGAATCTACACTTAGAACATTCCCTCCTGGCAGCAGAAATACTGTGCTGTGCTGTGCACATGTCTGATGGTTGTGTTCTCCAACTGTTGCACAGATAATTATAGTGTCATTAGATTGTATTATTTATAGATATATTATTTTATGACACTGACTCCAGTCCAGTTGTGGTTTGGAACCCGCACGGGTCACTTGCAGATTAAACGTTTACTGTGGCCCGTATTTGACGAAAGCCACGCAGATTCACGTGGTTTCTTGCAAGAATACTGACAATTAAGCAATAAAACAGATAAAACAACAAACTAAAGATTCACACTCATTACAAACACTTGTCTACTGACTTATATCACACACACTTCAACCCGGTTTGGCAAATAAACTGCAAACATAAACTCTGAAACATCGTAGAGGCATAAACTTTGAAAGTTAAACTTGAAGACAAACTCCAATGCTGCTTTTCTCCTTTTCCTCTCGCTCACAGCTCAGCTCGCCTTGGTCTAGGCTCCGCCCCTTAAAGGTCCAGCACAACTGTCTCTATCACCATCACTGCCAGTGCAGAGTCTGTGGTGCATGCTGGGAGAGCCAGACGACATGAGTAAGAGTATTATTAGTTGACTTCTTTTTCTGTGTTTGTTGCAGATCCACCAACAGAATGGGATTCACCTGTGACCAGTGTGGGAAGACATGGTCCAAACCCTCCAGACTCAAAAGACACTACAGAACTCACACAGGGGAAAGACCATATGAGTGTGACCAGTGTGGGCACAGTTTTTATACAGCAGCTGATCTCAAAGTCCACACCAGAATCCACACTGGAGAAAAGCCGTTCAGCTGTGACGTTTGTGAGAAGGAATTTTCACGCTCAAGCACCTTAGTAACACATATGAGGATCCACACTGGAGAGAGGCCTTTTGGCTGTGACCAGTGTGGGAAAGACTTTGCCAGCTCTGGTAATCTAAAAGCTCATATGAGAATCCACAAAGATCAAAGGCCGTACAAGTGTGACCAGTGTGGGCTGGCATTTAGACAGTCTGGTACCCTTACAGTTCACATGAGAATCCACACTGGAGACAAACCTTACAGCTGTGATGTTTGTGGTCAGATGTTTAGAAAAGCGTCGAATCTCAAAGAACATGAGAGGATCCACACTGGAGAGAAGCCTTTTGAGTGTGACCAGTGTGGAACAACACTTAGGACAAAAAAGCTTCTCTCAGCGCACCAGCGAGTCCACAGAGATGAGCGGCCGTACCAGTGTGACCAGTGTGAGAAGACTTTTAGAAGACCAGATGAACTCTCCAGACACTACAGAACACACACAGGAGAAAAACCATACAGATGTGACCAGTGTGGGAAGACCTTGTCCAAACCCTCTATGCTCAAAAGACACTACAGAACTCACACAGGGGAAAGACCATATGAGTGTGACCAGTGTGGGCACAGTTTTTCTACAGCAGCTGGTCTCAAAGTCCACACCAGAATCCACACTGGAGAAAAGCCGTTCAGCTGTGACGTTTGTGAGAAGGAATTTTCACGCTCAAGCACCTTAGTAACACATAAGAGGATCCACACTGGAGAGAGGCCTTTTGAGTGTGACCAGTGTGGAACAACATTTAGAGCCAAACAGCTTCTCTCAACGCACCAGCGAGTCCACAGAGATGAGCGGCCGTACCAGTGTGACCAGTGTGAGAAGACTTTTAGAACGTCAAAGCATCTCACCAGTCACTACCGGACCCACACAGGAGAAAAACCATACAGATGTGACCAGTGTGGGAAGGAGTTTGCTCATTCTTCCTCTTACAAATGTCACTTGAGAATCCACTCTGGAGAAAAGCCACACAAATGTGAACACTGCAGTAAAACATTTAGAACTTTAGCAGAACTCACGTCACACCGTCGGATCCACACTGGAGAGAAGCCATTTGTCTGTGACCAGTGTGGGAAGGCTTTTACATTCAAGTCGAGTTATCGGCAACATATTAAAATCTGTCGGTATGAGGATAAAAACTGCAGCTCTGACCAGTGTGGGGGAAGAGCTGCTCATCTGAAGGTGTGTCTTGAACAAACTAAAGGAGACTGTTAGAAGAATATAGATTCTCTACTGTTATTTTAGAATACAATGTGTTGTTTGTGTTCTTGTTTATCTGTATTAATCATATGCTTTGAGTTGCACCAACTCTCATAATCTCTAATGATTCATGCATCAGTGAGTGACCCACTTCTGCTGCGCTGCCGCCTTAACCACTGTTAACTTCACGATAAACTGATTTATTTTCCTTATATGGATTTGTTTAGATACATGATGTATTTTTCCACTCTCTGTCATTGTGTGTCCCCCTCCCTTTAGGACAGAGAGTGACATGTGTAACTAGGGCTGTGAGAAATGAATAAAAGCCTGGAGCAGAGAACTGAGAGCGAGTGAATGTACTCAGACATGTTACTGGGTCTTTTCTCTGTCCGCTCTCCTTCAAGTCAAACTAAATACTCTGTCTTGTCTTCCTTTCCTTGTGAGTTTACAGTAAGTTGGGTTTAACCAGCGTCCAACAGAGACAGAGCTGCTGAGGCTGGATCAAGTGAACCCAAAGTCAGACTCAAAAAGCTGGAGCTCAGGCTTCAGAGAGTCCAGACTGAGAAGTAAAGACCAGAGTAGATCCAGATCCGTCGTCATGTTAATGTTTCTTTTTTCTTTCATGTAAATTCATGAACACTCCTTCTCGCTGGGTTTCTCTGGTCTGTGATGTCATGACGTGGCCCCTCTAATGTTTTCTCTGGACTTGTTCATTTCAGCTTCTACATTTACTAGAACTGTCGACTCTCTTCACTCCACAACTATCTGCGAGCGCTCACCGTTTACTGCTCTTTTCAGTTTCATAATGTCACCAGCGGAGGGCGTGAGTTTAATCAGAGTCAAACGTGACCTTCTCAACAGGTCGTGTTCACGCGACGTCACAATATTTGAACTGTCCATAGTTTAACTTTGAGCTGGAGGCAGCTCAGGATTCTGTTGTTATTTGAGTCTTTAAAATGCTGATGTTTTGTCCTGGTTGATGCTTTTTATTTTGTTCTCGTGTTGTGCCTTTGCAACGTCTTACAATAAACAAAAATGATTTGTCATTTTCTGCTCAGTGTGTTCTAAATGTAGGCTCTCAATGTAATTTGAATAGTTTGATTTGACTTTAACCACAGCAGATCATAAAGAGCACAGAGCAGCAGCAGCGAGGAGGATTTCTTTGAGGAGTCACTTGGGATCGGGTCTAAAACACAAGCAGACGTTTTAGAGGACATCATGACTGGAGTTATCTCTGCTCCATCAACAGCAGTGAACCTGTCTAGTTTGACTGAAGGATTTGTTTGGGACACTAGCTTTACAGTCCGTTCAGTGCTAATAGTGGGACTCATTTCATTTAGTTTAACTCTAATAGTCGTGATTCTGTTGTTCCAGAATTGAAGAAAGTCGTGTCTGAGTGAACATTGAAGACTCTAGACGTTTGCATTTTGGCTCAGTGTCTTTACTTCATAACGTAGCATACAGGTCTCTACACAGAGCACGCCCTACATAATGCCACTGCAGCTGGACTGTACCATTAGGAGAGGGGGGGGCGTAACATCTCCCTTTTTATAGTTAATAACTTTACCGTCAAGAACCGTGACTAATAACACAGTATAAGCTTAAATTGACTGGAGTAATAAAATACTTTAAGCTTTAAACAGTTAAGCGTGTAACACAACTTTCACTAAACATATTACAGAGGTCATTTACAGGTCCAGTCTTTTGGGCGGCTTAACCAGCCTTCCACTGCTCGTTCGATGTCCCTGTGGACACTGGACTGTTCAGGCAGCTCTTGATTGGTGGCCTGTGTGTCCTTTTCTTCCTTTGCCTGCACCCCATTGTCCAGATCAGGACTCTGACCGTCCTGTGACCCCCTGCTCCATCTTGCTCTGCTGGTCGCAGGTCCACTCTGTTGCGCCTGTACAAGGTTCCTTCAACATCCACCAGATATGAACGGGGCCCCGCCTGTTGAAGACACACGCCTCGTCTCCACCTGCCCGTCCGGTCTCCTGGCAGTGGCTGCATCCTGATTGGCTGGCCAACGTGAAGCTCTGGCAGATCCTTTGCTGACCTGTCATACCAGAATTTAGCCCTCTGATGCCTGGCCTTTAGTTTTTTGTGAAACATCACTGACTACCATTGGCTGTAGTAGAGCGTCAGATACAGGGAGTGGCGTTTTAAGTCTCCGAGCCATCAGTCTCTGCGCTGGGCTGCAGTGCATGTCATCCGTGGGGTATTTCTCCACTGCAGTATGGACAACCAGGGATCAGTACCGGCACTGGCTGCTCGCTTGCTTAAGTTTTTTACGATTTTCACTGCAGACTCAGCTTTCCCGTTGGATTTTGGATGTCTCGGGGAGGACATAACATGTTCAAAACCCCACTCTTTTGCAAATTTCTTGAATGTCTCATTATCAAATTGGGGCCCACGGTCTGTAATTATACGGTCAGGCTGCATTTTACATTTGAGGACTGTGGTTTCTGCTGTGAGGTCAGAAAGCTGCTCTATTTCCCAAAAATCGGAGTAGTGGTCCACCATTATCAGAAAGTCTTTGCCAGCCTGTCTGTATAGGTCCATGCTGAGGATTTGTGTGGGAAGTGCGTGTGACATCATTGTTTCTTGCTGCTGTCTGTGTGAATATTCATTGCATGCCGAACACTGGCTGACAAAGTCTTTTATTTCACCTTGCATATTGGGCCAATATAGTGTTTCCCTCGCTTGTCTGTAGCATGCTTCCCCTCCGATGTGTCTAGCGTGAATACGCTTCAGCATTTCTGGGCGCAGAGACCTTGGAATGATGATCCTCTGACCTTTGAAGAGTACACCATCCTGTGCACTAATCTCATGTCTGACAGACCAATACTCTCTAATGGCTACAGGTGTCTCATCTTTGTACTCAGGCCACCCCTGCAGGACAACTGTTTTTAGCATTTGTAAACAAATGTCCCCATCTGTGTGTTTTCTGATCTGTGCGAGGCCTTGGCTTGTCACAGTCAGATAATCAGACTGATTCATGTTTTGAATGGTCTCTTGTGCCCTCTGCAGGCAGCACACAGAATGGCGGTTGTATGTGTCACTAAGTGTCTTTGCTGCGACTGTGGCTCTGCTAAGAGTGTCACTAATGTGCATGTCTGGGCCAGGCTTGTATATTACCTTGAGCTTGTAGTTTTGCAAAGTAAGAAGCATACTCTGCAGGCGTTTAGGTGCACTCAGGAGTGGCTTCCTGAAAATTGAGATGAGCGGCTTGTGGTCCGTTTCTGCTGTTATCTCTTCTCTACCATAGAGATAATAATGAAAGCGCTGGCATGCAAACACAATGCTCAAGCACTCCTTCTCAATTTGTGCGTAGTTCTGTTCAGTCTGTGTTAGAGCACGCGATGCAAATCCGACTGGCTGGCCGTCTTGAAGGAGGCAGCATCCAAGTCCCTTCTGGCTTGCATCACTTTGAATTGTGACTGGCTTCGTTACATCATAGTACTTCAAAACTGGTGATGCTGTGACCAGCCTTTTGATCTCCCGCACTGCTGCTTCGTGTTTAGGCAGCCAGTGGAACATCACGGCCTTGTCCAGCAGCCTACACAGCGGCTCGCACACTTCTGATAGGCGTGGCAGAAACTTGGCAAGGTAGGTAACAAACCCGATGAATCTTTGGACTGCCTTAGCATCAGTTGGGTGGGGCATGTCCTGAACAGCTCTGATTTTCTCAGGGTCTGGTCGTAGGCCCTCAGCTGACAGAATGTGCCCATGAAATTTGACCTCCTTCACTTTGAACTGCAACTTCCTGATGCTCAATCTCAGTCTTATCTCACTGCACCTGTCCAGCAGTGCAATCAGCTTTGCGTCGTGATCTGTCATGGCCTCAGCATCTGAATCCCCACACCCTACGATGAGTGTGTCGTCTGCTAATGGCTCAACACCGCTGAGCCCGGACAATAGCTCATGCTGCTTGCGCTGGTACACTTCCGGTGCCACAGACACTCCAAAGGGCAGCTTAAGCCATCGGTACCTGCCCCACGGAGTCCAGAATGTTGTCATGTAGCTGCTCTCTCTGTCTAACTTGCACTGTAGAAAAGCATCGTGCGCATCCACGAGTGTGAAAACTTTGGGAGTTTGTACAGTACGTCGTCCAGTGTGGGCATTTGGTAGTGAGAGCGCCTCAATGCTTGATTGAGAGGCTTAGGGTCAATACAAATCCTGAGCTTAACAATTACCATGTTGCTTATCCACTCGGTTGGCTCAGACACTGGGGTTATGTGACCGTCTGTCTCGTATTTGTCCAGCTGAGCCTTGACAGCGCTTCTGAGTGCCACAGGGACGTTTCTGGGTGAGGCTTGTACAGGGGCTACACTGCTGTCCAGCTCAAAGTGAATTTCCCCAGGGAGAGATTGGACAGGTCCACTGAACACATCTGCATAAGAGTCAATGAGTTGCTGTTTAGTTAAAGGCACTGAACGACCCTGTTCTATTCTGTTCGGTTCATCAGGGATGGTGAAATGCATCAAACCTAGCTCCACACTTGTTGTGCCCGAAAGGAGGGGCCTTTGGTGGCATCTGACTATCTCAAAGTCCAGCATGTGTTTCTTCCCTTGGACCACACACTCTGTTCTAAATATGCCGATTGAGTTCAGCGTTTGCCCAGAGTAAAGCATGAGCCTGGCTTTACTGGGCAACAGTGGCGTATTGGGTGCTAGATTTCTCTTATCCTTGATGCTCATCACATTGCAAGTTGCCCCTGAGTCCAGCTGGCATCTCTGCAAAACCCCATTGAACTTTAGAGTGACGAACCACTTTTTACCTTGTCCGTTCACCGCTCCGATGGTTTCTGTCGAGTATATCTGTTTGTTGGTGTCCTCATCTTCACTGTTCTCTTCATCTGCAGTGTTCACTCTTTGATCAGGGTGTGATTTCTTCATGCACACAAAATGATTTTGGCACGTTTTGCCAAAGGCTGGACATGCGTCACGTCCTCGTTTGTGCGCACCACCACAGTACTTGCAGGCGTTGTCGTTGACCACCCGTTGCGTGTCTTGTGTCTTGTCTGTGCGCTGTAGTGGTCGCTGCTGTCGCTTGTTTGTGGCGTGAACGCTTTCAAGTGGCCGGTCCTGTGACATCAATTTTAACTTAATTTTACTGCCATATTTTTGATTTAATGTTTGTTTTTTGGTAATTTGTGTTTGTTGTTTAGCGCTCTTACTTTGAAATTCTAGTAGGAACCATTGTTCAGGTATTTTAGTTCCGCTACACGCCTAAAAATGAGACGCACGCTCAACAAAGAATGGCATCAAATCAAATCAAATCAATTTATGTTTCTAATGCCCAAAATCACAACAACAGTTGCCTCGATGGGCCACAGGTCAAAGCAGTTCAGATAACTGTCCCAGAATGCCCCTGTCCTTTGACCCTCCTTCAGGAAAAACTACAAAAAACCCCACGGGACAAAGTATAAACCTGAGGAGAACCACAGTGAAGGAGAGATCCTACTCCCACGGACGGACAGGCTGCAGATGAACTAGGACTGACATCCACTTGGACTGAACCAGAACCACTCAAGAGGGAGGTGGCTTTAAAGAGTTCCTCCAGGAGGACGAGGAGCAGTCCACCAGTGTAGAGAGATCCTCCAGGAGGACGAGGAGCAGTCCACCAGTGTAGAGAGATCCTCCAGCAGGAGATGAGGAACAGTCCACCAGTGTAGAGAGATCCTCCAGGAGGAGATGAGGAACAGTTCATCTAAGTAGATGGAGTTGGTCCAGGCAGACGAGGTGTGGCTAATCCAGCTGTCCAGGCGGGTGGAGCATAGATCCTCCAGTGTAGAGATCGATCCTCCAGACAGATGGGGGGGGGGTCGTCACTGGAGCAGCCGCCGCAGTGTCTGAAACAGAGAGAGAAACATGTGAACAGCAATGAACAGACTACAGTTGAAGTAATATTAAATATTGTTGATGGTAAAGTAGGAAGAACCAGAGGACAGTGTTCAGCTCCATACTTCTCCAGCAGAGTCGCTCCAAGGGCAGCGGAGCTAAAACTGTAGGTTTTTATTTCTGTTCCTAACTGGCCTGACCATAAACTATTTCAAAGAGGAACGTTTTGAGCTGGTCTTAAATGTAGAGACTGTGTCGGCCTCTTTTACATGAACAGGAGCTGGTTCCATAACAGGAGCTTGGGAGCTAAATGCTCGACCTCCTACTGTGCTTTTAGAGACTCTGGGACTAACAATAGTCCAGCATTTTGAGAACGAAGAGCTCTGTTTGGATGGTACGCTACTATTGCATCTTTGAGGTCGATGGGGCCATATTGTTTATAGCTTTATAAGTCAGGAGGAGGATTTTAAATTTGATTCTAAACTCAACAGAAGCCAGTGAAGAGACTCTAACACTGGTGAAATATGATCTCTTCTTCTAGTACCTGTTAATGCATACAAGAGGTTGATCAATAGTTTAAATAGTTAAGTGATTAGTTTGCAATTTGGGGCATCATTCTACCTCCAAGTATGGGTCAGCCAGCGAGGTATGTTTGTATTTATTTTGTCATTTTTATGTCTTTGTTTTATACTTTTACATATGTTAATTGTACTTTATGTTACTTGTTTTTAGTTTGACGCTGGCATAAGGTGGCAATACTGTGGCAAATGTTGCAATAAAGTTTATTTGGAGCCATCAGTAAAAATAACTCTTATTGACTACGAGGAGGTGGCGTGATACTTAATGTCAGTCATTTCAGCTGCCCTGCAGATGTCAATGGCAGACGTTAAGGTGAGATCCATTTCTCTAAGTAGACGCCGACGCACGCTCTCGTCACTAATGCCAAGGACAAGTCTGTCCCTAATTAGCTCCTCTCTAAGTTCACCACATTCCGTCTGTCTTAGGTTTGGAACAAATGCATCAATAGGCTCGCCTTCGTCTTGCTTGCAGTTACCAAACACGTATCTTTCAAATATGACATTTCTTTTTGGCTTGAAGTAGCTCTCCAGCGCCTCCAGTATAGCTTGCACGTCCTCCTGTTGCTCACAGGGTTAAGTTGTGCTTGTAGACATTCGCTTCCCATCACTCGCCTCAACGTTGCAGCTTGCACTTTCTCTTCTTTCGAATCTAATCCCGAGGCCAGAGAATAGTCTTCAAATTCCGCTCTGAAATTGTCCCAGTGACTAGCAACATCACCGGTTAACTTCCTTTCCTCGGGCGGCGGAATGCTCGTTGCCATAACTGCGTCTGTTAGCCTTAAGCTAGCGCTAACTTATAACCTCGAAAACAAACTCCACCGAGTCTTCAAAGTGGCGCTCCCAGCTGAAGAAATGCACCTCTTGGTACTTCTGACACCATGTTTGTGTGAACATTGAAGACTCTAGACGTTTGCATTTTGGCTCAGTGTCTTTACTTCATAACGTAGCATACAGGTCTCTACCATAGAACTATAATAAAACCTGGAAGATGAATCCAAAATGGCCGCTCTGTTTATTTTTTTATTTTATTTATTTTTTTTATTATTATTACATGCATAATATACAAAACTCTCGATGGGAGATGGATGCATTTCTGCGAAATCTGTAACAAACATTTGTACTTAAACAAATTAAATGAAGGAAAAAAAGTAAATAAATAAATAAAAATTTAAAAAATAAAACACAGGCAAATATAAACAAATAACAAGGCCTGTCAAACTCCTTGTAAGCCATGAAGCTCCAAGTAAATATTACATACATAGCTATTTCAATTCACAATAAACATATTTAGAGACATCTTCACACAAGTTTGCAACGACCTCACAAGAGTCTTTCAGTCGAGACAAAGAAGCAAAATAAGATTCAAGTTCACTTTTAAATACTGCGAGGGATGGACTTTTACCTTGCCATTTACATTTGTGAATGTGGTATTTACCCAGAATTAAAATTATATTGAAAATTGTGGAAAATTCATTAGACAAGTTATAATTTCCAAAAAGCACTTGTTCCAATTTCAATTGTGCAGTTTTGTTCATTTTAATTTTCAACCAGCTCACTATATCAAGCCAAAAGTTCTTTGTTATGCGACACGAAAAAAATCGATGTTGGATTGTTTCCTCCTCTTGAGAACAAAAAACACACGGCTCCACCTCCAAACCAAACCTCTTTTTAAGCATCGTCGCAGCTGGATAAAACCCATTAATTATTTTAAATTGCATTTCTTTTACTTTGGGGGGTATCGGCCATTTCATGTATTTTCTACATTTATTTGTTATTTCACGTTCACAACAATATATTTTATTGTTTCTGTCAAAGTTATGAAATAGTTTACTTTTAAATATTTTGTTAATAGTATTATTTTTGCATTTTTTATCATTTAATGAAATTTGGTTCAATTGTATTTTAGGCAGGGTTGTTTGTCTTCCAGCATAGTGTAAATAATTCTGAATTAAATTTAATAAAGCGATGGGTATTGCTTTGCAAACTTTATTATATTCTCCAACCGAACTTTGGATATTAAATTTTATTTGGAAATCACTGAAACTAAGAATCTGGCCTTGACCGTCTAGTATGTCTGTGATAAAAATGATACTTTTTTCATACCAGCTTTGAATGAAAAGTGTTTTTCTATTTGATGTAATTACTCTGTTGTTCCACAAGGTGGAGCCATGTGGAGAAAAGTTATGAGTAAATACCATCTTCCAGTGATGTACGATCTGTTTGTGGTACTCTGACAACTTTACAGGCAATTTGGATACTTCATAATCACATTTTAAAAGAAATTCTAGTCCTCCCACCTGATCAAAAATACATTTGGGGATATTAAACCAAATAGAGTCTGGTTGTGCTAGAAAAGTTTTAATCCAATTCACTCTAAACACACCAACCATGGACTCAAAATCCATCGTTCTTAGACCTCCTTTGTTGTACTCTTTAACTAGTTGTGATTTTTTTATATAGTGTGTTTTATTACGCCAAATGAATTGGTAGATTATTGTGTTTGTTCTCTTAATATTTTTTGGAGTAATATACAGCGAATAACTCGGGTACACAAGTTTGGAGATACCTTTGGCTTTTGATAACAAATTCCGGCCCAGGATGGTTAGGTCTCTTGTTAACCAAAAGTTAAGACTTTTTGAGACTTCTTCAATTTTATCCTTGAAATGTTTTGCTTCTCTTACTTTTACATCTCTGGATAAGTGAATTCCCAAATATTTAATTTCTGTTTTCACAGGGATTGACTCTAGTTCAAGCATACAATGGTAGTATTTCACATTTTTTTAAATTGAGACAAAGGCCTGATGCTCTAGAGAAAACTGAGATGACTTCTAATGCTTTTCTGAGGATTGATTTGTCTTTCAGGAAAATGACTGTATCGTCAGCAAATTGACTTATTTTAAATTCAGTATCATATACTTTTATTCCTTCTAAATCAGGATTATTTACTATGAAATAGGCCATTAATTGTGTACAGAGAATAAATAATTTGGGGGAAATTGGACATCCTTGGCGAATACCGCAAGAAACATTGATCCTTGGGGAGATGTCGTTATGTAATGTAACATAACTATAGATTTGGTCATAGAACATTTTGATTATATTGAAACATTTGTCACCAAAACCAAGAAAATGAAGAGTTTGAAGTAAAAAATCATGCTCAATGGAATCAAATGCCTTGTAAAAATCTATAAATAATATTAAGCTCTCTGAATGTGTTGGGATGTGGTAATCTAACATTATTTTGTATCTGTCTGCCTTTGATGAACGCTGACTGAAATTCATCTATTAATTTATGTAAGATACTTTTAATCCTATTTGCATACACAAGAGCTAACAGTTTATAGTCATTACAGAGAAGAGTTCTAGGTCTCCAGTTATCTCATTTGAAGAGGTCCTTGTTAGGTTTGGGTAGCAAAGTTATTAAACCAGTTTTCATTGTTGGGGATAATTGACCATTATTTATACAATCCAAAAAAGCCTTAAATAATAGCTGTTTCATGTCTTGCCAAAATGTTCTGTAAAACTCAATAGTTAGGCCGTCTATACCAGGTGATTTACCATTTTTCATCTGCTTCAGCGCAACATCAATTTCTGATATAGTTAAATCCTCTTCTAATAATAACTTATCTTCGTTTGTTAATTTATTCGTGTCTTTAATTTTATTCATAAAAGAATCACATTCATCTTTCAAAAATGTTTTCTTATATAAGTTACTGTAGAATTGACTCACTTCTACCTTTATTTGGGCAGAATCTTGGATAATAATACCATTTTTTCTCAATTGGGTGATATTCTTTTTTGTTTGTCGTGGTTTTTCTCCCCTTGTTCAATCCATTTGGCTTTGGATCTTACGAAGGCGCCCTTTGCTTTCTCTAAATAAAGTTCATCTGTTGATTTTGGAGAGAATGTAATAACTCTGTGTCTTTCCCTGTTGGATTGAGCTTTTCACAGAGTGCACTTATTTTTTCCACCAAATCTTTATGCTTGCATTTACGCATTTCTGCCATTCTTTTCCCTGTTTCAATTGCTTGTTGTTTCACCCTAAATTTGAACCATTCCCATTGACTTATATTCGACATGTCCAGCTTAGTTGTTTCATTTAATATTCTTTTAACTTGGTTGCAGAATTCTTTATTTGTTAATAATGTATTATTAAATGTCCATATATTATTGGATTTGGAGGACGCTAATAACAATGACAGATTAATATTGCAGTGATCGGTAAGTGGTGATAATTGAATATCACTTTTTGCTACTAAGTTTACTGTGGTTTGTGACACCAGCCAATAGTCTAGCCTTGAGCGTATGTTAGGGTCAGCAGGACTTGTCCAAGTGTATCTCACTTTGTCAGGATTTAACATTCTCCAACAGTCTATCAAATTATTTGAGTCACAAAAGCTGCTTATAATATTATCATGGATTGGTTGTGTACCCTTAGGAGGCCTTTATCGAGCCAGGAGTCTGGTGCTATATTAAAATCACCTCCTGTGATTATCCTGTCTGTGCCATATGTTATACTCCATTCTCCAATGGATTGGGTTCATTTTGTCAACATATTCCTATTGAGACATCTGTTGTTATAACCATATACATTAATTAACATAAGTTTAAGCTTTTGTATTTCTATTATAACCATTATCCAGTGGCCATCCTCGTCCCTTTTATGATCAATTATTGTCCTCTTAAACCTGTAAAATAAAATCATTACACCAGCCGAATGTGAGGGACCATGAAAACAAAATAGTGTCCCCCCATTGTTGGAATGTGTCTCTTGTAAAATAATAATATTGGCTTTTAACTCTTTACAAAATAAAAAAATGGCCTTGCGCTTAACAATATTCTTTAAACCTCTAACATTTAAGGAACTCAAATGAACAGACATAACTGAATGAAGTAATTATCCACCAAGTGTACTCTAACAGAAGAATATTATGATGAGCAGGAATGAGCATGTTGACCTTAAACCCTCTTTTCCTTTCTTTCTTTCTTTTATGACAGCATCTTTGTAAAAAAAGATTCTTTCTTTTTTTTCTTTTTTTTCCCAAAAAACCAACCAGTGGTGAAAATGTCTTAACCATAGGCTCGTGTGATGTACAAAAACAATGTCTAACGCACTAACCGTATAACCACTTCTTATATCTCAACTCTTTTGCCATCAATTAGCGCATACCCCTCCTTCAAGATGGCTCGTCGTCCTTTGCGGCGCTTCTTCCACGACCGGCCAAAGTTTCGCCCGGGCTTCTCGATCTTCCTTCGAAAAGTCTTCCTTGAATCTAATGTTCATTTCTTTGCACACTCTTGCCTCTCTTGACCTTCTCCAAACCTCGTCCCGCGTTGTCCTCGTGCTGAATTGGATAATGATTTGACGTGGCATCTTATTTGTGGCAGCATCATTCTTTTTTCCCAGTCTGTGAACAGTGTCCACAGTTTCTCTCAGTTTGTCCACTGACACAGGGATCACTCTGGTGAGGATGCCAATCACCATTTCCCGTGTGTTCTCGTTTTCCTTCTCTGGCAGTCCGACAAGCTTAAGATCCCAGCGCCTCCGGTACCTGGCGCTCTCCAAGCACTTGTTGTGGAAAATTTGTGTGATAAGTCCAAGGAAAAAGGAGCACTGTCTCTCTCAAAAAGGTGGATTCTTTATTCTTTGATATATCGAAGAATACAGTTCCTAGACAACTACACGGGTGATCAGCAGACAGCGCGCGAGCCACACAATAGGAAACACAGAAATATATAGGATTACAGTAGGCCGGCCCATAAAGGCCACCGGGAGAACAGGTTTGTCAGGCAGTCACAAGATGGGGGTACATTGCAATACACATTAAAAGGGTTGCATGCAGGGGGGTCTGGGTGATCAAATTAGAATGTCTCTGGAGGCATCTCTTTGAGTGAGGAGACTGGTTAACCATAGGGGGGTCCAGGTGGTTAAACGAGAATGTAAATGGTGCTTCCTGGATTGGAGGAGCCAAATGGGAGCTACTGTGTGGCTGGCCTAGGAGGGAAGAGAGACACAATAGACCCCAGGTGTCCCTCTCGACACTTGTAGCTCCAGGTTTGGCCGCAGAGAAGTCATAAAGATGCTACAGGCAAATGGTTACATGTAAATACAATACATCAAATGACATTTTTCTTTTACACACTTCTCTTTCAGTTCTTTGTTTTCTTTTGACAGTGACTGAACCTGCACTCTGAGTTTATCCACTTGGTCTTTATTCTCCTTTGTTGCCTTTTCGTTTGCTTTCATCCGCAGCTCGAAGGTTTCCAACTTGTTCTCAAGCACATCCAGTCTTTCATCCATCCGTTTTGACAGCGCGTTTATCGCATCAAGGACGCTCTCGATGCTGACCTGTCTAGTTTCATTTCTCCTTTTCAACTTTTTGGGATTTGGACTTTTAATCGAAGTGTGCTCCTCTAGGCTTTTAATGTGGTTGAACTCCATCTCTTCTAGGTCAGACAACTCGTCATCTCCACAAGCCTCGCGTAGCGCCGTTAAGTTGTAATCATGGTCCGGGATGCTTGCAGTTTGTTGAGGATTAGCCATTTTTTCCGACTCAAATATGACGCTTTGCTTTCCTCAACGTTGTTAAATCAGTTCGAAAAACGGTTCTGTCAGCCTTAGGTTATTGTCTAGAGTAGCTGTTCTTTCAGAAATCAAGGTTTAGGACGTCCACATCACTTTTTCTGTCAGACCTGCAACTTTTCCAACTGCTCACTCCGCCATCTTTTTTCTCCCCCTCGGCCGCTCTGTTTATCCCTATGGAGTGAGCTCATTGGTTCATGACCCCAAAAAATGTCTTACTTCCGCATTTACTTCCTGATACGGAGGCGGCCATCTTTGCTTTAGGGCGCCACGTGACGACAATCCCCCATGATGCTTTGAGCGACGTGAACGACCACGCAGCTGCAGGTCTTTGTGCATGGATGTATTAAAAGAACTGGATATGCCCCGCCCCCTCTGTCTGTGGTCCCAGATTGATTAGTGGTCGTGTGAGGTACTGCAGCCAGCCTTTTTCTAAAATGTCACATTATAATCACAGACAGGACTGAATTATTATCAGTATTTAAATAAAATAGAAGGAAATGTTCTTTTCTACCGTTTATAAAATCACACAAATTACCGTTTTTATATGAAGTGACGTCACCGCAAACATGTGTGAGTCACGTGAACGAGCGTCGGACGATACAAACAGAAGGTTTTATTATAGTTCTATGTCTTTGTGTTAGCGTTAGCTTGTGTTAGCGTTAGCTTGTGTGATTGTAATTGTGTTCTTCATGTTAGACACACGTGAAGCGTCTGAAATGAAATAAAATACAACTTACAGGTGTCTCTAGTCGAGCCTTTTCCACGAGCTTCTGTTTGTATCGTCCGACGCTCGTTCACGTGACTCACACATGTTTGTGTGACGTCACTTCAGATAAAAACGGTAATTTGTGTGATTTTAGAAACGGTAGAAAAGAACATTTCCTTCTATTTTATTTAAATACTGATAATAATTCAGTCCTGTCTGTGATTATAATGTGACATTTTAGAAAAAGGCTGCAGTACCTCACACGACCACTAATCAACCTGGGACAGAGGGGGCGGGGCTTATCCAGTTCATTTAATACATCCATGGTCTCTTTCTTACTCTTTGTTTGTGTGAATTGGAGCGTGAACGTGATTCACTGAATCACAGACTTTAAGATGTTATTATTATTATTATTTACTATATATTGTTTTTAAGAAACAGGACTTTTGAAAAGGATTTAAATGGTATAATGATGTAGAATTGCAGGCACTCTGGCCCACACTCCAGCCCAGTAGGCGGCGGAAATGCACCTAAACGTTGGTTTCCACCCGCCACAAAAACACACGAAGAAGAAGAAGCAGCACTTCCGGGTTTGGAGCGTTCTCTTTTCTGGGGCATTTCTGGCGGACTCTAAAGTCAAAGTAAGTCATTGTTCATGGTTTTTGGACAGTTTCCTTTGTAGATTTCAAAGTCTGAGTCCTAAAACGATTGTTTGCGCTTGTAAACACGCTTTTATGGATGAAAGTTGACGGAAAGAGAGCCGTTCTCTTTTGCTGCGTGAGAAAAGCGCTATCCTTTTAATTTGTCCCTTTTTAAAATCTCTGAGAATATAATCTGTTTTAAGGGAGTTAGTGACAGAATCATTCTTTTGTATAAATGTGTTTTTACACTTGTAATCAGAACTTAACACCATCCACATGAAGATTCCTCATGACAGTCATGCATTATATCTTGTTTAATCATATTTATAAGAGATCGTGGGAGAGACTTAACAATCAGATTGTCCATTCTTTGGTTTAAGCAAATGTGATATTTCTCACAAATATGTCCTTCTTCATCCATGACACACCTTTAGAAAGGGCCTCATCAGACCCAGTTAAATCCTGTTTTCCTACAAGTCGCTTTTATTTTTCCAAATGAAATCAGACTTTATTATTTTCTACTGAAAACTCTGGGCCCAAAAGTCAAACAAATACCTGAAGTAACATTTAGTCCTCCCCCTCAGACACAGGACTTTACACTTGAACAAAGCCCCTTCCTCCCAAACAACCAGCACGTGCTCCTTTATTATTCTAATGCTGGTGTTTAGTCTCTGCTGTTGAAATCCCCGCTGTGAGACGACCAGTGCTTTTCCATCTTTGGTATCTCCAGGTCTGCATTTGTTTCACTTTGTTTTAAATCAGAATGACTTTTATTGATCCTTAAGCACAAAGTATTTTTGTTCCAAACACAGAGTCGACCACAAGAAGAAACAGAAGTTATCACAAAATAGAAATATCTGTATCACAGAAAGAAAACTCTGTCTTTTTCACAGCTAAACCCTGGTTAAAACAATCAGGCTGCATTTAATCAAACTCATTAGTTCAAATATATATACAATAATTGTACCCTCACAACATATTTATACGTTTATGTCAAGTTTTACAACTGAATATTGCAGAATGACTTTACAAAGAGGATTTAACAGCACAGAGTTCTATATAATTAGAATCAATCTCTTGTGTTCTAACAGCGTCCAAGAGCATTATTGTGCATTATTGTGTATATTTCTCTCATGTGAGCGTTGCCCCGCCCCCAAAGGCTTCTGATTGGCTAATGTGGGCCCATAGAAAGCAAACGGTGTGTTGTTTTTCTCCCAGAAGCCGGAGGAGAGCAGCGAAGGAGCAGCTGAGACAGACCAGAGACAGTGAAGGGCCAGAGACACAGCAGCAGCTCCTTTTGGGACAGGAACGAGCCACAACTTTAGAGGGACTGAACCTTCACACTCCAGGACTTTCTGCATTTAACCTGCTCCTGCTGCAACATCTGTGAGTATGACTCTTTAATCATGAATCTACACTTAGAACATTCCCTCCTGGCAGCAGAAATACTGTGCTGTGCTGTGCACATGTCTGATGGTTGTGTTCTCCAACTGTTGCACAGATAATTATAGTGTCATTAGATTGTATTATTTATAGATATATTATTTTATGACACTGACTCCAGTCCAGTTGCGGTTTGGAACCCGCACGGGTCACTTGCAGATTAAACGTTTACTGTGGCCCGTATTTGACGAAAGCCACGCAGATTCACGTGGTTTCTTGCGAGAAAACTGACAATTAAGCAATAAAACAGATAAAACAACAAACTAAAGATTCACACTCATTACAAACACTTGTCTACTGACTTATATCACACACACTTCAACCCGGTTTGGCAAATAAACTGCAAACATAAACTCTGAAACATCGTAGAGACATAAACTTTGAAAGTTAAACTTGAAGACAAACTCCAATGCTGCTTTTCTCCTTTTCCTCTCGCTCACAGCTCAGCTCGCCTTGGTCTAGGCTCCGCCCCTTAAAGGGGACATATCATGCAAAATCTACTTTTTTGGCCCTTAGATACCTTCTATTGTGTACTGTGGGTGTCTGGTAGTGGCTAAAAGTTGAAATTAATCACTTAAGTAGCTGCAGAGATATATTTATATAAATTTTGCAACATATTTCTCAGTTCGTTCGAATATCCGCATTTTCTGTTACGTATTTTTGTCTATCACGTCAGTTAAAACAGCGGAACTACTAAACAAGGTCAAGAGCTCCCGCTAACCACTCGCAGAGACCGCCATCTTTATTTTCCTCGTAGCGATTTTGTAGTCCAAGCGCAAAGATGTCAAAGGTGCGAGTGGACAAGTTAAAATGCTCTGTTCTTGGTTGTGTTACCAGCACAACTCATTACACCGACCGCCTGCATCCGAACAACTGAGATCGGCTGGTTACGTTTTATTTTTCGTGGTAATGTACCACCGACAGTGGGGAAAGTTCAGTTTGTGTGCTAAGCACTTCAAAGAGGAGTGCTTCAGTAACCTCCGCCAGTACAACCAGGGATTTGCTCAAAGGGTCAGTTCCTTCGGTCTATGGAGATGACGATATAGTGGAGCGGTAAGTCAAGAAATGCTGAAACACTGTTTATTAGACCTATTTTTTATCCAGTCATTCTTTACCTGTGTTCTGGTCATTTGTGAGGGATTAGCATTACACCTGGAGCTGCCCATCTTTTACTAGGCACATGTCTTTATATATACATGTAATACATTTATTTTTGAGATTTTCATAAGACAGAACTCACATCAGACTGCTCGTAGCTGACGTTAGCATGTCGCTAGCGTTAGCATGTCGCTAGCATTAGCGCGCACCAAGCGTAGCCCGCAGCACCTTAACTACGCTGACTGACTTGACAGTAGCCTTTTTCCCCGGACTGTTGTTGTAGTAAGATGGTAAAGTGAGGGTCCATTAGACAACCTGCTAATATCTTTTGTCGATTGTCATTACGTTTTTTTCTAACTTTCGAGAAGTTTTGGATCCGATGGACGGACTGTGTTTGGGACTACAACAATGGCTGAACGGGGAGACGAGTCAAGATGGCGGAGTGAGCAGTTCGAGTCTGGAGTGGGGTCCGACAGAGAACATACATTTCACGTCCAACCCGTCACTGCCGAGTGGAAATCTGACCCAAAAGACAAAGGAAAAAACTGCAAAGTTAAATATACCTTTTATAATTTTTTAGAGAAACATTTTCTGGGCATTTTGAAATTTTCCCGAAGGATGGCTAACTCAGAACAAACTAGCATAATCGACCACGATTCTGACGGCGGAATGTTGAAAGAAGTGTGCCAAGAAGAGACAGTGGAGATGGAGCAAATGTCTGAAAACCCTATAAATGACCTAAACAGCCCAATCCCAAAAAGAGTGAAAAAGAAGAGAGACGCAGGAAAAAAGAGGACGATGAGAGCAACGTCAACTTTGCTCACGCTGTTCAGTCTATCCTCACACGTTTGGATCGTCTGGACGGAAAACTGGAAAACATTGAGATACGGATGGACGGTGTTAAGTCGACTCTAAAAAAGTTTGACGTCCTGGAACAGAAACTTGAAGGCACTGAGTCTCGTATTGATATCATTGGTAAGTCCACAAAAGAGAACAAAGAAAATATTGCCAAGCTACAAGTCCAACAGCTCTCAGATGAAAACAAATCCTTAAAAGAAAAATGCTTGGAAAGCGCCAGATACAAGAGGAGATGGACCTGAGAAAGACCATGAGAACACCAGAGATGTAGTACTTGGTCTCCTCATCCGGGTGGTACCTCTGTCGGCTGACAAGCTTCGTGATACTGTTGATATGGTCCATCGCTTGGGAAGGAAAGGTGCAGAGACTAACAATATGCCAAGACCCATCATTATCCAGTTTGCCGTGCGCACTGTGAGAGAGGAAGGAAGGATCTGTGAGGACATGAAGATCAACTTCAGAGAGGACTTCTCAAAAGAAGAGCGTGAGGCCAGAGCTAAGCTGTGGCCGCGTGTAGATGAAGCCCGACGTAAAGGAAAGAAGGAAGGATACGCACTCATCGATGGGAAGAGAGTGGAACCTTGATGTACAACAGAAGAAGAAGGGAGTCGTAATCTTGATACTGTAATGGATGTTTCCTTAAATGTTTGAATTTGTTATGGGTTAGACAAGCCCTGTTTTTTATGTTGGACAATTTTGCTCATTCCTGCATCTTCTGACTATCTCAGCGTTCAATAAGGCACTAGTCACCAGTGTTTGTCAGTTCTATTTGTTTCTTTAAATGTTAGAGGTCTGAAAAATCTTATAAAACGCAAGGCACTTTTTTTTATTTTGCAAAGAGCTTAAGGCAAATTTAATTTTACTTCAATAAACCCACTCCATAAAAGCAGATGAAACATTTTGGAAACAACAACAGGGGGCGATGTTTTATTTTCTCACTCGGCTGGAGTTATGGTTCTTTTCAATAGGTTTTCGGGTAAGTTAGTCAGTCATCTTGGGGACAATGAAGGTCACTGGCTCATAATAGCAAGTGAAATATGTGACCAAAAATGATTGTACTCACATTATATGGTTATAACAATAAGACACAAAATAAATGTATGTTGGAAAAACTCAGTCGCTGGTTAGAGAATGGAAAATGGCTCATGCAACAGACAAAAGAGTCATTGGAGGTGATTATAACATCGCTCCAAATTCTTGTTTAGACCGGTTACCTATTAGAGGCCAACAACCCAAGAACAATGATGTTATAAACCATTTCTGTACGTCAACTAATACATCTGACTAAGAATACACTTGGTTTAGTTCTTCAAATTGCAATCAGAATCAGAATCAGAAAGCGGTTTATTGCCATTGTAAGTGAAATTCACAAACATAGGAATTTGCTTCGGCGTAGGTGCAACATACAGCAATGGATAAACTAAGATATATATAAAAAGGCATGCATAAAATTAGAATAAAATAAAATAGACTAAGATAGACTGACTCAGATTATATACAGAATGTATATGTAATAATGTAATAATCTATCGAGGATAGATTATTGGCTCATTTCACAACCACTACATGAGAACATACATAAATGTAAGATCCTTCCCTCTCCACTCACAGATCTCTGCTTGATTAGTCGACTCTTGCAACTTTCGAAACAAGCATACTTTTCTTGCAGAGTATGGAAATTTAACAATAGACTCCTAACAAATGAATTATTCATCAAAGAGATCAAATCTCTTTGTGTGAAAATAATAGGAATGAGAATAAGAGATCCTTTAATTGTCCCACAATGAGGAAATTCCAGAAGAAGCAGCCGTTTCCAGCGCCTACAAAACTCTCAGAAAAGAAAAACAAGGACAGTATAACAAACATTAATACACAATATACAACAGATATTGTGAACACGGTACACGCGGTCACGTGATGGAATTTTTTCAGTGGATATAGGTCAGGGGTCACAAACAAGAAAATATAGTGAGGAAAAGAGAAGAAGTGTGGGCGGTGTGTGCAAATGTTATCTCATGGTCTCAAGGTCGGTCTGACTCAGGTTCTTCCAGCTCAAGGTCCGGGATAAGAGGAAAGAAGGGAGGGAGGACAGAAAATACATTTTAATACGTTTGTTGATCAGGAATTTGTACAGATCAATAAAACCAAAATAAACCAGAATAAACAAAAAGAAATAGTTGAAAGAATAAATGTCTTAAGTGGTAATCCTGATCCTTCAGATGAACTACATTCCCTTCAAAAACAACTTGATGATTTGTCCTCAGAAAAAGCAAAGGGAGCTTTTGTACGATCCAGGGCCAAGTGGATTGAAGATGGAGAAAGAAATACAACATATTTTTATGGCTTAGAAAAATCTCGACAAATAAGAAAAAAAATCTACAAACTAAAAAAAAAGATATAATCTTGGAAAATCCAGAACAAATTTCAAAAGAGATTATAGAGTTCTACTCAAAATTATATAATTCAAATTTGCATAAAGATGACTGTGACACATTTTTTATGCTAATTAGAGATAACATCAAAAAAATTGAAGAGGACGATAAAATCATTTTAGAGACTGATAGCAGGAAATTGAAAGTGCTTTGAAAGGGACGAGCAACGGCCAATCACCTGGATCGATGGATTGACGTCAGAATTTCTAAAGTTTTTCTGGCAAGAAATCAAAGTTTTAGTTTTCAATGCTTTCAAAAAATGTATACAAGATGGCTGTCTTACTCCAACAATGAAAACAGGATTAACCTGACTCCCTAAACCAAATAAAGACCGACTAGAACTAGATCATTGGAGACCCATGACCTTGTTATGCAACGATTATAAACTGTTAGCCCTCGTTTATGCAACAGATTAAAATTAGTTCTTGGAAAAATAGTAGATGAAACTCAATCTGCATTTATTAAAGGCATAAATATCCATAATAACGTGAGACTAATATTGGATATGTTGGATTACCAATCAAATTTGGAAACTGAAAGCTTAATATTGTTCCTTGACTATTACAAAGCCTTTGATTCAATTGAGCATGACTTTTTATTTCAAACACTAAAGCACGTTGGATTTGATGAAAAACTTTGCTCGATTTTAAAATGTTTTACACTGAAATGTACAGTTCTATCTCTCTCAACCCAGGATTAACACCAAGGATAAACGTAACCTGTGGCATAAGACAAGGATGTCCGCTCTCACCTAAACTCTTCATTTTGTGGACGCAGCTTTTGACGTCTCTCGTAATGAATCACACTAAATTTCAAGGTATTAGTTTTTTTGATTATGAGTTTGGCCTGAGCCAATTTGCAGATGACAGTCTTTTTTTTAAGGATAAAACCAGGGTACAAAATATACCGTTTGTTCTAAAGCTTCTGGACTTGTTCTAAATTTAAAGAAATGTGAGCTTCTACCCTTATACTCTTGTCCTGAAACAGAAATCTGTTCAATCCCAGTTAAAAGTTAAATATTTAGGTATTAAGTTGATAAGGGATGAAAAAAAGAGAGAGGAAATAAACATGAAAGAAAAGATTGAACAAATGCAAGTATCATTGAACCACTGGCTCAGTAGATCTGTCCATTTTTGGCTGAAACTTATTGTCAAAAGCAGAGACGTCAAAACTAATATATCCATGTACATCACTCCACAAAATATAAAACAAGTTAACTCTATAATTTACAAGTTTCTTTGGCGTAACAAGACCCGTTATATTAAAAAAATCTCAATTTGTAAAATAATATAATTTAGGAGGTATCAAGTCAATAGATTTTGAGTCAATGTTGGGAACATTTAAACTAAAATGGTTGAAGGATTGTTTGTTAAATCAAAATTCTCTGTGGTTCCATATTCCAAAAAGTATCTTCAAAATGATCGGTGGTCTAAACTTCCTGTTGAAATGTGATTTTGAGATCTCTAAATTACCTGTTAAAATATCTGAATTCCACAAACAAGTGTTATATTATTGTAAAATGATATTTACCCATAACTTCACTGCTCATAGTGCCCCCTGTGGAATAACAGGGTCTTTGTTTCAAACAAAAAGACACTTTTCAATCAGTTCTGGTTTGACCATAATGTTATATTTGTGCATGACATTATCAATCTAAAGGTGAATGACTCAAATTGGAGGATTTCAAAGAAAATTCA
The DNA here is from genome assembly GCA_019453435.1 of Rhinogobius similis. Classification (NCBI taxonomy): domain Eukaryota; kingdom Metazoa; phylum Chordata; class Actinopteri; order Gobiiformes; family Gobiidae; genus Rhinogobius; species Rhinogobius similis. The sequence goes on along the minus strand of CM033634.1, from coordinate 1,073,400 downwards.
ATTTTCATTGTTCTACAAAAGATTTCAAAACAATTTGTAAGGCAATTCCATCCGCTCTTATACATTTAATCAGAAATACGATTCTATGTTCCAACATTCAAATTAAACTCCCAAATTTAAGAGTTAAAGACCTCATAATTACAGACAAAAATGTGACAATACATTTTTGAACAAAATATTTAAAGGTACATTTTATCATGATTATAATAAAAAGATAAATCACAAAACTATGGACAGTTCGGGTAAATACGTAAAATGTTGGGAATTTATAAAATGGCAAATTTTGCCAAAAGTAAAAGAAATGCAATTCAAAATACTTAACAACTACTGTCCTTCTGCAGAGACTGAGGGGAAGGTTTGGGTTTGAAGTTGAGTCGTGTGACTTTTGTCATCAGGACCCACAAACCATAGAACATCTATTTTACTCTGGTCCAGTCGTTCAGTTTCTGGCAAGATGTCAGAAATTGTTTGGGTCAAAAATGAGTCTCAAACATTTTACAAAACAGGATATTCTTCTATTTAACAAAAATCCACCAAAAGACACCTTTAAATTGGTAAACATAGTAAACATTATGGGTAAATATCATATACACAAATGTAAATGGAAAAAACAAGAACCAAATATTGTGTGCTTTAAAAATGAATTTAAAATGTATCTAGCCTCTGTTAACGCTCAAAAAACCCCGAGTGAATTTGTTGAAGAATGTTGTTTATCTGCTGATTCTCTGTTGTTGTTCTAAATGCATTTATTGTGCCTTGAGTCCTGAAATTGGAATTGCCTTGTTTTTTCGTTTTTGATTCGCAATTTTTTGTTTATGTACGAGAGTTTGTACTGTATTGTTCTTTTTGAATTAAAAAAAACAAAAAAAAAACAGTGGCTGCATTTAAAGGCACTCAAAAGCGCTCCTTAAAAAAGGGGTAAAAGAGAGGCATGTAGAAAGAAAATTAGGAGGAATTCAGACTGTAGATTGCACGTATAGTTTATTTAGTCCCCATGTAAATGTTTTAAATGTTCAAAAGGTGAAAATAAAAGCATGATATGTCCACTTTAAAGGTCCAGCACAACTGTCTCTGACACCGTCACCATCACTGCCAGTGCAGAGTCTGTGGTGCATGCTGGGAGAGCCAGACGACATGAGCAAGAGTATTATTAGTTGACTTCTTTTTCTGTGTTTGTTGCAGATCCACCAACAGAATGGGATTCACCTGTGACCAGTGTGGGAAGACATGGCCCAACCCCTCTATGCTCAAAAGACACTACAGAACTCACACAGGGGAAAGACCATATGAGTGTGACCAGTGTGGGCACAGTTTTTCTACAGCAGCTGATCTCAAAGTCCACACCAGAATCCACACTGGAGAAAAGCCGTTCAGCTGTGACGTTTGTGAGAGGGAATTTTCACAGTCAGGCACCTTAGTAAGACATATGAGAACCCACACTGGAGAGAAGCCCTTCAGCTGTGATTTTTGTGGTCGGATGTTTAGAAAAGCGTCGAATCTCAAAGAACATGTGAGGATCCACACTGGAGAGAAGCCTTTTGAGTGTGACCAGTGTGGAACAACACTTAGGACAAAAAAGCTTCTCTCAGCGCACCAGCAAGTCCACAGAGACGAGCGGCCGTACCAGTGTGAGAAGACTTTTAGACATGCAGCGTCACTAGAGAGTCACCAGCGAACCCACACAGGAGAAAAACCATACAGATGTGACCAGTGTGGGAAAGAGTTAGCTCATTCCTCCTCCTACAAATATCACTTGAGAATCCACACTGGAGAGAAGCCTTTTGAGTGTGACCAGTGTGGAACAACATTTAGAAACAAACAGCTTCTCTCGGCGCACCAGCGAGTCCACAGAGATGAGCGGCCGTACCAGTGTGACCAGTGTGAGAAGACTTTTAGAACGTCAAAGCATCTCACCAGTCACTACCGGACCCACACAGGAGGTAAACCATACAGATGTGACCAGTGTGGGAAAGAGTTAGCTCATTCCTCCTCTTACAAATATCACTTGAGAATCCACTCTGGAGAAAAGCCATTCAAATGTGAACACTGCAGTAAAACCTTTAGAAGTTCAAGAGAAGTCATGAGGCACCGTCGGATCCACACTGGAGAGAAGCCATTTGTCTGTGACCAGTGTGGGAAGGCTTTTGCATCCAGGTCGAATCAACGGCAACATATTAAAATCTGTCGGTATGAAGATAAAAACTGCAGCTCTGACCAGTGTGGGAGGACATTCAGAGCTGCTCATCTTGAACAAACTAAAGGAGACTGTTAGAAGAATATATATTCTCTACTATTATTTTAGAATACAATGTATTGTTTGTGTGAATCGTAACATCTTGTTTCGGACCACGGAGGAGCTGAAAGCCGGTGGACCAGGGAGAGAGACGTTTAAAGATGGACTAACTCATTGAAAAAATGAATTGCTACTCGGAAAGACCAGATGATACACTTATAAACTGTACATGATCATGTGAATATGTAAATAGACACGGATAGTAGAGTTACGCTTATTGTAAATTGTCCATATCGGGGGTTTAGTTGATTAATATAGATACTTATAAGTTAAGTTAAACGGGGTTGAACATTATAGATCTACTGTATTTTATTTTTATTTTATATATATCTTACTTTGTTTCTAATACTTTACTGCCTCTACTGGTCGGTTGCACATGTAACGAAAAGAATGTCCCCTTGGGGATAAATAAAAGTAATTCTGATTATGATTTTTATTGATCTGTACAAATTCCTGATCAACAAATGTATTAAAATGTATTTTCTGTCCTCCCTCCCTTCTTTCCTCTTATCCCGGACCTTGAGCGGGAAGAACCTGAGTCAGACCGACCTTGCAACATAAACATGAGATAACATTTGCACACACCGCCCGCACTTCTTCTCTTTTCCTCACTATATTTTCTTGTTTGTGACCCCTGCCCTATATCCACTGAAAAAATTCCATCACGTGACCACGTGTACCGTGTTATCAGAAATAAAGTAATGAGAAGAAGCTCTGTCTATTTCAAATGATCAGGTTTATTTTACATGTGCACAGTGAAATAAAGTCTGTCCCTGACAAAAAAGATCTCTCCCTCTCCGATTCCAAAAAGCAAAAAGGAGCCCGAACAATAATAAAACACAGGCTTAAATCCCCCAGAAATGGAGACATCAGACATAACTAAAATGAACATGAGGCCGAGGTTTTGTCTCAACATCAGGCGATCAGCAAGAGACACAATGTCCCATTTCTCAGACACAAGAACCTGTGACCTTCAAGTGACGACTCAAATCTTCACACTTAATAAAACATATAAAGACGTGACAATTTTGTCCCACAACAACCGTTCTCTCAGTATCTGTTGTATATTGTGTATTCATGTTTGTTATACTGTTCTTGTTTTTCTTTTCTGAGAGTTTTGTAGGCGCTGGAAACGGCTGCTTCTTTCTGGAGTTTCCCCATCGTGGGACAATTAAAGGATCTCTCATTCTCAAGTACCTGAAGGACAGTGAGGACTGGCGGCCCCAAAATAAAGCGTGACTAAGCGTGGAAGACGGGAGAAGATTTTATGACAAAGACAGCGAAAGTGAATCTGAAAGTAACAAGTTAACAAAAGAATTTGACAAGTACCATGAAAAATATGACCCAGAGACGTTTGACCCCATGACGGAGCAACAATGGCGACCACGGCGGGACTGTGACCAGGTAGTGACTGATGTGTACGCTGCAGGGAACGCTTCACGTGACCTCCCACAAACTGAGCTAATGGTACGGCCGCTCATCTCTGTGGACTCGCTGGTGCGCTGAGAGAAGCTTTTTTGTCCTAAGTGTTGTTCCACACTGGTCACACTCAAAAGGCTTCTCTCCAGTGTGGATCCTCTCATGTTCTTTGAGGCAAGGCAAGGCAAGGCAAGTTTATTTGTAGAGCACAATTCGTACACAGGGCAATTCAAAGTGCTTTACATAAACAGGAAAAGTTGCATTAAAACCACAAAACACAAAAAGACACACAGAATCATTTTAAAATCATTTTAAAATAAAGTACTTTAAAAGAGAAGAGTGCAGATAGATCTTTCAGTCGTATGCACGTCTAAAGAGAACTGTTTTTAGCCTGGATTTAAACATTGTCAGAGTGGAGGCCTGTCTCACATCTTCAGGGAGACTGTTCCAGATTTTAGCTGCAAAAAACTGAAATGCTGATTCCCCATGTTTAGTCCTGACTCTAGGCACCTGCAGGAGGCCGGTCCCTGAGGTCCTCAGAGTGCGAGATGGTTCATATGGCACTAACATGTCAGAGATGTACTTTGGTGCTTGGCCGTGGAGAGACTTGAACACAAGCAAAGCTGCTTTAAAGTCAATTCTCTGAGCCACAGGAAGCCAGTGCAGAGACCTGAGCACAGGACTAATGTGATCGTACTTCCTGGTTCTTGTCAGGACCCGAGCAGCAGCATTCTGGATGTACTGCAGCTGTTTTACAGCTCGTTTGGAGAGGCCAGTGAACAGGCCGTTGCAGTAGTCTAACCTACCGGAGACAAATGCATGGATAAGTCTCTCCAAGTCTGGTTTAGACACTATATCTTTAATTTTGGCAATGTTTTTTAGGTGGTAAAAAGCTGTTAATGTTATTGATTTGATGTGGCTGTTAAAGTTCAGGTCTGAGTCCATTATTACCCCCAGATTTCTAACTTGATTTGTCGGTTTTAGAGCGAGAGACTGGAGGTGACTGCTGACACTTTCTCTCTGTTTCTGCGGCCCAAAGACGATGATTTCAGTCTTGTCTGAGTTTAGCTGAAGAAAATTGTTTTGCATCCACAAGCTGATCTGTTGGATGCAGTGACAGAGTGAATCCACTGGTCCATATTCACCTGCCGTCAGTGAGACATAGATCTGAGTGTCATCTGCGTAGTTGTGATAAGACACATTTGTGCTGAGTATTAACTGACCTAAGGGCAGCATATAGAGGTTGAACAGAAGGGGTCCCAGGATTGACCCTTGGGGCACCCCACAGGTCAAGCTCACGTGGTCTGAGACACAGTTACCAATCTCAACAAAGTACTCTCTGTCCTCAAGGTAGGACTTCAACCAATTTAGGGCAGTGCCAGTGATGCCCACCCAGTCCTCTAGTCTCTGTAGGAGGATCCCATGATCGACAGTGTCAAAAGCAGCGCTCAGATCTAACAGAATTAAGACTGAGGCTTTGCCCGCGTCAGTGTTCAGGCGGATGTCATTTGTCACCTTGATAAGAGCAGTCTCAGTGCTGTGATGAGGTCTAAAACCTGACTGGAAAACATCAAATGAGTTGTTTATTAAGAGGAAGTCAGTGAGCTGTTGGTAAACAACCTTTTCGAGGACTTTGCCTAAAAATGGCAGATTTGAGATGGGCCGATAATTTTTCAGTTCTGAGGCATCAAGACTGCTCTTCTTTAGGAGAGGCTTAATGACCGCAGTTTTCAAGGCCCTTGGGAATGTTCCAGATTGAAGCGACATGTTAACTATGTGATTGAGTGGTGTTAACAAAGTGCTCAGAACAGACTTTAGAAATCTGGTGGGTAACACATCGAGGCAGCATGTAGAAGAACTCAGACTGGTGATGATCTCTTGGACAGTTTTGTCAGTTACAGGTGCAAACACCTAAATGTGTAGGTGGTTTTAAAGTTATTATTTGCACTGTGGAATTTATGGCATTTTTAATGCCCTGAACCTTGTCATTAAAGAATACTGCAAACTCATTGCACTTAGCTGTGGAAATTAGTTCTAATGGCAGCAGAATTGGAGGGTTTGTTAGTCTGTTTACTGTTGCAAACAGAGCACGCGAGTTATTACTGCAATTTCCAATTATTTCAGAAAAAAATCCTTCCCTTGTTTTACATAAAATGAGGTTGTACATATACAACTTTTATCTATAAATCTCTTTATGAATCTGGAGCTTTGACTTGCGCCATTTTCGCTCAGCCCTGCGGCACTCCCTTTTCTGTGCCCTGACTGTCTCATTATTCCTCCATGGCGCCTTCTGCTTATTTTTAACCATTTTAACCTTCATAGGAGCAATGGTGTCCAGAACATTCAAGACATTAGATGTAACAGAATTTAAAAAGTTGTCAACATTTGAACATGAAGGATTTTCAAAGTTTATCATTTCCACGAAGAGCGCACTTGTGCTGTCATTTATGTGTCTCCTCCGAACAACTGCAGGACCAGTCGGTGATTTGGGAATAACAGACAGGTCAAAGAAAACACAGAAATGATCAGACAGTGCCACATCAACCACACTGACATTTGAAATATTAACCCCTTTAGTAATTAGCAGGTCCAGAGTGTGCCCTCTGCGGTGGGCGGGGCCACTCACATGCTGAGTAAGACCAAAGGTTTCAAGGACAGCATCAAGCTCTTTAGAGTTTCTGTCGCAAACATTATCCACGTGAACATTGAAATCACCTGTAATGACCAAACCGTCAAAGTCTGTGCATACAACTGAAAGCATCTCAGTAAAATCATCAATAAAACCTTGGCAGTGCTGGGGAGGCTTGTACAGGACAATGTAGAGTATGGAGGGAGACTGTTTTAGCTCCATTTTAAAAGACAAATACTCAAATGATGAAAACACCCCAAAAGACAACCTCTGGGTAACTATTTTATCTCTAAAAACTGCACAGACACCTCCACCCTTTTTGTTGTCGCGTGTTTCAGATTCAAACTTGAAGCTCGGTGGAGTCGCTTCTATTAGAACTACATTCCCCGTGTTTTTGTAAAGCCATGTTTCAGTTAAAAACATAAAATCAAGATTATAAGAAGATATAAAATCATTAATTAAAAGTGATTTGTTACATAAGGATCTGACATTAAGCACAGCAAGTTTCAGATTGGTTTCAATGTGACTGGACGTTATCTTTTCACAGGAATATGATTTAAATTTCTAATTTTGGAAAGTCTAACTGTCCTTCTGTTCTCCAGTCTGTGTGGCGTGACTACAGATATAACACAGGGCCCCGGGTTTGTTTGACCATTTTCATGACCATAAGTCCCGGCAACGCTGAGACCCACTACATCCTAGCTATGAGAGATAACAGTTCTGGGGGAGGTGGGGAGGGCGGCGAAGGGGAGACCTGGAGGAGGTTTGGGCAAAGGCTGAGTGGGGAGAGCTGGGAGGGCTTTGGGTGATGGACCAGGTGAAAGGCGAGGGGGTGGAGGTGCAGGTCGTTTTTGGTGAAGCAGGAGAGTTGAAGCTCCTGGGTGGTATGGTGGGCACAGATTTGTGCGGGAAGAGTTCATCATTGTTGACATCAGAACTCTTGATCTTGCTAAATTAGGTGTGAGTGGAACCATCTTTACTCCTGATTTGATCAGACTTTCAAGATGGTTGGGAAGGTCCCTGGGTGAAGGTGGAGATGAAAAGGAGAGTGATGATTGAGTGGGAGTAGATTTTTCATTGGGGACCCAGGACTGGTCTGAGGGTAGTGGTGGTGAAAGGGCAGCTGCTGGGCCTGTCACTGACCGGTCCATGACCTGTGATGAGGACCCCGAGGGAGGGGGACGGATGTTGAGCTTGAACCCTTCACTGGGGCGGTGGAGATCGTTGTGGTGCTGCAGCTGATGAGCTCTTTACTGGAGGCAGTGTAGGTGATTTTGGAGCAGCTGGAGCTGAATCCTTTGCTGGGCCTGGTGGAGCTGCTGTTGATAAATCCTTTTGTGGAGTCGGCTGTTTTGTTACTGCTGATGTTGAAGCATTGACTTGGTCTCTGGCTGATTGATTCGGTGTTCTTCTCTCATTCCTCTCTTCTCGAACTATCTGTTCACGACCCTGTCCACGGCCATTCTGATGCCTGAGAGCGTGGAGGAGGTTCTCTGTCAGCGCCCTCACTCCACCTCTGCACAGATGTGGGCCCCTTCCCTTGAACAGGTCCTCTCGTTTCCAGAACAGATAGAAGTTCTCAATGTAGTGCAATCCTCTAGGTGCACACTCTTTGGACAGCCAAGTGTTCAATTGTAGCAGCCGGCTAAACTTGTTGATCTTCCTGTCAATATTTGGAAGAGGTCCACTGATGAATGTTTTGATTTCTACTTTATCAAGCTCCTCAAATAACTTCATGAAGTCTTTTTTCAAAACTTCAGTCTGCTCCTTTCGAATGTCCACTGCACCCACATGTACAATCAGCTGTTTAGCTCCTCTGTGTGTGGACAGTACTCTGGGAAGCAGTGACGTAATCTCAGAAACTGTGCTGCTGGGGAAGCTGAATGTTTTCATTCTTCCATGTACGACTCCACTGATAGCTCCGTCTCCTTCAAGAGTGTGTCACTGTCCTTGACGTTTGGCACAGACTGTCTGTCTTTCTGCTGCTTTTTATCAACATCATGGTGGCTACAGTTTTCTCGTTCTGTAAATTCAGCCTCTGATAGTGGCAAAAATCTGTTTGTAAGCTGTATAGCAGGCGACTTTACATTAGCTTTGTATCGTTTTGGTTTTGCACCGAGTTTGACCCAAGATGCAGCCGGCTGGTCTTTACCCAGTTTTGGGAAAGACACAGAGTCACTCCGGTTTAAGTTGAAAGTAGCTTTTCTTGAAAGATATGTAGACTTCTTACCCCTCGGTGACACTGGAATTGTATCGTGAAGTCCTTTTTCAGATTCTAGAGCGAATATCCGTGCTTGTAGCTCAATTATTTCATGTTGATATTTCCGGCAGCGTTCACAAGAGTTTGTTTGACTTCTCTCCCCGGACATGTCGCTGGCTCGTCAGACAGGTTTCCTTCGAAAAGTCATAATCCAAGATTTATAGAGGAAAAATTTTGATTTAAAAGCAAAATAAATAAGAAAACAGCTGTAGCAAGCAGGAGCAGCAAGAAAAAGCGTCTGCACTCTTCAGTAACAGGAAGTATATGTATATGTAATCAGAACTTAACACCATCCACATGAAGATTCCTCATGACAGTCATGCATTATATCTTGTTTAATCATATTTATAAGAGATCGTGGGAGAGACTTAACAATCAGATTGTCCATTCTTTGGTTTAAGCAAATGTGATATTTCTCACAAATATGTCCTTCTTCATCCATGACACACCTTTAGAAAGGGCCTCATCAGACCCAGTTAAATCCTGTTTTCCTACAAGTCGCTTTTATTTTTCCAAATGAAATCAGACTTTATTATTTTCTACTGAAAACTCTGGGCCCAAAAGTCAAACAAATACCTGAAGTAACATTTAGTCCTCCCCCTCAGACACAGGACTTTACACTTGAACAAAGCCCCTTCCTCCCAAACAACCAGCACGTGCTCCTTTATTATTCTAATGCTGGTGTTTAGTCTCTGCTGTTGAAATCCCCGCTGTGAGACGACCAGTGCTTTTCCATCTTTGGTATCTCCAGGTCTGCATTTGTTTCACTTTGTTTTAAATCAGAATGACTTTTATTGATCCTTAAGCACAAAGTATTTTTGTTCCAAACACAGAGTCGACCACAAGAAGAAACAGAAGTTATCACAAAATAGAAATATCTGTATCACAGCAAGAAAACTCTGTCTTTTTCACAGCTAAACCCTGGTTAAAACAATCAGGCTGCATTTAATCAAACTCATTAGTTCAAATATATATACAATAATTGTACCCTCACAACATATTTATACGTTTATGTCAAGTTTTACAACTGAATATTGCAGAATGACTTTACAAAGAGGATTTAACAGCACAGAGTTCTATATAATTAGAATCAATCTCTTGTGTTCTAACAGCGTCCAAGAGCATTAGTGTGCATTATTGTGTATATTTCCTTTTCCACAGCATCATTTCTCTCATGTGAGCGTTGCCCCGCCCCCAAAGGCTTCTGATTGGCTAATGTGGGCCCATAGAAAGCAAACGGTGTGTTGTTTTTCTCCCAGAAGCCGGAGGAGAGCAGCGAAGGAGCAGCTGAGACAGACCAGAGACAGTGAAGGGCCAGAGACACAGCAGCAGCTCCTTTTGGGACAGGAACGAGCCACAACTTTAGAGGGACTGAACCTTCACACTCCAGGACTTTCTGCATTTAACCTGCTCCTGCTGCAACATCTGTGAGTATGACTCTTTAATCATGAATCTACACTTAGAACATTCCCTCCTGGCAGCAGAAATACTGTGCTGTGCTGTGCACATGTCTGATGGTTGTGTTCTCCAACTGTTGCACAGATAATTATAGTGTCATTAGATTGTATTATTTATAGATATATTATTTTATGACACTGACTCCAGTCCAGTTGCGGTTTGGAATCCGCACGGGTCACTTGCAGATTAAACGTTTACTGTGGCCCGTATTTGACGAAAGCCACGCAGATTCACGTGGTTTCTTGTGAGAATACTGACAATTAAGCAATAAAACAGATAAAACAACAAACTAAAGATTCACACTCATTACAAACACTTGTCTACTGACTTATATCACACACACTTCAACCCGGTTTGGCAAATAAACTGCAAACATAAACTCTGAAACATCGTAGAGGCATAAACTTTGAAAGTTAAACTTGAAGACAAACTCCAATGCTGCTTTTCTCCTTTTCCTCTCGTCTCTCGCTCACAGCTCAGCTCGCCTTGGTCTAGGCTCCGCCCCTTAAAGGTCCAGCACAACTGTCTCTAACACCGTCACCATCACTGCCAGTGCAGAGTCTGTGGTGCATGCTGGGAGAGCCAGACGACATGAGTAAGAGTATTATTAGTTGACTTCTTTTTCTGTGTTTGTTGCAGATCCACCAACAGAATGAGATTCACATGTGACCAGTGTGGGAAGACATGGTCCAATCCCTCTATGCTCAAAACACACTACAGAACTCACACAGGGGAAAGACCATATGAGTGTGACCAGTGTGGGCACAGTTTTTCTACAGCAGCTGGTCTCAAAGCCCACACCAGAATCCACACTGGAGAAAAGCCGTTCAGCTGTGACGTTTGTGAGAAGGAATTTTCACTGTTAGGCACCTTAGTAACACATATGAGAACCCACACTGGAGAGAGGCCTTTTGGCTGTGACCAGTGTGGGAAAGACTTTGCCAGCTCTAGTAATCTAAAAGCTCATATGAGAATCCACAGCGATCAAAGGCCGTACAAGTGTGACCAGTGTGAGCTGACATTTAGACAGTCTGGTACCCTTACAGTTCACATGAGAATCCACACTGGAGACAAACCTTACAGCTGTGATGTTTGTGGTCAGATGTTTAGAAAAGCGTCGAATCTCAAAAAACATGTGAGGATCCACACTGGAGAGAAGCCTTTTGAGTGTGACCAGTGTGGGAAAGACTTTGCCAGCTCTAGTGCCCTAAAAGTTCACATGAGAATCCACACTGGAGACAAACCTTACAGCTGTGATGTTTGTGGTCAGATGTTTAGAAAAGCATGTAGTCTCAAAGAACATCTGAGGATCCACACTGGAGAGAAGCCTTTTGAGTGTGACCAGTGTGGGAAGGAGTTTGCTCTATCTTCCTCTTACAAATGTCACTTGAGAATCCACTCTGGAGAAAAGCCACACAAATGTGAACACTGCAGTAAAACATTTAGAACTTCAGCAGAACTCACATCACACCGTCGGATCCACACTGGAGAGAAGCCATTTGTCTGTGACCAGTGTGGGAAGGCTTTTGCATCCAGGTCGAATCATCAGAGACATATTAAAATCTGTCGGTATGAGGATAAAAACTGCAGCTCTGACCAGTGTGGGAGGACTTTGAGAGCTGCTCATCTGAAGGTGTGTCTTGAACAAACTAAAGGAGACAGAGCTGCTGAGGCTGGATCAAGTGAACCCAAAGTCAGACTCAAAAAGCTGGAGCTCAGGCTTCAGAGAGTCCAGACTGAGAAGTAAAGACCAGAGTAGATCCAACACACTGGAGTCTGTTAAAGTCTGAATTTGGCTAGAGCTGTCCCTTTCACTTTGACCCATACTTTTCTTATATACTTTACATATATATAATTTACTAATGATTTTACACAAGTCCCTTCTAAAATACACCTGAAGTTCTTTTGTTCTTCATGAATCTGAATGAATAATAGTCCTTGCTCAGGGACCTTATCAACAGGTTGTGTTCATGTGACATTACAATGTTCTAAACTGGTCATAGTTTAACTTTGAAGTGGAGGGCAGGTATTTTGTTGTAAATGTTGTCTTTTATTTGTCAAAATGCAGATGTTTTGTCCTGGTTTATGGTTATTATCTCTGTAATTACTAAGAAACAAAAACAAGTTCAGACCTCAGTGATTTCTCTCTCAGCAGTGTTAATATGTGGTTCCAGTGACTATTGCTTTACATCAAACTGTTTTCTTTAAAAAGTAGTTTTAGAATATCTTTTGATTATTTTATTTTAATTTGCTTTGGTTCTTGTTTTACGCCTTTGCAAAGATGTACAATAAACATTTCATTTGAATTGTCATATTATTAATGTCGATGTCAGCTTTATTTCTGTGGCACATTTACAACAGCAGCAGCTGCCCAAAGTGCACCACATGCACATCATGTAAAAACAACAGGAAAGTGACAAACCAGTTATTTGTGTTAAAAGAAAAAACAAAGAAATGTGACCAGAGCAGATTTAAAAGACTCAGTGATGGAGCCTCTGGTCTGTAGATGTCGACTGTTCCACAGTTTGGGGCGTAAAGGGTTTAGTGTCATTTGAATAGTTTACTTTGAAATGACAAAGTCTACTTTAATATTTAATACAAGTGTGCTGCAGCTAAAAGGAATCATGTTAAAATGCAGAATGTCTGAGTTGTAGTCTTGTCATCGTCATATTCTGGAACGTGAACACAACCCATTGTCATTTATTTGACCATTTGTGCAGCAAAAACATGTGAAGAAGTGACATAGGACAGCTCCACTGCAGGAGTGTGATGCAAAAAAATACGTGGGTTGGGTTGACCAACACGACACGCTGCCGTCATTCCATCATTTATGTGGTATTGGTGCAGTTCTTTTTTCTTTTCTATGAAAGCCACTCTTGACATCGGACAAGTATCAAAAGTGCAAACATCGGCTCCACCGGAGGAACAGCCCCCGAGGCAGAGCGTCCTGGCACTGTATTGTCATTATAAAAACCCAACACAGTGTAGATTCTACAAAATCTGGATACATCACTGAGCAACATGGCGGACCTGCTTCAGCCAATGAGAGCAGCTTGGCTTGTCACGTGACTTTTGGCAGGATTCTACCGCAGTTTGGTTTTGCAAAGACGTCCAGTGTGTTTTGTACACAAAGGGAGCCTGTTTTACAAGTGCAAAGTAAGATGAGCACACAAAGGAGAAACAGATCTGTACAAAGGAAAACAGATTTGTACAAAGGAAAACAGATTTGTACAAAGGAGAAAAAGATCTGTACAAAGGAAAACAGATTTGTACAAAGGAAAACAGATTTGTACAAAGGAAAACAGATTTGTACAAAGGAGAAAAAGATTTGTACAAAGGAAAACAGATTTGTACAAAGGAAAACAGATTTGTACAAAGGAAAACAGATTTGTACAAAGGAAAACAGATTTGTACAAAAGAGAAAAAGATCTGTACAAAGGAAAACAGATTTGTACAAAGGAGAAAAAGATCTGTACAAAGGAAAACAGATTTGTACAAAGGAGAAAAAGATCTGTACAAAGGAAAACAGATTTGTACAAAGGAGAAAAAGATCTGTACAAAGGAAAACAGATTTGTACCAAGGAAAAAAGATTTGTACAAAGGAAAAATGATTTGTTCATTGGAGAAAAAGATATTTGTACAAAGGAAAAACAGATTTGTACAAAGGAAAACAGATTTGTACAAAGGAAAACAGATTTGTACAAAGGAAAACAGATTTGTACAAAGGAAAACAGATTTGTACAAAGGAAAACAGATTTGTACAAAGGAGAAAAAGATCTGTACAAAGGAAAACAGATTTGTACAAAGGAAAACAGATTTGTACAAAGGAAAACAGATTTGTACAAAGGAGAAAAAGATCTGTACAAAGGAAAACAGATTTGTACAAAGGAAAACAGATTTGTACAAAGGAAAACAGATTTGTACAAAGGAAAACAGATTTGTACAAAGGAAAACAGATTTGTACAAAGGAAAACAGATTTGTACAAAGGAGAAAAAGATCTGTACAAAGGAAAACAGATTTGTACAAAGGAGAAAAAGATCTGTACAAAGGAAAAACAGATTTGTACAAAGGAGAAAAAGATCTGTACAAAGGAAAACAGATTTGTACAAAGGAAAACAGATTTGTACAAAGGAGAAAAAGATTTGTACAAAGGAGAAAAATATTTGTACAAAGGAAAAACAGATTTGTACAAAGGAAAACAGATTTGTACAAAGGAAAACAGATTTGTACAACGGAAAACAGATTTGTACAAAGGAAAACAGATTTGTACAAAGGAAAACAGATTTGTACAAAGGAAAACAGATTTGTACAAAGGAAAACAGATTTGTACAAAGGAAAACAGATTTGTACAAAGGAGAAAAAGATTTGTACAAAGGAAAAACAGATTTGTACAAAGGAAAACAGATTTGTACAAAGGAAAACAGATTTGTACAAAGGAAAACAGATTTGTACAAAGGAGAAAAAGATCTGTACAAAGGAAAACAGATTTGTACAAAGGAAAACAGATTTGTACAAAGGAAAACAGATTTGTACAAAGGAAAACAGATTTGTACAAAGGAGAAAAAGATCTGTACAAAGGAAAACAGATTTGTACAAAGGAGAAAAAGATCTGTACAAAGGAAAACAGATTTGTACAAAGGAGAAAAAGATCTGTACAAAGGAAAAACAGATTTGTACAAAGGAGAAAAAGATCTGTACAAAGGAAAACAGATTTGTACAAAGGAAAACAGATTTGTACAAAGGAGAAAAAGATTTGTACAAAGGAGAAAAATATTTGTACAAAGGAAAAACAGATTTGTACAAAGGAAAACAGATTTGTACAAAGGAAAACAGATTTGTACAAAGGAGAAAAAGATCTGTACAAAGGAAAACAGATTTGTACAAAGGAAAACAGATTTGTACAAAGGAAAACAGATTTGTACAAAGGAGAAAAAGATTTGTACAAAGGAAAAACAGATTTGTACAAAGGAAAACAGATTTGTACAAAGGAAAACAGATTTGTACAAAGGAGAAAAAGATCTGTACAAAGGAAAACAGATTTGTAAAAAGGAGAAAAAGATTTGTACAAAGGAAAAACAGATTTGTACAAAGGAAAACTGATTTGTACAAAGGAAAACAGATTTGTACAAAGGAAAACAGATTTGTACAAAGGAAAACAGATTTGTACAAAGGAAAAACAGATTTGTACAAAGGAAAACAGATTTTGTACAAAGGAGAAAAATATTTGTACAAAGGAAAAACAGATTTGTACAAAGGAAAAACAGATTTAAAGGAAAAACAGATTTGTAAAAAAGGAAAAACAGATTTGTACAAAGGAAAACAGATCTGGAATCTGGTCTGGACTCTGGTCTGGTTTGGATCCTGGTCTTTTATCACACTCTTTAACACTAATTATTCTTTTGTGAATTGATCTTTTGTGACATTTTTGTTGTAACGACTGAACATTTGACGTCATGTTTGTGTTGAACGTGTCACTTCGGCCTCAGTCGTCTTCGTATTAAATGTAAATGTTATAATTGTGTTTGTTCTGGGTTTATTCTTTTTATAAAAGACGAGGATAAAGTGAAATATTTAAAACAGAACAAAGATTTTCCTTCAGTGAAAGACTCCAAACATCTGTGAGTTTGAAAGAAAACCTAAATAATCTGATAAAAGTAAAAACAGACAAGACAAACACAGGGTTAACTCAAACAAGCAGGAATTTAATGTAAACTCAGTTTAAAAAAAAGAAAAAAACTTAACAGGAAACAGACATTATTCCCAGAGGTCACACTTCCACAGAGTCTCCACCAGAGGGCGCTGTGTCACTTTTGAATTTACTTTGAAACAAACACATTTGACACAACTTTAATTATAAAATATATTTGATACAAAAAACACAATGAATGAACCAAACAAAGAGTTAAATATGTTTCACATCATTTAGAATCAGGACAAAAATAATGTTCTTCTATTTTACAAAGAAAACACAAAAAATACTTATTTAAGTTAAAATAAATTTAAATAAAATACTGTAAGAACAAAAGCTGCTTCACTTTAAACACTTTATTCATGATTTAGGTTTTGTTTAAAAGTGTTTTGGACTAAACCAGGTCTAAACCAGGTCTAAACCAGGACTAAACCAGGTCTAAACCAGGTCTAAACCAGGACTAAACCAGGTCTAAACCAGGTCTAAACCAGGACTAAATCAGGACTAAACCAGGACTAAACCAGGTCTAAACCAGGACTAAACCAGGACTAAATCAGGACTAAACCAGGACTAAACCAGGTCTAAACCAGGTCTAAACCAGGACTAAACCAGGACTAAACCAGGACTAAACCAGGACTAAATCAGGACTAAACCAGGTCTAAACCAGGTCTAAACCAGGACTAAACCAGGACTAAACCAGGACTAAACCAGGACTAAACCAGGACTAAACCAGGTCTAAACCAGGTCTAAACCAGGTCTAAACCAGGTCTAAACCAGGACTAAACCAGGACTAAATCAGGACTAAACCAGGTCTAAACCAGGTCTAAACAAGGACTAAATCAGGACTAAACCAGGTCTAAACCAGGACTAAACCAGGTCTAAACCAGGTCTAAATCAGGACTAAACCAGGTCTAAACCAGGACTAAACCAGGTCTAAACCAGGACTAAACCAGGTCTAAACCAGGTCTAAACCAGGACTAAACCAGGTCTAAATCAGGACTAAACCAGGTCTAAACCAGGTCTAAACCAGGTCTAAACCAGGACTAAATCAGGACTAAACCAGGTCTAAACCAGGACTAAACCAGGTCTAAACCAGGACTAAACCAGGTCTAAACCAGGTCTAAACCAGGTCTAAACCAGGACTAAACCAGGTCTAAACCAAGTCTTAACCAGAACTTAACCAGGTCTACAGTCGGTCTCACTCTGGACTCTGACCGGTCTCGGGTCCTCAGTCCTCACCTCAGGACCACTGCAGACCTGAGTCCGGACTCTGGAGGATCCTGGAGCTCCGGGTCTGGACCTGGTCTGGTCCTGGGTCCGATCTAGAGACACAGACAGGTCAGGACTCCAGAGTCTGGGGCCAGGGTCTTTTTGAGTCTTTTTAGGTCTTCCTTTGGGTCTTTTTAGGTCTTCCTTTGGGTCTTTTTGGGTCTTTTTTGGGTCTTTTTGGGTCTTTTTAGGTCTTCCTTTGGGTCTTTTTGGGTCTTTTTGGGTCTTTTTTGGGTCTTTCCGGGTCTTTTTGGGTCTTTTTGGGGTCTTTTGGGGTCTTTTCGGGTCTTTTGGGGTCTTTTTGGGTCTTTTCGGGTCTTTTTGGGTCTTTTTGGGTGGGTCTTTTGGGGTCTTTTGGGGTCTTTTCGGGTCTTTTCGGGTCTTTTTGGGTCTTTTCGGGTCTTTTCGGGTCTTTTCGGGGTTTTTTGGGTCTTTTCGGGTCTTTTCGGGTCTTTTTCGGGTCTTTTTCGGGTCTTTGGGTCTTTGGGTCTTTTAGGTCTTTTGGGTCTTTGGGGTCTTTTTGGGTCTTTTGGGGTCTTTTCGGGTCTTTTCGGGTCTTTTTGGGTCTTTTCGGGTCTTTTCGGGTCTTTTTCGGGTCTTTTTCGGGTCTTTTGGGGGTCTTTTCGGGTCTTTTGGGGTCTTTTCGGGTCTTTTTCGGGTCTTTTGGGGTCTTTTGGGTCTTTTGGGGTCTTTGGGTCTTTTGGGGTCTTTTTGGGTCTTTTTTTGGGTCTTTTGGGTCTTTTCTTTTAGGTCTTTTTCTTTCGGTCTTTTCGGGTCTTTTTGGGTCTTTTGGGGTCTTTTTGGGTCTTTTTGGGTCTTTTCGGGTCTCACCTGTGGAGCTGAGGGCAGGAGGTCTTGAAGGATCCGGGTCTGGGTCTGGACCGGGGTCTGAGCCTGGTCCTGGTCACCAGGTCCTGGACTCGGCCCCAGGACGAGCTGCTCCTGTCGCTCGGCTGAAACAAACGCACCGTCACGGCACGAACCGACAAAACACACCACGACCGACAGAAAACCGCTCAGCGCCGCTTCAGCAGTTCATTTATTTACTTTTGAATTTATGTATTTTTATTTATTTATTTATGTGTTTGTTTGTTTATTTATTCCTGTATTTTTGATTTATTTTATTTCTTGTTAATTATTGATTTTATTCTTTGATGTGACGCACCATAATAATGTGGTGTATTCATTTGATGGGTTTCCATGGTAACAGTGGGCGGGGTTCTTCCTGTGACTCAGTGTCAAAGGTCAAAGGTCAAAGGTCAAACCTGTCGGTCCAAAGGTGAGTCGTGAGTGACGCTGCGTCTGCTCCTCCTCCTGCAGGGGGCGCCCTCACACTCTGAAACACAAACACACTCAGGACAGAGTGCACTCTCTCCCCCCTCTTTCCCTCCCTCCCCTCCCTCTCTTTCGTCCTCCCCCCCTCTCCCTCTCTCTTTCTCGCTCTCCCTCTGCCTCCCTCACCTCCTGCTCTCCCTCCTCTCTGTCTCTCTCTCCCCTCTCCCCCCTCTCCCCCCTCTCCTCCCCCTCTCTTTCTCTCCCTCCCTCTCTCTCCCCTCTCCCCCCTCTCCTCCCCCCCCTCTCTTTCTCTCTCATTTGTTCAGCTATAACTTGTTTTCCAGCTTCTGTTTCTTTCGTTTTCCTCTCGCTCTTTCTTCTTTTCTCTCTCGTCTTTGACTTGTTTTCCAGCCTCAGTTTCCTGTCGTTTATCAGGAAGCCCCCCCCTCCTCTCTCTCTCCCCTCTCTCTCTCTCCCCCCCCCCCCAGAATGTGGTTTACTTTGGTCAATTTAAGAAATGAGTCTGAGTCTGGAATAAATGTTGTTTGGAACAGTTTAAGACGAAAGTCTTAACCAGGACTAAACCAGGACTAAACCAGGACTAAACCAGGACTAAACCTGGACTAAACCAGGACTAAACCTGGACTAAACCTGGACTAAACCAGGACTAAACCTGGACTAAACCAGGACTAAACCAGGACTAAACCTGGACTAAACCTGGACTAAACCAGGACTAAACCAGGACTAAACCAGGACTAAACCTGGACTAAACCAGGACTAAACCTGGACTGAACCAGGACTAAACCAGGACTGAACCAGGACTGAACCAGGACTAAACCCGGACTAAACCAGGACTAAACCAGGACTAAACCAGGTCTAAACCAGGACTAAACCAGGACTGAACCTGGACTAAACCAGGACTAAACCAGGTCTACACCAGGACTAAACCAGGACTAAACCAGGCCTAAACCAGGACTAAACCAGGTCTAAACCAGAGTGCATCAATAATCAGATGCTTGGAGGGCCGGGCCACAGCTGGACTCACCTCTGGCCCTGGAGAACCGACGAGACGACTCTGGGACGGGCCTCAGATCCAGGTTTAGATCCTGGTTCAGGCCCCGGCTCTGAGACCTGGTCTGGTTCTGGTGCTGGACTCTGAAGACCCGGTCTGCAGCTCCACAGCTGCAGCGCCTCATCAGGAGGATCTGAGGAGGAGCAGCTCGTTACACATGTATCCTGAACTGTCCCGCCCGAACGTCCCGCCAGAACGTCCCGTCAGAACGTCCCGTCAGAACGTCCCGTCAGAGCGTCCCGTCAGAGCGTCCCGTCAGAGCGTCCCGTCAGAACGTCCCGCCAGAACGTCCCGTCAGAACGTCCCGTCAGAGCGTCCCGCCAGAACGGCCCTGCCAGAACGTCCCACTAGAACGTCCCGTCAGAGCGTCCTGTCAGAGCGTCCCGTCAGAGCGTCCCGTCAGAACGTCCCGTCAGAACGTCCTGTCAGAGCGTCCCGTCAGAACGTCCCGTCAGAGTGTCCCGTCAGAGCGTCCCGTCAGAACGTCCCGTCAGAACGTCCCGTCAGAACGTCCCGTCAGAACGTCCCGCCAGAACGTCCCGTCAGAACGTCCCGTCAGAACGTCCCGTCAGAGCGTCCCGTCAGAACGTCCCGTCAGAACGTCCCGTCAGAACGTCCCGTCAGAACGTCCCGTCAGAACGTCCCGTCAGAGCGTCCCGTCAGAGCGTCCCGTCAGAACGACCCGTCAGAACGTCCTGCCAGAGCGTCCTGCCAGAGCGTCCCGTCAGAGCGTCCCGTCAGAACGTCCCGTCAGAACGTCCCGTCAGAGCGTCCCGTCAGAGCGTCCCGTTCAGAACGTCCCGTCAGAGCGTCCCGTCAGAGCGTCCCGTTCAGAACGTCCCGACAGAACGCCCCGTCAGAGCGTCCGTCAGAACGTCCGTCAGAGGTGTCCGTCAGAGCGCCCGTCAGAGCGCCCGTCAGAGCGTCCCGCCAGAACGTCCGTCAGAACGTCCGTCAGAACGTCCCGCCAGAGCGCCCTGCCAGAGCGCCCCGCCAGAGCGCCCCGCCAGAACGCCCCGCCAGAACGGCCCTGCCAGAACGTCCCGCCAGAACGTCCCGTCAGAACGTCCCGTCAGAACGTCCCGTCAGAGCGTCCCGTCAGAGCGTCCCGTCAGAGCGTCCCGTCAGAACGTCCCGTCAGAGCGTCCCGTCAGAACGTCCCGTCAGAACGTCCCGTCAGAGCGTCCCGTCAGAGCGTCCCGTCAGAACGTCCCGTCAGAGCGTCCCGTCAGAACGTCCCGTCAGAGCGTCCCGTCAGAACGTCCCGTCAGAGCGTCCCGTCAGAGCGTCCCGTCAGAGCGTCCCGTCAGAGCGTCCCGTCAGAGCGTCCCGTCAGAACGTCCCGTCAGAACGTCCCGCCAGAACGGCCCTGCCATAACGTCCCGTCAGAACGTCCCGTCAGAGTGTCCGCCAGAGCGCCCCGCCAGAGCGCCCTGCCAGAACGACCCGCCAGAACGCCCTGCCAGAGCGCCCTGCCAGAGCGCCCCGCCAGAGCGCGTCCCGCCAGAACGTCCCGCCAGAACGTCCCGCCAGATCGTCCCGCCAGAACGCCCGCTCAGAACGCCCCGCCAGAGCGCCCCGTAAGAGCGCCCCGCCAGAGCGCCCGTCAGAGCGTCCCGCCAGAGCGTCCCGCCAGAACGCCCCGGCCAGAACGCCCTGTCAGAGCGCCCCGCCAGAACGCCCCGCCAGAGTGTCCCGTCAGAGCGCCCCGCCAGAACGCCCCGCCAGAACGCCCGCCAGAACGTCCCGCCAGAACGTCCCGTCAGAACGTCCCGCCAGAACGGCCCTGCCATAACGTCCCGTCAGAACGTCCCGTCAGAATGTCCGCCAGAGCGCTCCCGCCAGAGCGCCCCGCCAGAACGTCCCACCAGAACGACTCCGCCAGAACGCCCTGCCAGAGCGCTCCTGCCAGAGCGTCCGCCAGAGCGTCCCGCCAGAACGTCCCGCCAGAACGTCCCGCCAGAGCGTCCCGCCAGAGCGTCCCGCCAGAGCGTCCCGCCAGAACGCCCCGCCAGAACGCTCCCGCCAGAGCGCCCCGCCAGAGCGCCCCGCCAGAGCGTCCCGTCAGAGCGTCCCGTCAGAGCGTCCCGCCAGAGCGTCCCGCCAGAACGTCCCGCCAGAGCGTCCCGCCAGAGCGTCCCGTCAGAGCGTCCCGCCAGAGCGTCCCGTCAGAACGTCCCATCAGAACGTCCCGTCAGAACGTCCCATCAGAACGTCCCGTCAGAGCTGATGAGGATGAAGTGGACCTGAGGGTTCGGTCCCAAAGCATCAGCTGAACACTGTTCATGGACTTTGACTTCAAATCTGATCTGTCCATAATCGTCTGGTCATGAGAGTCTTTGCACAGAGTGTCCTGTCACTGCCCCGCGGGGCGCTCTGGTGGCCGAGGTGCCGGGAGCGCCCCTGTGTTCTTTTACTGAACATCTGACCCACGGCCCTCGCTCCCCACAAACAGTTCCCCCGCTGCCCGTAGAGGGCGCACGCTCGGGGCCACACCCCACACTCACCTGCTGCTGTCTCAGTCCGCCCCCCGGGGCCGGGGGCCAAACCGGAGCACTTCCTGGTCCTGCCCTAAGTCCCTCAGAGTGCTGCAGGACTGGACCGTTCAGTTCTGTTCTGTTGTTTTTGTTTTTTTCTTGAAGTTAAAGTTGAAACACATGGAGGTTATTTAGTTCATTATTTTTGTGATTTAAAGGGTCTTTTGAGTTTGGAAATGTTGTGTGTATTCATTTATTTTATCAGATGCTGTAAGTGTGTGTTTGTAACTGCGCCATAATTTTTCCTATAATTCAAAAAGAACCCGTGACCCGTGGCCTCAGCTCTGCCCAGAGCTCTGGGTCAAACACATAAACCTGTAAAACAGCTGCTTTCATCGGCGTAAAATCAGACAAAATCAGAAAATCCTCTCTAAAAGCTCCAGAAGAAGCTTTAAATGCAGCAGCAGATCATGAACAGAACTAGAAGAAGAAGCACATGACGCCGGTGTCAGAGGCTCCTCACTGGCTCCTGTTGGACTCACATTAAACTCAAGCCACAAACGTCTGCTTTGGACCCAGAGCCGGGACACACTTCCTCACATTAAAGAGACAAACTGGTCTGGGACTGAGAAGAAACTGAGACTCACCAGCCGGGCCCGGTCCAGGTCCCGGTCGAGGTCCAGGTCCAGGTCCCGGTCCCGGTTCAGGTCCAGGTCCAGGTCCAGGTTCCGGTCCACAGTCCGGGTCCTCAGCTGTCTCTGCAGATGGAGCACCAGGTCCTGAAGTCGACTGATCCTCTCCACGAGTCTGCAGACCTGGTCCAAGTACTCGAGTCCAGAGAGGGGCCGGGCCTAGACCAGGACCAGAACCAGAGAGAGACCAGGGTTAGACCAGGACCAGAGGGAGACCAGGGTTAGACCAGGACCAGAGGGAGACCAGGGTTAGACCAGGACCAGAGAGAGACCAGGGTTAGACCAGGACCAGAACCAGAGAGAGACCAGGGTTAGACCAGGACCAGAGGGAGACCAGGGTTAGACCAGGACCAGAACCAGAGAGAGACCAGGGTTAGACCAGGACCAGAGGGAGACCAGGGTTAGACCAGGACCAGAACCAGAGAGAGACCAGGGTTAGACCAGAACCAGAGAGAGACCAGGGTTAGACCAGGACCAGAGAGAGACCAGGGTTAGACCAGAACCAGAGAGAGACCAGGGTTAGACCAGGACCAGAGAGAGACCAGGGTTAGACCAGAACCAGAGAGAGACCAGGGTTAGACCAGGACCAGAGAGAGACCAGGGTTAGACCAGGACCAGAGGGAGACCAGGGTTAGACCAGGACCAGAGAGAGACCAGGGTTAGACCAGGACCAGAGAGAGACCAGGGTTAGACCAGGACCAGGGAGAGACCAGGGTTAGACCAGGACCAGAGAGAGACCAGGGTTAGACCAGGACCAGAGGGAGACCAGGGTTAGACCAGGACCAGAGGGAGACCAGGGTTAGACCAGGACCAGAACCAGAGAGAGACCAGGGTTAGACCAGGACCAGAGAGAGACCAGGGTTAGACCAGGACCAGAACCAGAGAGAGACCAGGGTTAGACCAGGACCAGAGGGAGACCAGGGTTAGACCAGAACCAGAACCAGGGAGAGAGACCAGGGTTAGACCAGGACCAGAGAGAGACCAGGGTTAGACCAGGACCAGAGGGAGACCAGGGTTAGACCAGGACCAGAGGGAGACCAGGGTTAGACCAGGACCAGAGAGAGACCAGGGTTAGACCAGGACCAGAACCAGAGAGAGACCAGGGTTAGACCAGGACCAGAGGGAGACCAGGGTTAGACCAGGACCAGAACCAGAGAGAGACCAGGGTTAGACCAGGACCAGAGAGAGACCAGGGTTAGACCAGGACCAGAACCAGAGAGAGACCAGGGTTAGACCAGGACCAGAGGGAGACCAGGGTTAGACCAGGACCAGAGGGAGACCAGGGTTAGACCAGGACCAGAACCAGAGAGAGACCAGGGTTAGACCAGGACCAGAACCAGAGAGAGACCAGGGTTAGACCAGGACCAGAGAGAGACCAGGGTTAGACCAGGACCAGAGAGAGACCAGGGTTAGACCAGAACCAGAGAGAGACCAGGGTTAGACCAGGACCAGAACCAGAGAGAGACCAGGGTTAGACCAGAACCAGAGAGAGACCAGGGTTAGACCAGAACCAGAACCAGGGTTAGACCAGAACCAGGACCAGGGTTAGACCAGAACCAGAACCAGAGAGAGACCAGGGTTAGACCAGGACCAGAGGGAGACCAGGGTTAGACCAGGACCAGAGAGAGACCAGGGTTAGACCAGGACCAGAACCAGAGAGAGACCAGGGTTAGACCAGGACCAGAGGGAGACCAGGGTTAGACCAGAACCAGAGAGAGACCAGGGTTAGACCAGGACCAGAGATAGACCAGGGTTAGACCAGGACCAGAGATAGACCAGGGTTAGACCAGGACAGAACCAGAGAGAGACCAGGGTTAGACCAGGACCAGAGGGAGACCAGGGTTAGACCAGGACCAGAGAGAGACCAGGGTTAGACCAGAACCAGAGAGAGACCAGGGTTAGACCAGGACCAGAGAGAGACCAGGGTTAGACCAGAACCAGAGGGAGACCAGGGTTAGACCAGAACCAGAGGGAGACCAGGGTTAGACCAGGACCAGAGGGAGACCAGGGTTAGACCAGAACCAGAGAGAGACCAGGGTTAGACCAGGACCAGAACCAGAGAGAGACCAGGGTTAGACCAGGACCAGAGGGAGACCAGGGTTAGACCAGGACCAGAGGGAGACCAGGGTTAGACCAGGACCAGAACCAGAGAGAGACCAGGGTTAGACCAGGACCAGAGGGAGACCAGGGTTAGACCAGAACCAGAGAGAGACCAGGGTTAGACCAGGACCAGAGATAGACCAGGGTTAGACCAGGACCAGAGATAGACCAGGGTTAGACCAGGACCAGAACCCGAGAGAGACCAGGGTTAGACCAGGACCAGAGGGAGACCAGGGTTAGACCAGGACCAGAGGGAGACCAGGGTTAGACCAGGACCAGAGGGAGACCAGGGTTAGACCAGAACCAGAGGGAGACCAGGGTTAGACCAGGACCAGAACCAGAGAGAGACCGGGTTTAGACCAGGTTTAGACCAGGTTTAGACCGGGTTTAGACCAGGTTTAGACCGGGTTTGATTTGCTTCATGAATCGTCTCTGAAGAGCTTCTGTTTCT
>CM033634.1:873315-1045815 GCA_019453435.1 Rhinogobius similis | reverse complement strand
TTTGTACAAATCTGTTTTTCCTTTTTTACAAATCTGTTTTTCCTTTTTTACAAATCTGTTTTCCTTTGTACAAATCTGTTTTTCCTTTTTTACAAATCTGTTTTTCCTTTGTACAAATCTGTTTTCCTTTGTACAAATCTGTTTTCCTTTGTACAAATCTGTTTTCCTTTGTACAAATCTGTTTTCCTTTTTTACAAATCTGTTTTCCTTTGTACAAATCTGTTTTCCTTTGTACAAATCTGTTTTTCCTTTGTACAAATCTGTTTTCCTTTGTACAAATCTGTTTTCCTTTGTACAAATCTGTTTTCCTTTGTACAAATCTGTTTTTCCTTTGTACAAATCTGTTTTCTTTTGTACAAATCTGTTTTCCTTTGTACAAATCTTTTTCTCCTTTGTACAAATCTGTTTTCCTTTGTACAAATCTGTTTTCCTTTGTACAAATCTGTTTTTCCTTTGTACAAATCTGTTTTCCTTTGTACAAATCTGTTTTCCTTTGTACAAATCTGTTTTCCGTTTTTCAAATCCGTTTTCCTTTTTACAAATCTGTTTTCCTTTGTACAAATCTGTTTTCCTTTTTACAAATCTTTTCCTTTGTACAAATCTGTTTCCTTTGTACAAATTTGTTTTCCTTTGTACAAATCTGTTTTCCTTTGTACAAATCTGTTTTCCTTTGTACAAATCTGTTTTCTTTGTACAAATCTGTGTTCCTTTGTACAAATCTGTTTTCCTTGTACAAATCTGTTTTCCGTTGTACAAATCTGTTTTCCTTTTTACAAATCTGTTTTCCTTTTTTACAAATCTGTTTTCCTTTGTACAAATCTGTTTTCCTTTGTACAAATCTGTTTTCCTTTTTACAAATCTGTTTTCCTTTTTTACAAATCTGTTTTCCTTTGTACAAATCTGTTTTCCTTTGTACAAATCTGTTTTCCTTTGTACAAATCTGTTTTCCTTTGTACAAATCTGTTTTCCTTTGTACAAATCTGTTTTCCGTTGTACAAATCTGTTTTCCGTTGTACAAATCTGTTTTCCTTTGTACAAATCTGTTTTCCTTTGTACAAATCTGTTTTCCTTTTACAAATCTGTTTTCCTTTTTACAAATCTGTTTTCCTTTGTACAAATCTGTTTTCCTTTGTACAAATCTGTTTTTCCTTTGTACAAATCTGTTTTCCTTTGTACAAATCTGTTTTCCTTTGTACAAATCTGTTTTCATTTGTACAAATCTGTTTTTACATTGTACAAATCTGTTTTCCTTTGTACAAATCTGTTTTTCCTTTGTACAAATCTTTTTCTCCTTTGTACAAATCTGTTTTCTTTGTACAAATCTGTTTTCCTTTGTACAAATCTGTTTTTCCTTTGTTCAAATCTGTTTTCTTTTGTACAAATCTGTTTTCCTTTGTACAAATCTGTTTTCCTTTGTACAAATCTGTTTTCCTTTGTACAAATCTGTTTTCCTTTGTACAAATCTGTTTCTCCTTTGTACAAATCTGTTTTCCTTTGTACAAATCTGTTTTCCTTTGTACAAATCAATTTCACCTTTGTACAAATATGTTTTCTTTGTACAAATCTGTTTTTCCTTTGTACAAATCTGTTTTTCCTTTGTACAAATCTGTTTTCCTTTGTACAAATCTGTTTTTCCTTTGTACAAATCTGTTTTCCTTTGTACAAATCTGTTTTCCTTTGTACAAATCTGTTTTCCTTTGTACAAATCTGTTTTCCTTTGTACAAATCTGTTTTCCTTTGTACAAATCTGTTTTCCTTTGTACAAATCTGTTTTCCTTTGTACAAATCTGTTTTCCGTTGTACAAATCTGTTTTCCTTTGTACAAATCTGTTTTCCTTTGTACAAATCTGTTTTCCTTTGTACAAATCTGTGTTTTCCTTTGTACAAATCTGTTTTCCTTTGTACAAATCTGTTTTCCTTTGTACAAATCAGTTTTTCCTTTGTACAAATCTGTTTTCCTTTGTACAAATCTGTTTTACATTTGTAAAATAATTTTTTCCTTTGTACAAATCTTTTTATCATTTGTACAAATCTGTTTTCCTATGTACAAATCTGTTATCCTTTGTACAAATCTGTTTTTCCTTTGTACAAATCTGTTTTCCCTTTGTAAAAATCTGTTTTCTTTGTAACAAATCTGTTTTTCCTTTGTAAAATTCTGTTTTCCTTTGTACAAATCTGTTTTTCCTTTGTACAAATCTGTTTTTCCTTTGTACAAAACTGTTTTCCTTTGTACAAATCAGTTTTTCCTTTGTACAAAACTGTATTCCTTTGTACAAATCTTTTTTCCTTTGTACAAATCTGTTTTCCTTTGTACAAATCTGTTTTCCTTTGTACATATTTTTTTTTCCTTTGTACAAATCTGTTTTCCTTTGTACAAATCTGTTTTCCTTTTTACAAATCTGTTTTTCCTTTGTACAAATCTGTTTTCCTTTGTACAAATCTGTTTTCCTTTGTACAGATCTTTTTCTCCTTTGTACAAATCTGTTTTCCTTTGTACAAATCTGTTTTCCTTTGTACAGATCTTTTTCTCCTTTGTACAAATCTGTTTTCCTTTGTACAAATCTGTTTTCCTTTGTACAAATCTGTTTTCCATTGTACAAATATGTTTTCCTTTGTACAAGTCTGTTTTCCTTTATACAAATCTGTTTTAATTTGTACAAATCTGTTTTCCTTTGTACAAATCTGTTTTTCCTTTGTACAAATCTGTTTTCCTTTGTACAAATCTGTTTTCCTTTGTACAAATCTGTTTTCCTTTGTACAAATCTGTTTTTCCTTTGTACAAATCTGTTTTCCTTTGTACAAATCTGTTTTTCCTTTGTACAAATCTGTTTTTCCTTTGTACAAATCTGTTTTCCTTTGTACAAATCTGTTTTTCCTTTGTACAAATCTGTTTTCCTTTGTACAAATCTGTTTTCCTTTGTACAAATCTGTTTTCCTTTGTACAAATCTGTTTTCCTTTGTACAAATCTGTTTTCCTTTGTACAAATCTGTTTTTCCTTTGTACAAATCTGTTTTCCTTTGTACAAATCTGTTTTCCTTTGTACAAATTTGTTTTCCTTTGTACAAATCTGTTTTTCCTTTGTACAAATCTGTTTTCATTTGTACAAATCTGTTTTCCTTTGTAAAAATCTGTTTTCCTTTGTACAATAATGTTTTCCTTTGTACAAATCTGTTTTCCTTTGTACAAATCTGTTTTCCTTTGTACAAATCTGTTTTCCTTTGTACAAATCTGTTTTCCTTTGTACAAATCTGTTTTCCTTTGTACAAATCTGTTTTCCGTTGTACAAATCTGTTTTCCGTTGTACAAATCTGTTTTCCTTTGTACAAATCTGTTTTCCTTTGTACAAATCTGTTTTTCCTTTGTACAAATCTTTTTCTCCTTTGTACTAATGTGTTTTCCGTTGTACAAATCTGTTTTCCTTTGTACAAATCTGTTTTCCTTTGTACAAATCTGTTTTCCTTTGTACAAATCTGTTTTCCTTTGTACAAATCTGTTTTCCTTTGTACAAATCTGTTTTTCCTTTGTACAAATCTGTTTTCCTTTGTACAAATCTGTTTTCCTTTGTACAAATCTGTTTTCCTTTGTACAAATCTGTTTTTCCTTTGTACAAATCTGTTTTCCTTTGTACAAATCTGTTTTCCTTTGTACAAATCTGTTTTCCTTTGTACAAATCTGTTTTCCTTTGTACAAATCTGTTTTCCTTTGTACAGATCTTTTTCTCCTTTGTACAAATCTGTTTTCCTTTGTACAAATCTGTTTTCCTTTGTACAGATCTTTTTCTCCTTTGTACAAATCTGTTTTCCTTTGTACAAATCTGTTTTCCTTTGTACAGATCTTTTTCTCCTTTGTACAAATCTGTTTTCCTTTGTACAAATCTGTTTTTCCTTTGTACAAATCTGTTTTTCCTTTGTACAAATCTGTTTTCCTTTGTACAAATCTGTTTTTCCTTTATACAAATCTGTTTTTCCTTTGTACAAATCTGTTTTCCTTTGTACAAATCTGTTTTCCTTTGTACAAATCTGTTTTCCTTTGTACAAATCTGTTTTCCTTTGTACAAATCTGTTTTCCTTTGTACAAATCTGTTTTCCTTTGTACAAATCTGTTTTTCCTTTGTACAAATCTGTTTTCCTTTGTACAAATCTGTTTTCCTTTGTACAAATCTGTTTTCCTTTGTACAAATCTGTTTTTCCTTTGTACAAATCTGTTTTCCTTTGTACAAATCTGTTTTCCTTTGTACAAATCTGTTTTTCCTTTGTACAAATCTGTTTTCCTTTGTACAAATCTGTTTTCCTTTGTACAAATCTGTTTTTCCTTTTTTACAAATCTGTTTTTCCTTTTTTACAAATCTGTTTTCCTTTGTACAAATCTGTTTTTCCTTTTTTACAAATCTGTTTTTCCTTTATTACAAATCTGTTTTCCTTTGTACAAATCTGTTTTCCTTTGTACAAATCTGTTTTTCCTTTGTACAAATCTGTTTTTCCTTTTTACAAATCTGTTTTCCTTTGTACAAATCTGTTTTTCCTTTTTTACAAATCTGTTTTCCTTTGTACAAATCTGTTTTCCTTTGTACAAATCTGTTTTCCTTTGTACAAATCTGTTTTTCCATTGTACAAATCTGTTTTCCTTTGTACAAATCTGTTTTCCTTTGTACAAATCTGTTTTCCTTTGTACAAATCTGTTTTTCCTTTGTACAAATCTGTTTTCCTTTGTACAAATCTGTTTTCCTTTGTACAAATCTGTTTTCCTTTGTACAAATCTGTTTTTCCTTTGTACAAATCTGTTTTTCCTTTGTACAAATCTGTTTTTCCTTTGTACAAATCTGTTTTCCTTTGTACAAATCTGTTTTCCTTTGTACAAATCTGTTTTCCTTTGTACAAATCTGTTTTTCCTTTGTACAAATCTATTTTCCTTTGTACAAATCTGTTTTCCTTTGTACAAATTTGTTTTCCTTTGTACAAATCAGTTTTTCCTTTGTACAAATCTGTTTTCCTTTGTACAAATCTGTTTTCCTTTGTACAAATCTGTTTTCCTTTGTACAAATCTGTTTTCCTTTGTACAAATCTGTTTTCCTTTGTACAGATCTTTTTCTCCTTTGTACAAATCTGTTTTCCTTTGTACAAATCTGTTTTCCTTTGTACAAATCTGTTTTCCTTTGTACAAATCTGTTTTCCTTTGTACAAATCTTTTTCTCCTTTGTACAAATCTGTTTTCCTTTGTACAAATCTGTTTTCCTTTGTACAGATCTTTTTCTCCTTTGTACAAATCTGTTTTCCTTTGTACAAATCTTTTTCTCCTTTGTACAAATCTGTTTTCCTTTGTACAAATCTGTTTTCCTTTGTACAAATCTGTTTTCCTTTGTACAAATCTGTTTTCCTTTGTACAAATCTGTTTTCCTTTGTACAAATCTTTTTATCCTTTGTACAAATCTGTTTTCCTTTGTACAAATCTGTTTTCCTTTGTACAAATCTTTTTCTCCTTTGTACAAATCTGTTTTCCTTTGTACAAATCTTTTTCTCCTTTGTACAGATCTTTTTCTCCTTTGTACAAATCTGTTTTCCTTTGTACAAATCTGTTTTCCTTTGTACAGATCTTTTTCTCCTTTGTGGGCTCATCTTACTTTGCACTTGTAAAACAGGCTCCCTTTGTGTACAAAACACACTGGACGTCTTTGCAAAACCAAACTGTGGTAGAATCCTGCCAAAAGTCACGTGACAAGCCAAGCTGCTCTCATTGGCTGAAGCAGGTCCGCCATGTTGCTCAGTGATGTATCCAGATTTTGTAGAATCTACACTGTGTTGGGTTTTTATAATGACAATACAGTGCCAGGACGCTCTGCCTCGGGGGCTGTTCCTCCGGTGGAGCCGATGTTTGCACTTTTGATACTTGTCCGATGTCAAGAGTGGCTTTCATAGAAAAGAAAAAAGAACTGCACCAATACCACATAAATGATGGAATGACGGCAGCGTGTCGGGTTGGTCAACCCAACCCACGTATTTTTTTGCATCACACTCCTGCAGTGGAGCTGTCCTATGTCACTTCTTCACATGTTTTTGCTGCACAAATGGTCAAATAAATGACAATGGGTTGTGTTCACGTTCCAGAATATGACGATGACAAGACTACAACTCAGACATTCTGCATTTTAACATGATTCCTTTTAGCTGCAGCACACTTGTATTAAATATTAAAGTAGACTTTGTCATTTCAAAGTAAACTATTCAAATGACACTAAACCCTTTACGCCCCAAACTGTGGAACAGTCGACATCTACAGACCAGAGGCTCCATCACTGAGTCTTTTAAATCTGCTCTGGTCACATTTCTTTGTTTTTTCTTTTAACACAAATAACTGGTTTGTCACTTTCCTGTTGTTTTTACATGATGTGCATGTGGTGCACTTTGGGCAGCTGCTGCTGTTGTAAATGTGCCACAGAAATAAAGCTGACATCGACATTAATAATATGACAATTCAAATGAAATGTTTATTGTACATCTTTGCAAAGGCGTAAAACAAGAACCAAAGCAAATTAAAATAAAATAATAAAAAGATATTCTAAAACTACTTTTTAAAGAAAACAGTTTGATGTAAAGCAATAGTCACTGGAACCACATATTAACACTGCTGAGAGAGAAATCACTGAGGTCTGTACTTGTGTTTGTTTCTTAGTAATTACAGAGATAATAACCATAAACCAGGACAAAACATCTGCATTTTGACAAATAAAAGACAACATTTACAACAAAATACCTGCCCTCCACTTCAAAGTTAAACTATGACCAGTTTAGAACATTGTAATGTCACATGAACACAACCTGTTGATAAGGTCCCTGAGCAAGGACTATTATTCATTCAGATTCATGAAGAACAAAAGAACTTCAGGTGTATTTTAGAAGGGACTTGTGTAAAATCATTAGTAAATTATATATATGTAAAGTATATAAGAAAAGTCTGGGTCAAAGTGAAAGGGACAGCTCTAGCCAAATTCAGACTTTAACAGACTCCAGTGTGTTGGATCTACTCTGGTCTTTACTTCTCAGTCTGGACTCTCTGAAGCCTGAGCTCCAGCTTTTTGAGTCTGACTTTGGGTTCACTTGATCCAGCCTCAGCAGCTCTGTCTCCTTTAGTTTGTTCAAGACACACCTTCAGATGAGCAGCTCTCAAAGTCCTCCCACACTGGTCAGAACTGCAGTTTTTATCCGTATTACGACAGATTGTAGTATGTTTCTGTTGATTCGACTTGGATGCAAAAGCCTTCCCACACTGGTCACAGACAAATGGCTTCTCTCCAGTGTGGATCCGACGGTGTGACGTGAGTTCTGCTAAAGTTCTAAATGTTTTACTGCAGTGTTCACATTTGTGTGGCTTTTCTCCAGAGTGAATTCTCAAGTGACATTTGTAAGAGGAAGGTAGAGCAAACTCCTTCCCACACTGGTCACACTGGTACGGCCGCTCATCTCTGTGGACTCGCTGGTGCACTGAGAGAAGCTGTTTGGTTCTAAATGTTTTACTGCAGTGTTCACATTTGTGTGGCTTTTCTCCAGAGTGGATTCTCAAGTGACATTTGTAAGAGGAAGGTAGAGCAAACTCCTTCCCACACTGGTCACACTCAAAAGGCTTCTCTCCAGTGTGGATCCTCAGATGTTCTTTGAGACTACATGCTTTTCTAAACATCTGACCACAAACATCACAGCTGTAAGGTTTGTCTCCAGTGTGGATTCTCATGTGAACTGTAAGGTGAACAGACTGTCTAAATGCCAGCTCACACTGGTCACACTTGTACGGCCTTTGATCGCTGTGGATTCTCATATGATCTTTTAGGGCACTAGAGCTGGCAAAGTCTTTCCCACACTGGTCACAGCCAAAAGGCTTCTCTCCAGTGTGGGTTCTCATATGTGTTACTAAGGTGCCTAACTGTGAAAATTCCTTCTCACAAACGTCACAGCTGAACGGCTTTTCTCCAGTGTGGATTCTGGTGTGGACTTTGAGATCAGCTGCTGTATAAAAACTGTGCCCACACTGGTCACACTCATATGGTCTTTCCCCTGTGTGAGTTCTGTAGTGTGTTTTGAGTCTGGAGGGTTTGGACCATGTCTTCCCACACTGGTCACAGGTGAATCCCATTCTGTTGGTGGATCTGCAACAAACACAGAAAAAGAAGTCAACTAATAATACTCTTACTCATGTCGTCTGGCTCTCCCAGCATGCACCACAGACTCTGCACTGGCAGTGATGGTGACGGTGTTAGAGACAGTTGTGCTGGACCTTTAAGGGGCGGAGCCTAGACCAAGGCGAGCTGAGCTGTGAGCGAGAGGAAAAGGAGAAAAGCAGCATTGGAGTTTGTCTTCAAGTTTAACTTTCAAAGTTTATGCCTCTACGATGTTTCAGAGTTTATGTTTGCAGTTTATTTGCCAAACCGGGTTGAAGTGTGTGTGATATAAGTCAGTAGACAAGTGTTTGTATTGAGTGTGAATCTTTAGTTTGTTGTTTTATCTGTTTTATTGCTTAATTGTCAGTTTTCTCGCAAGAAACCACGTGAATCTGCGTGGCTTTCGTCAAATACGGGCCACAGTAAACGTTTAATCTGCAAGTGACCCGTGCGGGTTCCAAACCGCAACTGGACTGGAGTCAGTGTCATAAAATAATATATCTATAAATAATACAATCTAATGACACTATAATTATCTGTGCAACAGTTGGAGAACACAACCATCAGACATGTGCACAGCACAGCACAGTATTTCTGCTGCCAGGAGGGAATGTTCTAAGTGTAGATTCATGATTAAAGAGTCATACTCACAGATGTTGCAGCAGGAGCAGGTTAAATGCAGAAAGTCCTGGAGTGTGAAGGTTCAGTCCCTCTAAAGTTGTGGCTCGTTCCTGTCCCAAAAGGAGCTGCTGCTGTGTCTCTGGCCCTTCACTGTCTCTGGTCTGTCTCAGCTGCTCCTTCGCTGCTCTCCTCCGGCTTCTGGGAGAAAAACAACACACCGTTTGCTTTCTATGGGCCCACATTAGCCAATCAGAAGCCTTTGGGGGCGGGGCAACGCTCACATGAGAGAAATGATGCTGTGGAAAAGGAAATATACACAATAATGCACACTAATGCTCTTGGACGCTGTTAGAACACAAGAGATTGATTCTAATTATATAGAACTCTGTGCTGTTAAATCCTCTTTGTAAAGTCATTCTGCAATATTCAGTTGTAAAACTTGACATAAACGTATAAATATGTTGTGAGGGTACAATTATTGTATATATATTTGAACTAATGAGTTTGATTAAATGCAGCCTGATTGTTTTAACCAGGGTTTAGCTGTGAAAAAGACAGAGTTTTCTTGCTGTGATACAGATATTTCTATTTTGTGATAACTTCTGTTTCTTCTTGTGGTCGACTCTGTGTTTGGAACAAAAATACTTTGTGCTTAAGGATCAATAAAAGTCATTCTGATTTAAAACAAAGTGAAACAAATGCAGACCTGGAGATACCAAAGATGGAAAAGCACTGGTCGTCTCACAGCGGGGATTTCAACAGCAGAGACTAAACACCAGCATTAGAATAATAAAGGAGCACGTGCTGGTTGTTTGGGAGGAAGGGGCTTTGTTCAAGTGTAAAGTCCTGTGTCTGAGGGGGAGGACTAAATGTTACTTCAGGTATTTGTTTGACTTTTGGGCCCAGAGTTTTCAGTAGAAAATAATAAAGTCTGATTTCATTTGGAAAAATAAAAGCGACTTGTAGGAAAACAGGATTTAACTGGGTCTGATGAGGCCCTTTCTAAAGGTGTGTCATGGATGAAGAAGGACATATTTGTGAGAAATAAACCAAAGAATGGACAATCTGATTGTTAAGTCTCTCCCACGATCTCTTATAAATATGATTAAACAAGATATAATGCATGACTGTCATGAGGAATCTTCATGTGGATGGTGTTAAGTTCTGATTACAAGTGTAAAAACACATTTATACAAAAGAATTATTCTGTCACTAACTCCCTTAAAACAGATTATATTCTCAGAGATTTTAAAAAGGGACAAATTAAAAGGATAGCGCTTTTCTCACGCAGCAAAAGAGAACGGCTCTCTTTCCGTCAACTTTCATCCATAAAAGCGTGTTTACAAGCGCAAACAATCGTTTTAGGACTCAGACTTTGAAATCTACAAAGGAAACTGTCCAAAAACCATGAACAATGACTTACTTTGTGTTAACCTTCCCCGGAGGAAATTACTACTCTGTCCCAAGGGAGAGGCGTAGATACCTTCCTGTACCCGTAGTCCCTAACCTATGGTGTACCCCTAACTACCACTGATAACACATTTAATCAACAACCATAACTAGCAATAGTCTTTACTCAGATGACCAGCTTTACAGTAGTTTAAATTAACATTAGCAGGTAACAATGGTAACTTTTCAAAACAGCTTATAACCACAATAACCACAATTTAATAACAGCAACTCACCAGATGTTGTGTGGTGGAGCAAAAGAAACCGCAGGAGAGGAGTAAGTTACGTTTGAACTCAAATGTATTAAACTTTAGTCAAAGTAAATACTTTTCACTGCAAGCGTCCCTATCAATTTAGCAACTGGTTCTTGGAAGCAGGATGGAGTGAGAGCGGTTGGTGGAGCAATTGAGTTCGATGCCAGTGGTCGCGCCGGGGGGCGTCTCTGGAACAGGTCCGTTGAGATCTCCCCTATTCTTCCTCTTTCCATCTTCTTTTATGCTCGAGCTCTCAGCCCATTCTCCTCCCATTTTGCGTGCAAAGCAAGTACATGGTTTGACCTTTTAACATTCACTTTACAAGACATGGAAAGTCCCGTACTTCTCTAAACCCGTCATGGAAACTTTTGACTTTTCTCAAAGTGCCGAGAAAAACATCTTTAGTTCTCTTTTTTCGTTGTACTGACCCCACCTGCTTCTCTAACAGTCTTGAGCAAACAGCTCTAACTTACGTGTTCTGACACACTGGGCTCGTCTACTTCCTTAAAAGTACCGAGTCAACAGTATCAGTTCATATTTCTTAAGACATTGTGTTCAGTTTCTTGTAAGTTCAACTACAGGGTACTTTTCCTAATAAGTACATCACTGCTGCTGCGCCCTGCTATTGGCTATTCAGGGTTGCTGGGCAAGACCTAGCACAGACAAGAATACAACTGCAATCCTGACCTTAACAGCAGACGTGATGATAGACGTAATAATAATGAGTGATATAATCATAACCATGTATAATGCTGATTAAATGTTGATTAGCCTTTAATCATAAACATATAATGCAAAACAAATTATAACATTTCTTTAAATGGTAATCAATTTTAATCACAAACATAAGAACTCAAAATAAATCATTAAATGGTGATTAACTTAAATCACATCATAACAACTCAAGATAAATCATTAAATGTTGCTCAAACACAAATCATAAACATAAGAACTCAAAATAAATCATTAAATGATGATTAAACACAAAATTTAAAATATTCATTAACTTCCAATCATACATGTAATCTATAGGCAATTGGTGATTATCTATTAAATGATTTTCTTTAATCATAAACACAAAACTTAAAGATAAATGGTGATTAACTTATTCAATAATACAACACAAAGCAGATAGATTACTAAATAACAATTGACTTTAATTTTAAACACAAATCTTTGATTGGTTTTAATCATAAGCATAATGATGTCAGATAAAATTGCTGTGGCTACTTAAATGCTGTTTAGCTTGAAGCTGTTTTGAGCAGGCCAAATCTTTTATCAAAATCTTATATAAGGTAACCTTCTGTCAAGGCGCAGGAAGTTCCTTATATAGGCACATTGCGTTACACTTTGACTTTAGAGTCCGCCAGAAATGCCCCAGAAAAGAGAACGCTCCAAACCCGGAAGTGCTGCTTCTTCTTCTTCTTCGTGTGTTTTTGTGGCGGGTGGAAACCAACGTTTAGGTGCATTTCCGCCGCCTACTGGGCTGGAGTGTGGGCCAGAGTGCCTGCAATTCTACATTTTTAACTACTCAAATCCTTTTTAAAAGCCCCGTTTCTTTCAAAAAACGTAATAACATCTTAAATTCCAATATATTATTTAAGCTAAACACCTCTTCTCTACTCCTCTGAAAGTCCCGTTTAAAAACCTCCCTCTTTTCAGTATATCTGCTACAGTGTAAAACCACATGTTGTACAGTCTCTGGTTCTATTCCACACTCACACATTGACCTGTTGGATGTTTGCTAATTAGAAATAGGGTTTTATTCAACCCAGTGTGTCCTAATCTTAACCTTGTTAGTGCTACCTGCTCTTCTACTCATTTCCAGAGCTTTAACTCTCCCAACCTTCTTTTGAAATTGATACAGGTGTCTCCCCTTTAGCCGCTGCTGCTCTGATACAATCTGAGTCTTGACAATAGCTTTCACCTCTGATTTACTGAGGGCTCTCTCCCAGACTCTCTCCTGTTTAAGAGATTGCTTAGCACGATCAGCCGTCTCATTCCCAACAACCTCTGTGTGAGCAGGAACCCACATAAATCTAACGACAATATGCACAAGACTAAGACGAAACAAAATGTGATATACTTCAAAGAGTAGGTCAGGTCGGCTCTGCGATGAAAAGGCAAGAATAGAAGTTAATGAGGCTAACGAATCTGAACATATAAGAGCTTCCCCCACTCTATTTTCTTCTACCCACTGTAATGCCATCACAATGGCCATCATCTCTACCGAATAAACTGCAAGGTGATCAGAAGTCCTCTGGTTCTTTTGAATATTTAACTCCGGTACCACAAACGCCAAACCTGTTTTCCCTGATTCAGTCTCTTTTGAACCATCTGTATAAATGAATAAATATTCTCAATTCTCTCATACACAGCCTCCACTAAATTCCTTCTTCCTCTACTCTTTAGCTCATGAACATAAAAATCAACATCAGCATTAGGTAAAAGCCAGAAAGGCGTAACTGGACCCGGTACAACAGCACTATTGTAAGGAAGGTGGATGCTTCCTAAACTACTAACAGGGTGGATCTTAATAGTAGAGCCCACAGCAGGTGATCGGTCAGAATCACAGATGAGAGGAGGTTGAGTTCGATGAACTTTATTGAACATTGGCTGTATATGAGTGAGAGTGTGTGCGTAGTGCGTAGTGCGGTTCTGATTAAATAGATAAACTAATAACAAATGACCGAACAGGTCTCTACATTAAACTATCTCACATTCACCATCAGAGAGGGAAGAAACACAACTGCTATACAAGGGCGACATCTTGTGGTCAGGAAAAATGATTACACTGATAGCGCCCTCTGGTGGCCACTTGAGGCCTGACTCAAGGGCCACGTGATAAACGTGTTTCGGGCCTGTATTGACCAACAAGCTAGCAGGGCTAACCCGAACCAAACTAGAACTGAGTTACGTACAGAATTAAGCATTGGATGTTTCACATCTGAAACTACGCCACGTATCTGAACAATAACGTCGTATTACACCACACCAAACTGGCATAAGGCCGTAATACGGTGAGCAGGTTGATACAGTACGAGGCGCCAGGCTTCAGAGCGACAATAGGCCCGGACTCACATTAGCGTTGTACACCGAACGAAATACAGCAAGATAGTGAGCACTCGAATCACACATGTAGAACACAATACACTTCCTTACTTGCATAGGACGCGCACAATTACACAAGCAAAGAAACTGATGCCGATACAACAGATCACTACGTGTCCGCTCTACTAGACTGCTTGCAGCGAACTCTCCGACAGACTGATGACGATCGACGATGATCAGTGCAGCGTCCAATAGAAGCCGTGTCCTGATTGGTTGAGAGTCCAGGTAGAGAAAGGCGCATGGCAAGTAGGGAGAGCGAGTGCTAGTGGCAAAGTCTGTTACACTTGGTGGCCACCAGGGGGCCTTTTGTACAACTATACTTTATCCCCTGGATTCCCATCTCTTCTGCAGCTTTACTTGCAGTCCAAGCAAAGCATGCAGTTTTTGCCTTCCCACTTTCCCAACATGGCAAAAGTGTTTTAACTGTAGGATGTCCCTCCTCCGTATGTCCCTGTAAAATAACCCAGTACTGCATCATGATTTGTTTATGTCTCAAGTCCAAAGGTAACTCTCCCATCTCCACTTGAATCGCTGTAACAGGAGAAGTCTTTAAAGCCCCACAGCATATCCTCAGCGCTTGATTTTGAATAACGTCTAATCTACATTTGAGTGTCTTCGTCGCTTCCCTGTACACCAAGCACCCATAATCCATCACTGACCTTATTAATGCAATGTATATATTTGTAAGAGCAGTTCTATCTGCCCCCCATTCAGACCCTGTCAAACACCTCATTATATTGATAACTTTTTTGCACTTTTCCTCAACCAATTTTATATGCTCATTCCATAACAGCTTTGAGTCAAACACCATTCCCAAAAATGTAAAACTACTCACCCTCTCAATTCTTTCTCCATACATTTTTAATTCAACTTCCTCCCTCTTTCTCCTACTAAAAAACACTGCTTTTGTTTTCTCCACTGAAAACTTAAATCCCCAGGTGTAAGACCAGTTTTCAACTCCCCTAATAGCCCTCTGGATTTTGTTTTGCACTATTCTCAGGTTTTTCCCTCTTTTCCACAAGGCTCCATCATCAGCAAACAAAGATTGCATAATATCTGGTTCAATACTTCTAAAAACGTCATTAACCATTATCAAAAATAAAAGAGGACTAATAACGCTGCCCTGAGGTGTGCCATTATCCACCTTACATTTCGCTGACAGAGTTGCTCCCATCTGAACCTGAATACTTCTTTCAAATAGGACATTTTTGATCCAATTAAATGCCCTGCCTCTAATTCCCATTTTAAATAATTTGATCAACAAACCCTCCTTCCAAACCATGTCATAAGCCTTCTCTATATCAAAGAAAACTGCCAGCAATACCTCCTTATTTACTTGAGCTTTTCTTATGTCGGACTCTAAACACACCACTGGGTCCATCGTCCCCCTGCCTTTCCTAAATCCACTTTGAAAAGGTGAAAACAGTCCCTTACTCTCAATGTGGAATGTTATTCTCTCGGTTATCATCCTCTCCATAATTTTGCCAATGTGCGAAGTCAAAGCGATAGGTCTATAACTTAATGGGCTCGTAGGATCTTTCCCTGGTTTAACAATGGGAATAATCACAGCTTCTCTCCAACTACAGGGTAACCTGCCTTCCTCCCACACTTTATTAAACAACCCTAACAATTTATTTTCAGCCTGCCTACCAAGATGTTTCAACATAATATAACAGATCTGATCCTTTCCTGGAGCAGTCATGCCAGACTTAGCTATAGCTCTCTTCATCTCTGCCATAGAGACCTGATTATCCAAAACTACGTTATCCAAAATCTCACTATTTGCCATTCTTGTTTGGGCCCTTCCCCGTTTCCCCGCCTCTGATAAATTGTCTGAACTATGAATTTTAGCAAATGCCTGGACCATTAGTTCAGCTTTCTCCACATCATCTCCCCTGTCATCTCCCCCTGCTTCAGAATTGGATGTGCCCTCTCTCTTCTAATCATTCCCCATACATTTCCCAGAGGAGTAGTTCTGCCAATTGTGTCACAATACCCTCTCCAGCTTGCCTTTTTTGCTTGCTTAACCACTTTCCTTACCTGTGCCTGCCTTTATCGCTTCAGTACATTCCTGTGTCCACCAGGGGACTGCACGCTTACTCATTCTCCCCTTACTCTTAGGAATGGCCAGATTAGCAGACCTTGTCACTACTTCTCTAAACGTTCTTTCCACCTCCTCAATATCCAGACTTAAATCAACTTCCTCCATATCCCTCTCGCATGCATACTTAAATACATCCCACTTAGCCATCTCTCATGTCTTTCCCCCTCACTCTCATCCTTATTTATATTTATATTGCAAATAATTGGATAATGATCACTGCCAATAGTCGAATCCTCACCTACATCCCATTCACCAATGTTAAATCTAAAGCTGAGCGTCTCCCTGTATGGACATCTATCCGTGTTCCTCTTCCATCATTCATGCACACTAAATTATTGTCCTCCAAAAACTGCTCCACAACCTCCCCATTTGCATCATTCTGTGATGCCCCCCATAAAGTGCTCCACCAAACTACATTCCTACAGCTCCTACCCTGGATTTCTTTCCATTTTTCTAGCTGCAATTTCTTCCAAGGATTATACAAATTAATAACAGTGATAACTTGCCGATTAATCCAGATTTCAACAACAATAAACTCGTCCTCCCTCCCCTTATTAACAACTCTAAAAGGTGTATTTTCTCTAATAAAAGTGACACACCCTCCTCCACGTCACACCTCACCACAGTGTAATTCACAATTCTAAAATCTAACTCATTTTTAACCATGATTCCTGTACACAAATAATATCTGGAGTATTTGGTAAATGCGCAATCTATATCTATATACCTGGGCTGTGTCCCACCAAAGTGGGGTAGCCTAGACAGGGCACCCACACTGGCGTCCGCCCGCCCCCCATCCATGCACTGGATTTGATCAGGCAGCCAGCGCACCCGAGCGGAAAACCCCCAGGACTCGCCCCAGGTGCCACAAAGGAATGAACCGGCCAGACCCAGAGTGCAAACCGGACCACCACCAGCACCCAGGAATCCTCCAGAGGACCCCATAGGGACAGCCGCACCCAGAGAGGGACAACGAGCACCCAGACACACCTCCCGTCCATCACCATCACCGCTGTCGCCCCACTTCAAATCCACACCAATTGCACAGATGATTTAAACATTATTATTGTTGATTTAAACATTATTATTGTTGATGATGGTTTAAACATTTTTCTCCCCCCTCTCCGAACATTTTCTTTCATATCCTATGCTGCCCTATATTGTGTATAATGTGTAAGCTATAATAGTGTCTAAAAGCATTAAAAGAAGGAGGACATTGTCCTGCAAGCCTAGGTGTAGGTATTCAGCTTGCCCTAACTAAGAAATGATGCATTAAAACAATCTTAAAACATTGGGAGAGGGTCCAGGTTCAGATTATTTCCAATCATCCCACAACAACAACAGTAATAACTAAAGGTGCACCTAGATAACGTCGCCCCCCTCCAGGCGCCTCCGTCCACCATACAAACCCCCAGAGAACCCCGGATCCAGATGGCCGTCCGGACTACACCCCTAAGCACCAGCCAGCCACTCCCTCGGCACCCCGAAACCAGACCCGGCGACATCACCCAAGCCCGCCAGCAATCCCCCAAACAACCCAGCACTCAGACGGACTCACGGACCAACGCCAGCACCAACCCAACGTCCCAGGAGAGGCCACACCAAATAATATTATTTCTAAGGTTTAGCTGTGATGATGTTGGGGAAAGGGCACCTTGATTTAAGGTTTAAGGATTGATCTAAACCACACCACACTGCACCAGGGTCAGCGGCACAGCCCAGTGTGGGCACTTCCACAGCAGGGCCTCAGCCGAAGCTGGTTTGCCCCTGCCGCTTCATACCAAGACCAGTCCTCTACCACACCCATCCATTCATTCATACACAAACTCTCTCCATCCATCCCTGTCCTGAGCAGCCTCTCTCCCTCGCACCACAGTCATCCCTCTTGCATTCAACGCTCTTCTTACACCCTCTGTCCATCCCATTCGCGGTCTTCCTCTCATTCTCACTCCACTCACATCAGATTCATATACCTTTTTCACCAATCGCTCCCTTTCCATCCTCTCCACATGTCCAAACCATCCCAATGCCTTTTGCTGTGCTCTATCAGCCAACTCTCACAACACACCAGTTCTCTCTCGGATGTCTTCGTTTCTCACACGATCCATGCGCGTCACACCACACATACTCCTCAGACATCTCATCTCAACTACATTCAACTTCCTCTTCTCCGCAACTTTCAAACTCCACGTTTCAGCCCCATACAACGCAGCAGGCACCACCACACCCTCATACAATCTCCGTTTCGCATCCATTCCCAGTGACCTACATTCAAACACTCTCTTCATTCCCCCCCATATCTTACGTACTTCATTCATTCTAAACTCTACCTCACCCCCCATTCCACCATCCACTCCAACATGCGACCCCAAATACTGAAAACACTCTACCTCTTCCAACAACTCCCCATTTAATGCCACATTCAACCTACGTTCATCCTTTGACCTCGTGCACCTCATCACCTTACTCTTATTAACATTTACTCTCAACTTCCTTCTGTCACACACCCTTCCAAACTCCTCAACCAAACGTGCCAAGCTCTCCTCTGAATCAGCCACTAGAGCAGTATCATCTGCAAACAACAACTGATTCATACTCCATTCGCTGCCATCAACATTCACCATGCTCACACCCTTACCTGACACTCTTACATTCACCTCTTTTACCACACCATCCATATACACATTAAACAACCATGGAGACATCACACATCCCTGACGCAAAATCTAACTCATTTTTA
Source organism: Rhinogobius similis (assembly GCA_019453435.1). Taxonomy (NCBI): domain Eukaryota; kingdom Metazoa; phylum Chordata; class Actinopteri; order Gobiiformes; family Gobiidae; genus Rhinogobius; species Rhinogobius similis. Next base: position 1,027,389 of record CM033634.1, on the reverse strand, counting down.
ACCATGATTCCTGTACACAAATGATATCTGGAGTATTTGGTAAATGCACAATAAACCACTTAAACTCCTGACCATTGGAAATGAAGCTTCTTGCATTCCAATGAATAATTAAAACCATCACGAGCTACTGTCAGTCTTTTTCTGCCTCAAGTTCATCTCTAACCTCTTCCCAACGACTCACTGCTGCCTTGACAATAACCTGAATTCTCTCAGTTTTGGACTTTATCTCCTTTGTTGCATTAATAACCCCTGCAATGAATGTTATGAGTCGTTTGACAAAATCCCTGTTAGATTCTGGCGGCTCTAATGGTTGAGACACTGAGTATGCCTGCCTTCTGCTTCTGCTTGACCACTTTAGCTGCCTCAGCAGATGAGGGCGTGTCTTGCACCTGCACCTCTCTTTTCATCACCTCACAGCCCCCATACGCCACACTGTGGTTTCCACCACAACTACCACACCTTGCCGGCTTGGTTTTCACACACTGCTCATATTCATGATCTTCCCCACATCGCCCACACCTCCTTTTTCCTTTGCAATACTGAGCTGTATGACCAAACCTTTGGCACTTAAAACATCGGAGGGGGCGGGGTACATAAGCTCTAACAGAATAAGTCATATAACCCAGGAACACCTTTGGGGGGAGGGATACCTCATCAAACTCGAGTAAGATACTTTCACTATACCTTTTTTCTCCATTTTTAAAGACCTGAAGTCTTCTGGCATCTTTAAGTTTCCCTCCTCTCAAATTCGATTTTCTTTCCTCCACTGAAACTTCCATAGGAATCCCCCAGATCACTCCTTTGCTTAGTCTAGTCCCTTTTTCAATATGACTCACGCTTGTCACTTTATGCCTCCCTATCTCCTTCAATCTCTCTGCTCTTCCGTGTTGCAGATTATCATTAGGTTCCCATCCCTTAGGACTTTTGCAGATTATCATTAGGTTCCCATCCCTTAGGACTTTTGCAGATTATCATTAGGTTCCCATCCCTTAGGACTTTTGCAGATTATCATTAGGTTCCCATCCCTTAGGACTTTTGCAGATTATCATTAGGTTCCCATCCCTTAGGACTTTTGCAGATTATCATTAGGTTCCCATCCCTTAGGACTTTTGCAATGGTGATCTCTCCAACTTGATTCTTCAAAATTGTAGTTAACTTCACTGGACTGATTGCCTGAAGACCATTTCCGTCACCAAATCTTACAATAACTTTAAATTCTTTCTGCTCCTCCTCCATTTCCTCCTCTCGTCCTTCAGATCTTATCGTCATTCTCCTCTTCTTCTCTGCTCCGACATTAATAGGAGAACTTCCTCTTTGACCACTCATTCTCTCTCTTAACCCGTCCGTTGTCTTGCTCACACTCTCCACTTCACCTCGTATGGAAGCACTACTTTCACCCTCTGGCCCATTCACCCGCCGTAGTCTCTGACAGAAACGTCTTCAACAGATCTTTAGATTTCCATCCTGGACAGTCCCGATTGCCTGACGATGAGCGCAGCTTCAAGTCCTCATCCGATTATCCTTTGAATTCTTCACCATAAGAAGCAATTGAGAATATTCAGAACAGAACGTAACAGAATTTTAAATCTCCCGCCAAACACTAGGCCTGGAGCTCCTTTCATGAAGCTTGTTTTCAATTAGATTCACTTTCTTTTAATGTCCTTGTTCATAGAGCAGTTCTTACACAGTGCCCACATGTTGTACAGCTACCGTCTTTGCTTCTCTTGTTTTTTTATATATAACACACAGTGCTATCCTAAACAGCAGCGCGCCCTTGTGGCATACGCCATAATAACTACTGATCATAACCGTTTGCTTACTCTTTGTTTGCGTGAATTGGACGTGAACGTGATTCACTGAATCACAGACTTTAAGATGTTATTATTATTATTATTTACTATATATTGTTTTTAAGAAACAGGACTTTTGAAAAGGATTTAAATGGTATAATGATGTAGAATTGCAGGCACTCTGGCCCACACTCCAGCCCAGTAGGCGGCGGAAATGCACCTAAACGTTGGTTTCCACCCGCCACAAAAACACACGAAGAAGAAGAAGAAGCAGCACTTCCGGGTTTGGACCGTTCTCTTTTCTGGGGCATTTCTGGCGGACTCTAAAGTCAAAGTAAGTCATTGTTCATGGTTTTTGGACAGTTTCCTTTGTAGATTTCAAAGTCTGAGTCCTAAAACGATTGTTTGCGCTTGTAAACACGCTTTTATGGATGAAAGTTGACGGAAAGAGAGCCGTTCTCTTTTGCTGCGTGAGAAAAGCGCTATCCTTTTAATTTGTCCCTTTTTAAAATCTCTGAGAATATAATCTGTTTTAAGGGAGTTAGTGACAGAATCATTCTTTTGTATAAATGTGTTTTTACACTTGTAATCAGAACTTAACACCATCCACATGAAGATTCCTCATGACAGTCATGCATTATATCTTGTTTAATCATATTTATAAGAGATCGTGGGAGAGACTTAACAATCAGATTGTCCATTCTTTGGTTTAAGCAAATGTGATATTTCTCACAAATATGTCCTTCTTCATCCATGACACACCTTTAGAAAGGGCCTCATCAGACCCAGTTAAATCCTGTTTTCCTACAAGTCGCTTTTATTTTTCCAAATGAAATCAGACTTTATTATTTTCTACTGAAAACTCTGGGCCCAAAAGTCAAACAAATACCTGAAGTAACATTTAGTCCTCCCCCTCAGACACAGGACTTTACACTTGAACAAAGCCCCTTCCTCCCAAACAACCAGCACGTGCTCCTTTATTATTCTAATGCTGGTGTTTAGTCTCTGCTGTTGAAATCCCCGCTGTGAGACGACCAGTGCTTTTCCATCTTTGGTATCTCCAGGTCTGCATTTGTTTCACTTTGTTTTAAATCAGAATGACTTTTATTGATCCTTAAGCACAAAGTATTTTTGTTCCAAACACAGAGTCGACCACAAGAAGAAACAGAAGTTATCACAAAATAGAAATATCTGTATCACAGCAAGAAAACTCTGTCTTTTTCACAGCTAAACCCTGGTTAAAACAATCAGGCTGCATTTAATCAAACTCATTAGTTCAAATATATATACAATAATTGTACCCTCACAACATATTTATACGTTTATGTCAAGTTTTACAACTGAATATTGCAGAATGACTTTACAAAGAGGATTTAACAGCACAGAGTTCTATATAATTAGAATCAATCTCTTGTGTTCTAACAGCGTCCAAGAGCATTATTGTGTATATTTCTCTCATGTGAGCGTTGCCCCGCCCCCAAAGGCTTCTGATTGGCTAATGTGGGCCCATAGAAAGCAAACGGTGTGTTGTTTTTCTCCCAGAAGCCGGAGGAGAGCAGCGAAGGAGCAGCTGAGACAGACCAGAGACAGTGAAGGGCCAGAGACACAGCAGCAGCTCCTTTTGGGACAGGAACGAGCCACAACTTTAGAGGGACTGAACCTTCACACTCCAGGACTTTCTGCATTTAACCTGCTCCTGCTGCAACATCTGTGAGTATGACTCTTTAATCATGAATCTACACTTAGAACATTCCCTCCTGGCAGCAGAAATACTGTGCTGTGCTGTGCACATGTCTGATGGTTGTGTTCTCCAACTGTTGCACAGATAATTATAGTGTCATTAGATTGTATTATTTATAGATATATTATTTTATGACACTGACTCCAGTCCAGTTGCGGTTTGGAACCCGCACGGGTCACTTGCAGATTAAACGTTTACTGTGGCCCGTATTTGACGAAAGCCACGCAGATTCACGTGGTTTCTTGCGAGAAAACTGACAATTAAGCAATAAAACAGATAAAACAACAAACTAAAGATTCACACTCAATACAAACACTTGTCTACTGACTTATATCACACACACTTCAACCCGGTTTGGCAAATAAACTGCAAACATAAACTCTGAAACATCGTAGAGGCATAAACTTTGAAAGTTAAACTTGAAGACAAACTCCAATGCTGCTTTTCTCCTTTTCCTCTCGCTCACAGCTCAGCTCGCCTTGGTCTAGGCTCCGCCCCTTAAAGGTCCAGCACAACTGTCTCTAACACCATCACCATCACTGCCAGTGCAGAGTCTGTGGTGCATGCTGGGAGAGCGTGACGACATGAGTAAGAGTATTATTAGTTGACTTCTTTTTCTGTGTTTGTTGCAGATCCACCAACAGAATGGGATTCACCTGTGACCAGTGTGGGAAGACATGGCCCAATCCCTCCAGACTCAAAACACACTACAGAACTCACACAGGGGAAAGACCATATGAGTGTGACCAGTGTGGGCACAGTTTTTCTACAGCAGCTGGTCTCAAAGTCCACACCAGAATCCACACTGGAGAAAAGCCGTTCAGCTGTGATGTTTGTGAGAAGGAATTTTCACACACAAGCACCTTAGTAAGACATATGAGAACCCACACTGGAGAGAAGCCTTTTGAGTGTGACCAGTGTGGGAAAGACTTTGCCAGCTCTGGTAATCTAAAAGCTCATATGAGAATCCACAGCGATCAAAGGCCGTACAAGTGTGACCAGTGTGAGCTGACATTTAGACAGTCTGGTACCCTTACAGTTCACATGAGAATCCACACTGGAGACAAACCTTACAGCTGTGATGTTTGTGGTCAGATGTTTAGAAAAGCGTCGAATCTCAAAAAACATGTGAGGATCCACACTGGAGAGAAGCCTTTTGAGTGTGACCAGTGTGGGAAAGACTTTGCCAGCTCTAGTGCCCTAAAAGTTCACATGAGAATCCACACTGGAGACAAACCTTACAGCTGTGATGTTTGTGGTCAGATGTTTAGAAAAGCATGTAGTCTCAAAGAACATCTGAGGATCCACACTGGAGAGAGGCCTTTTGAGTGTGACCAGTGTGGGAAGGAGTTTGCTCTATCTTCCTCTTACAAATATCACTTGAGAATTCACTCTGGAGAAAAGCCATTCAAATGTGAACACTGCAGTAAAACATTTAGAACTTCAGCAGAACTCACGTCACACCGTCGGATCCACACTGGAGAGAGGCCTTTTGGGTGTGACCAGTGTGGGAAAGACTTTGCCAGCTCTGGTAATCTAAAAGTTCATATGAGAATCCACAAAGAGCAAAGGCCGTACAAGTGTGACCAGTGTGAGCTGGCATTTAGACAGTCTGGTAACCTTACAGTTCACATGAGAATCCACACTGGAGACAAACCATACAGATGTGACCAGTGTGGGAAGGAGTTTGCTCAACTTTCCTCTTACAAATGTCACTTGAGAATCCACACTGGAGACAAACCTTACAGCTGTGATGTTTGTGGTCAGATGTTTAGAAAAGCACATAGTCTCAAAGAACATGAGAGGATCCACACTGGAGAGAAGCCTTTTGAGTGTGACCAGTGTGAGAAGACTTTTAGAACGTCAAAGCATCTCACCAGTCACTACCGGACCCACACAGGAGAAAAACCATACAGATGTGACCAGTGTGGGAAGACATGGTCCAAACCCTCCAGCCTCAAAACACACTACAGAACTCACACAGGGGAAAGACCATATGAGTGTGACCAGTGTGGGCACAGTTTTTCTACAGCAGCTGGTCTCAAATTCCACACCAGAATCCACACTGGAGAAAAGCCGTTCAGCTGTGACGTTTGTGAGAAGGAATTTTCACGCTCAAGCACCTTAGTAACACATATGAGAACCCACACTGGAGAGAAGCCTTTTGGCTGTGACCAGTGTGGGAAAGACTTTGCCAGCTCTGGTAATCTAAAAGCTCATATGAGAATCCACAAAGATCAAAGGCCGTACAAGTGTGACCAGTGTGAGCTGGCATTTAGACAGCCTGGTACCCTTACAGTTCACATGAGAATCCACACTGGAGACAAACCTTACAGCTGTGATGTTTGTGGTCAGATGTTTAGAAAAGCGTCGAATCTCAAAGAACATGAGAGGATCCACACTGGAGAAAAGCCGTTCAGCTGTGACGTTTGTGAGAAGGAATTTACATGCTCAAGCACCTTAGTAAGACATATGAGGATCCACACTGGAGAGAAGCCATTTGTCTGTGACCAGTGTGGGAAGGCTTTTACATTCAGGGGGAATCAACAGAAACATACTACAATCTGTCGTAATACGGATAAAAACTGCAGCTCTGACCAGTGTGGGAGGAGAGCTGCTCATCTGAAGGTGTGTCTTGAACAAATTAAAGGAGACAGAGCTGCTGAGGCTGGATCAAGTGAACCCAAAGTCAGACTCAAAAAGCTGGAGCTCAGGCTTCAGAGAGTCCAGACTGAGAAGTAAAGACCAGAGTAGATCCAGATCCGTCGTCATGTTAATGTTTCTTTTTTCTTTCATGTAAATTCATGAACACTCCTTCTCGCTGGGTTTCTCTGGTCTGTGATGTCATGACGTGGCCCCTCTAATGTTTTCTCTGGACTTGTTCATTTCAGCTTCTACATTTACTAGAACTGTCGACTCTCTTCACTCCACAACTATCTGCGAGCGCTCACCGTTTACTGCTCTTTTCAGTTTCATAATGTCACCAGCGGAGGGCGTGAGTTTAATCAGAGTCAAACGTGACCTTCTCAACAGGTCGTGTTCACGCGACGTCACAATATTTGAACTGTCCATAGTTTAACTTTGAGCTGGAGGCAGCTCAGGATTCTGTTGTTATTTGAGTCTTTAAAATGCTGATGTTTTGTCCTGGTTGATGCTTTTTATTTTGTTCTCGTGTTGTGCCTTTGCAACGTCTTACAATAAACAAAAATGATTTGTCATTTTCTGCTCAGTGTGTTCTAAATGTAGGCTCTCAATGTAATTTGAATAGTTTGATTTGACTTTAACCACAGCAGATCATAAAGAGCACAGAGCAGCAGCAGCGAGGAGGATTTCTTTGAGGAGTCACTTGGGATTGGGTCTAAAACACAAGCAGACGTTTTAGAGGACATCATGACTGGAGTTATCTCTGCTCCATCAACAGCAGTGAACCTGTCTAGTTTGACTGAAGGATTTGTTTGGGACACTAGCTTTACAGTCCGTTCAGTGCTAATAGTGGGACTCATTTCATTTAGTTTAACTCTAATAGTCGTGATTCTGTTGTTCCAGAATTGAAGAAAGTCGTGTCAGCTCAGAGTAACTGGGGTTGAGGGTTCTACTGCGCTGGGACAGTTTGTCAGCCTGGACACAGCTGAAGACAAACCTACTGTTATTTTTCTTCACTTCTGTTCCATTTGAATCATATCTGGTTTGGGCCTCACGCAGAGCCTGTTTATAAGACATCAGGCAGATCTTCCATTCTCTTAGGGATTCTTCGGTGTGGGAGCGGCACAAAGGTCTCTCTGATTTTCTTACTCTTTGTTTACGTGAATGCACTTCTTCATTGTACCACAGGGAGGCGCGCTTTGACCTGATGGTTTGAAGGTTTCAGTTGAAAAGTGAAGGATTTGATTAGAAGTCACCAAATTGAACCCATTGGCCTCTCTCCTGCTGTGGTTCACTGAACTATTGCCCCTTGGATGCTTCATTGACCTCAAGTTGATTTGGATTTGTTAAAGAAGAAGGAAGAACGGTTGGAGAAAAACTATGATGTTGGATTTCTTGCACAAAAGTATCCGGACAATAAGTACTCCTGTTTGTCTGTTTTTACAGACGGGTCGGAGTGGGGGGTTCAGAGATCCATAAATGTATCTTCAAGTGACTTTCTGATCGTTTATCTGTTCACGCTGCACAAATCACAGCTGGAGTATTTGGCTTCCAACGGGTAGAAGACGTCAGACTCTTGTGGGTTGTTATTGGCTCAGATTCAGCAGCGGTTTTTGCAGAGTTTGTGCTCCGGACTGAGTGTCCTGAGGATCTCTTTATTGAAGTGAATTTTCCATTGAACTCTTAAAGGACACATGTTCTGCTCCAGGGACTTTTTGAGCTTTAAACTCGGTTCTAACGTTCCTCATCAAAAACACACCTGGAGTAGCATTCAGCTGCATTCACGCTGTTTTGAAGAATGTTTTTTAGAAAATCCTCAAACACACTTCCTGCTGAAATCTCTCAATCCGGGACCTATTTTCAGATCATCTACGTCATTGATCTGAGAGTCTTCCTCTGTATTAAGTCCTTAAATCATCACTAAACTCTTCTGAGCATTTCTGCCTTTAAACACAGAGCTAACTTCACTAGATTGTATATAGCACTGGCGCCATCTGCTGGATGCACTCAGTGTCCTTTCATACAAAGTTGAAAAAACTGAATGAATAAGAACTAACTTCTTTTTAAAAACATGAGAGGACAAATGTAAGGCACTCAAGAAGCAGGTTCAAAGACTAATAACAAAATGAAAATGCAGAATAATTTTCCTTTATATCACCTGAGCATCACATTCAGTTGTGTGGGCTCCTCCCATGCACGAGTTCAAGGTAACGATGCTATGGATAAATGAGCAAAAAGAGCACTCACTGGGAGTAATTCTAATAATAATTAGCACATTCCTCTTGGGAGGTTTGGAGGTCTATCGTGCTGCCCCCTGCTGGACTCTTGCCTTTTGATTGTTTTTGGTTGATTGATGCTGTTTTCTTTGTCACGTGTGAGTGTTCAAGGTTTGTCTGCAAACAATGTCTGTCTATTGTATGATTTTAGAGCGATGCATTTTAACTTTGTAATAACAATGTACTTTTATTATGTTTAGGGTGACATTTTAACATCTGTCCAGGGACGACAGATGAAAAATAGCCTTGTGGCTAATTCTGGCATATTTACATGTAAATGTGGATTAATATGCACTGTCCCTGAAATAAAGAAATAAATAAATAAATCAGTGTATATTGAGATCATGGCAAGATACTTGGGACAGACATAATAAAGGGAGACATTACCACAGGATTAAGAAACACAAGTTTTCACTGATCAGAGGAGACAGTGCTGTGTCACAGGTTTAAGGTCAGGACAAACAGGTTTAAATTCTGCACTTTACAGAATAAAAAGTGGGATTCAGATGAGCGTACAGTATGTGATGTGAGTGAGACCGTGGAGCAGGTATTGATAGAGTGTAAAGCATCGTGTGGAGAGAGACAGACTGAAAAGATCAATTACAGAAGCTGCAGGAAGTGGGCTCTTGGGTTTGTTCAGAGAGAGGCCGGACCAGAACCAGCTTTTCTTTGCTCAATGACACAAGGTTCATCACTAGATTGTAATATGATTCCCAAAGGTTCTAAAAGGCAAACATCCAGCAGGTAAATGTGAGACTGTAGGACATGTCATTTTGCGCTGTAGCAGATTTACTGAAAAGAGGGAGGTTTTCAAACGGGAGTTTCAAAGGAGTCGACAAGAGGTGTTTAGTTTGAATAATATATTGAAAAGTGCAGAAGTGGACTTTAACATCTTATTAAAACATTTTACAGGACTTTTGAAAAGGATTTAAATAGTATAGTATATTATAGTGATTTATAACAACGACCAGCCCTGGTTCACACCCAAACTGAGGCTCAGGAGCAGAAGGAGGCAGCTTTCAGAGCCGGGACAGAGAGAGCTACAAAGAAACAAAGTACAGATTTAGCAGGAGGTGTCAAGAGCTAGATCTCTGTACGACACACGCCTAAAGGAGACTTTCTCTGTCAACGGCCTTCTGCTGTTTGGGAAGGGCTCAGGCAGATCACCCACTACAGCCAAAGCTGAACAGCTAGCTTCCTTCTTTTCACGGCTCAAGATCTTAACCCCTCCCCCACCCATCTCACTACAATGGACATTTCTGCTAATCCCACCTTGGTCACCCCCACCTCTCCCACCGGACTCTCACTTCAAACAGAAGATGTAAAGAGACAGTTTTGGACGTCCAACCCCTGAAAAGCTGCCGGACCAGACGGTGTCTCCCCCTCGTCCTGAGACACTGCAGAGGAGCTGACTCCTGTCTTCAGACATTTTTAACACCTCCCTGGAGTCATGTCCTGCTTCAAGTCGTCCATCATCGTCCCTGTCCCCAAGAAGCCCCGGATCACTGGAGATGATCGTGGACTTTAGGACCCCTGCCCCCCCTCGCCCTGACAGACTCTCCCCCTGCCCCCCCTCGCCCTGACAAACTCTTCCATCGCCACCGTGGACTCTCTCCTCCTCCTCTGCACCTCCTTCACTCAGGACCTCAAGTGGAGCCGACCATCAGCTCCATCATCAAGAAGAACCAGCAGAGGATTGAGGATTTCAGCTTGTCTTTCCTCCGCTGCACCAGATGATGGTGCAGTTCTACACGGCCATCATCGAGTCCATCCTCACCTCCTCCATCACTGTGTGGTCCATCCTCACCTCCTCCATCACCGTGTGGTGCTGGAGCCACAGCCAGGGACAAACACAGACTACAGGACATTGTCTCTCTGCCCAGGACCTGTGCGTCTCCAGGACTCATAAAACACATCATCTATTTATTTTTATAATGCCCAAAATCACAACAACAGTTGCCTCGATGGGCCACACATAAAACACATAAAAACTTGGATGACTCTTAATTATCTGCTCCTTAACCCTGAACAAACCGAGGTCATTCTGCTGGGCCCTAAGCACCTGCGAGACTCTTTATCTGACCAGATAGTTTCTCTGGACAATATCACTGTAGCCCCCAGCTCTACTGTAAGAAACCTTGGGGTCCTATTTGACCAAGATCTCTGGTTCAAAGCTCATATAAATCAAGCCTGTAAAACAGCCGACTTTCATCTGCGTAACATCAGCCAAAATTAGAAAAATCCTGCCCAGAGATGATGCCGAAAAACTCATCCATGCATTTGTCACATCCAGATTAGACTATTGTAACGCTCTGCTTACAGCGTGTCCTAAAAGCTCTATAAGAAGCTTTAACTGGTTCAAAATGCAGCAGCAAGATTATTAACAGGTACTAGAAGAAGAGATCATATTTCACCAGTGTTAGAGTCTCTTCACTGGCTTCTGTTGAGTTTAGAATCAAATTTAAAATCCTCCTCCTGACTTATAAAGCTATTAACAATATGGCCCCAGTCTGCCTGGACCAACTCCTTCTACTTTAGATGAACTGTTCCTCCTCGTCCTCCTGGAGGATCTCTCTACACTGGTGGACTGCTCCTCGTCCTCCTGGAGGATCTCTCTACACTGGTGGACTGCTCCTCGTCCTCCTGGAGGATCTCTCTACACTGGTGACTGCTCCTCGTCCTCCTGGAGGATCTCTCTACACTGGTGGACTGCTCCTCGTCCTCCTGGAGGATCTCTCTACACTGGGTGGACTGCTCCTCATCTCCTGCTGGAGGATCTCTCTACACTGGTGGACTGCTCCTCGTCCTCCTGGAGGATCTCTCTACACTGGTGGACTGCTCCTCGTCCTCCTGGAGGAACTCTTTAAAGCCTCCTCCCTCTTGAGTGGTTCTGGTTCAGTCCAAGTGGATGTCAGTCCTAGTTCATCTGCAGCCTGTCCGTCCGTGGGAGTAGGATCTCTCCTTCACTGTGGTTCTCCTGAGGTTTATACTTTGTCCCGTGGGGTTTTTTGTAGTTTTTCCTGAAGGAGGGTCAAAGGACAGGGGCATTCTGGGACAGTTATCTGAACTGCTTTGACCTGTGGCCCATCGAGGCAACTGTTGTTGTGATTTTGGGCATTAGAAACATAAATGGATTTGATTTGATTTGACTCGGAGCAGGTCGATCACAGCTGACCCTTCTCACCTGAACACGGACTATTTAAGCCCCTCCCCTCGGGAGGCTACGGTCCATCCAGACCAGAACCTCCCGCCGCAAGAACAGTTCCTGTCCCTCTGCTTTTGGACTCATGAACCGTTTATAACAACCTGCCACTTTAACAATATATTATAAAAGAGCTTTGTATTTGCTCTGACGATCTGCTCTGCTGTCTGTCCAGCTGTACATTTCTGTATTTAGTCTTAGTCTATCTTAGTCTATTCTATTTTATTTTATTCTTAATCTTATGCATGCCTATTTTATATATTTTATTCATTGTTTTATGTTGCACTTTACGCTCCTATGTTTGACCATTTTGATCATCGACAATGGCAATAAACCAATTCTGATTCTGACGCTGATAATGATGTAGAATTGCAGGCGCTCTGGCCCACACTCCAGCCCAGTAGGCGGCGGAAATGCATCTTACGTTTTATGTGGTCCGCCATTAAATCAAAAGAAGAAGAAGATCGACTGGAGAGGGAGGCTCGGTCCAAAGCTCAGGCCCAGAGTTAGTCCAGATAATGTGTGTTGTTTTTTGTAGCTGTTAATAGTCAATTGTGAGCCATTATTTGTGATCCTTTCCTTCTGGAGGAGGCACTGATGCTCAAACACATTATAGAGCAGTGGGTGTCGTTTAGTTGCAGTACAGTAGGTGGCGGCATACACCTCATTGGTTTGTAGTCCGCCATTAAACTAAACGAAGAAGAAGAAGCAGCACTTCCGGGTTTGGAGCGTTCTCTTTTCTGGGGAGTTTCCATGGATGTATTAAATGAACTGGATAAGGTACGCCCCCTCTGACTGTGGTCCCAGATTGATTTGTGGCCGTGCGAGGTACTGCAGCCTCTTAGAACCAGCCTTTTTCTAAAATGTCACATTATAATTGCAGACAGGACTGAATTATTATCGGTATTTAAATAAAATAGAAGGAAATGTTCTTTTCTACCGTTTCTAAAATCACCGAAATTACCGTTTTTATATGAAGTGGGGGATTGTCGTCACGTGGCGCCCTAAAACAAAGATGGCAGCCATCGTTTCAGGAAGTAAAACAAAGATGGCAGCCATCGTATCAGGAAGTAAAACAAAGATGTCAGCCTTCGTATCAGGAAGTAAATGCGGAAGTAAGAAACTTTTTTGGGGTCATGCGCCAATGAGCTCACTCCATAGGGATAAACAGGACGGCCATCTTGGATTCATCTTCCAGGTTTTATTATAGTTCTATGTTTCTGGGGCGTTTCTGGCGGACTCTAAAGTCAAAGTAAGTCATTGTTCATGGTTTTTGGACAGTTCCTTTTCACAGTCGTCAAGTCCATCTCTGTAGATGTTTTTATAGATGTGAGAGTGATTCTCAAAAGATAATTATACCACCCTCGGTTATTTTAAATTAAATTGGGCCTAAAATAATAAGAATTTGATTGTAGAGTGCTCTCTGCAAGGAAATAATTCACAAATGTGCAAATAATTCACATTTATTCACGTTTAATCGTCCCCCAGAGGCCTTTGAAACGTCATCAATAGTTTGAAACGCTAAAGGAATTTGGATTTAATTTTAGTGTCGTCGGCGTCCATTATATTAATCCCAATTTAATGTAAGCGCCTTCTGCTCTGTCAAGGTAAAGTTTATCTAATTTATTCTGTAATTCAGTTCATTTACTTTTATCATGAGGTGTCAAGGCATGATGGTTTCTTGAAATGAATTCATTTTTAATTTTTTGGTTTAACAGCCTCAGCCCTTCACCCCAAACCACCAGCACATGCTCCTTTATTATTCTAATCAGAATCAGAATGACTTTTATTTATCCCCAAGGGGACATTCTTATTGTTACATGTGCAACCGACCAGTAGTGACAGTAAAGTATTAAAAACAAATAATATATATATAAAATAAAATAAAAATAAAATACAATAGATCTATAATGGTCAACCCCATTTAACTTAACTTATAAAGTGTCTTTATTAATCAACTAAACCCCCGATATGAACAATATACAATAAGCTTAACTCTACTATCCTTGTCTATTTACATATTCACATGATCATGTACAGTTTATAAGTGGACTTAATATTGCACAGTGGACTTAATATTGCACAGTGGACTTAATATTGCACAGTGGACTTAATATTGCACAATGACTTCACAAGAGGATTTCCTGCACAGAGTTCAGTGTTTGAATGATTTCCTGTGTCTCTCGGTGGAGCCTCGTGGCAGTAACAGTCTGTTGCTAAATGAGCTCTTGACCAGCACTTTGTGGAGCGGGTGGGAGGGAAAGTCCAGAATAGTCCTGATTTTGGACAACATCCTCCTCCAACACAACAGTCAGAGAGTCCAGCTCCTCCCCCACAACATGTCCGGCCTTCTTGATGATCTTGTTGAGTCTATTAGTGTCCCTCACACACAGACTGCTGCCCCAGCAGGCCACAGCATACGTGAGGGCACATCCACCATAGACTCGTAGAACATCCTGAGCATCGTCCTGCAGATGTCAAAGGACCTCAGCCGCCTCAGAAAGTAGAGATGGCTCTGGCCCCTCTTGTAGACAGTGTCTACGTTCTTGCCCCAGTCCAGTTTATTGTCCAAATACACCCCCAAGTACTTGTACTCCTCCACAATGTCCACACTGACCCCCTGGATGGAGATGGGGGTCACAGCAGCTTTGGTCCTCCTCAGATCCACCACCAGTTCTTTGGTCTTCGTCACGTTGAGGAGGAGGTGGTTATTCTCGCTCCAGGTGACAAAGTTGTCCACCACAGTCCTGTGCTCCCTCTCATCACCACCGCTGATGCATCCAACCACTGCAGAGTCGTCAGAACTTCTGAAGGTGGCAGGACTCTGTGCAGTGGTTGAAGTCTGTGGTGTAGAGGGTGAAGAGGAAAGGAGAGAGGACGGTCCCTTGCGGCGCCCCGGTGTTGCTGATGACACTGTCAGACACACAGCTCTGCAGCCGCACATACTGTGGTCTGCCAGTGAGGTAATCCACAATCCAGGACACAAGAGGAGCATCTACTTGCATCGCTGCCAGCTTCTCAGCCAGAGCCGCCTGATGGTGTCGAACGCTGGTGTTTAGTCTCTGCTGTTGAAATCCCCGCTGTGAGACGACCAGTGCTTTTCCATCTTTGGTATCTCCAGGTCTGCATTTGTTTCACTTTGTTTTAAATCAGAATGACTTTTATTGATCCTTAAGCACAAAGTATTTTTGTTCCAAACACAGAGTCGACCACAAGAAGAAACAGAAGTTATCACAAAATAGAAATATCTGTATCACAGCAAGAAAACTCTGTCTTTTTCACAGCTAAACCCTGGTTAAAACAATCAGGCTGCATTTAATCAAACTCATTAGTTCAAATATATATACAATAATTGTACCCTCACAACATATTTATACGTTTATGTCAAGTTTTACAACTGAATATTGCAGAATGACTTTACAAAGAGGATTTAACAGCACAGAGTTCTATATAATTAGAATCAATCTCTTGTGTTCTAACAGCGTCCAAGAGCATTATTGTGCATTATTGTGTATATTTCCTTTTCCACAGCATCATTTCTCTCATGTGAGCGTTGCCCCGCCCCCAAAGGCTTCTGATTGGCTAATGTGGGCCCATAGAAAGCAAACGGTGTGTTGTTTTTCTCCCAGAAGCCGGAGGAGAGCAGCGAAGGAGCAGCTGAGACAGACCAGAGACAGTGAAGGGCCAGAGACACAGCAGCAGCTCCTTTTGGGACAGGAACGAGCCACAACTTTAGAGGGACTGAACCTTCACACTCCAGGACTTTCTGCATTTAACCTGCTCCTGCTGCAACATCTGTGAGTATGACTCTTTAATCATGAATCTACACTTAGAACATTCCCTCCTGGCAGCAGAAATACTGTGCTGTGCTGTGCACATGACTGATGGTTGTGTTCTCCAACTGTTGCACAGATAATTATAGTGTCATTATATTGTATTATTTATAGATATATTATTTTATGACACTGACTCCAGTCCAGTTGCGGTTTGGAAGCCACACAGGTCACTTGCAGATTAAACGTTTACTGTGGCCCGTATTTGACGAAAGCCACGCAGATTCACGTGGTTTCTTGCGAGAATACTGACAATTAAGCAATAAAACAGATAAAACATCAAACTAAAGATTCACACTCAATACAAACACTTGTCTACTGACTTATATCACACACACTTCAACCCGGTTTGGCAAATAAACTGCAAACATAAACTCTGAAACATCGTAGAGGCATAAACTTTGAAAGTTAAACTTGAAGACAAACTCCAATGCTGCTTTTCTCCTTTTCCTCTCGCTCACAGCTCAGCTCGCCTTGGTCTAGGCTCCGCCTCTTAAAGGTCCAGCACAACTGTCTCTCACACCGTCACCATCACTGCCAGTGCAGAGTCTGTGGTGCATGCTGGGAGAGCCAGATGACATGAGTAAGAGTATTATTAGTTGACTTCTTTTTCTGTGTTTGTTGCAGATCCACCAACAGAATGGGATTCACCTGTGACCAGTGTGGGAAGACATGGCCCAACCCCTCCAGCCTCAAAAGACACTACAGAACTCACACAGGGGAAAGACCATATGAGTGTGACCAGTGTGGGCACAGTTTTTCTACAGCAGCTGGTCTCAAAGTCCACACCAGAATCCACACTGGAGAAAAGCCGTTCAGCTGTGATGTTTGTGAGAAGGAATTTACACTGTTAGGCACCTTAGTAACACATATGAGAACCCACACTGGAGAGAAGCCTTTTGAGTGTGACCAGTGTGGGAAAGACTTCACCAACTCTAATGCCCTAAAAGATCATATGAGAATCCACAGCGATCAAAAGCCGTACAAGTGTGACCAGTGTGGGCTGGCATTTAGACAGTCTGGTCACCTTACAACTCACATGAGAATCCACACTGGAGACAAACCTTACAGCTGTGATGTTTGTGGTCAGATGTTTAGAATGGTACATCATCTCAAAGAACATGAGAGGATCCACACTGGAGAGAGGCCTTTTGAGTGTGACCAGTGTGGAACAACATTTAGAACCAAACAGCTTCTCTCAGTGCACCAGCGAGTCCACAGAGATGAGCGGCCGTACCAGTGTGACCAGTGTGAGAAGACTTTTAGAACGTCAAAGCATCTCACCAGTCACTACCGGACCCACACAGGAGAAAAACCATACAGATGTGACCAGTGTGGGAAGACTTTTGCTCATTCTTCCTCTTACAAATATCACTTGAGAATCCACTCTGGAGAAAAGCCACACAAATGTGAACACTGCAGTAAAACATTTAGAACTTTAGCAGAACTCACATCACACCGTCGGATCCACACTGGAGAGAAGCCATTTGTCTGTGACCAGTGTGGGAAGGCTTTTGCATTCAGGGGGAATCAACAGAGACATACTACAATCTGTCGTAATACGGATAAAAACTGCAGTTCTGACCAGTGTGGGAGGACTTTGAGAGCTGCTCATCTGAAGGTGTGTCTTGAACAAACTAAAGGAGACAGAGCTGCTGAGGCTGGATCAAGTGAACCCAAAGTCAGACTCAAAAAGCTGGAGCTCAGGCTTCAGAGAGTCCAGACTGAGAAGTAAAGACCAGAGTAGATCCAACACACTGGAGTCTGTTAAAGTCTGAATTTGGCTAGAGCTGTCCCTTTCACTTTGACCCATACTTTTCTTATATACTTTACATATATATAATTTACTTTTACACAAGTCCCTTCTAAAATACACCTGAAGTTCTTTTGTTCTTCATGAATCTGAATGAATAATAGTCCTTGCTCAGGGACCTTATCAACAGGTTGTGTTCATGTGACATGACAATGTTCTAAACTGGTCATAGTTTAACTTTGAAGTGGAGGGCAGGTATTTTGTTGTAAATGTTCTCTTTTATTTGTCAAAATGCAGATGTTTTGTCCTGATTTATGGTTATTATCTCTGTAATTACTAAGAAACAAAAACAAGTACAGACCTCAGTGATTTCTCTCTCAGCAGTGTTAATATGTGGTTCCAGTGACTATTGCTTTACATCAAACTGTTTTCTTTAAAAAGTAGTTTTAGAATATCTTTTGATTATTTTACTTTAATTTGCTTTATTTCTTGTTTTACGCCTTTGCAAAGATGTACAATAAACATTTCATTTGAATTGTCATATTATTAATGTCGATGTCAGCTTTATTTCTGTGGCACATTTACAACAGCAGCAGCTGCCCAAAGTGCACCACATGCACATCATGTAAAAACAACAGGAAAGTGACAAACCAGTTATTTGTGTTAAAAGAAAAAACAAAGAAATGTGACCAGAGCAGATTTAAAAGACTCAGTGATGGAGCCTCTGGTCTGTAGATGTCGACTGTTCCACAGTTTGGGGCGTAAAGGGTTTAGTGTCATTTGAATAGTTTACTTTGAAATGACAAAGTCTACTTTAATATTTAATACAAGTGTGCTGCAGCTAAAAGGAATCATGTTAAAATGCAGAATGTCTGAGTTGTAGTCTTGTCATCGTCATATTCTGGAACGTGAACACAACCCATTGTCATTTATTTGACCATTTGTGCAGCAAAAACATGTGAAGAAGTGACATAGGACAGCTCCACTGCAGGAGTGTGATGCTCTGACACACATTTATGCAGAGACACTCACAATAACAGATGCTCTTATAATAAAGCCTCATGTCACACAAACGTCACTAAAAACAGCCCCAGCCGCGATAAAACTCACCTGTCACTCCAGACGATGCACATTATTGCTGTTGTAGCTTCACAAAACCTCCGCTGCTTCGTCTGGATCCTCCATTACACAAACTACTGACTGAAAATACCCATCTCTTCTGTTCTACCAACTTTGGAAAAGAAGGATCCTGTAACTTATTTCTAACAATTGTGGCTGCAATATCAAACAGTCAAAGATATCATAACATGTACTAATCTAACAATAATGCTCTTAATTATATCACCAATTATAGCAGGAAAATGTCCACTTTTATTTGATGATTTTTACAATGAAAACAAAGTGAGTGTAAAGACAATAAGTGACAGGAGCGTGTGCAGCCCACAGTGTCCTTCTGCAGAGCCAGAGTCTGTTTGGTGGTGACCAGGATCATTCATGTCTGTAGCTGCACCGCTTTAATGCAATAAACACGGCCCACGTCTCTTACTGATGTCAGGAATCTTTATTTTCTCTGTTACCGTTTTCCTTAGAAACCTTGACACCGTGAAAACTAAAACAAGCACGACAAAAAAACGGTGTCCCTCTTCACAGATTATACAGATTAGACAGGTTTGTACAACACAAATGAACATATTTTACCGTTTGCGCCTCGTAAACCATGTGCACATTGGCTTTTATTTTGGGCCATGTCCTTCTTCATGCGCCTCACTACTTCCCATAATGCCACTGTTACCGCTCTGTTGTCATGTGACCCATGTTGTTTATAATCTCAAGGTATTACAATCTTAGAATTTGTATTTGTTAATTTGTATTGCTTTTAACAACTGAATACGTTTCCTATCTATTTGTACAATAATATGAATTAAATAATACACAAAATGTCACTCTAATGAAATCTATCTTAGAAAACTAAACAGAACTTTCTCGACGGCAGTTACACTCCCACCAAATCACTATGATGACAATGAAGATATTACAAAATACACTTCATACAACACATCAAGTCATTTCCAACAAAACAAAGTCATTTTCTTTGAAACATGAGAGTACAAATGCATAATAACAGATGTAACCTTTTAACTCAGGGGTGTCCAAACTTTTTCCATCGAGGGCCACATATTGAAATATAGACCAAGCAGAGGGCCACAACGTCGTGAAACGTTCAAAAAAGTTGCATTTATCTGATGTTTAAGTGCCTCCACACCTAACTTCAGTCTCAGTGCCTTTATATCAGGTCTGTGTCGCATCAAAATGTTAGGTATTTAGGTTAGAAGTCTGGAAAACTTTAAATTTGCTGTAAAAAGTACTTCTCGGGACAATGTGGGCCAATTTACCAGTAAGCCTGAGGGCCAAGAAAAATTGGGTCAAGGGCCGCATTTGGCCCCCGGGCCTTAGTTTGGACATGCCTGTTTTAACTACTTTCTACAAGAAGAACCAACTTTTGAATAGGTCTGTCAATGATGGATGTCTTATGTAAGCGTTCACTCTTCATTCCCAGTGTTCTGTCTCCGACTTGTAACGTCACCTTTCTCACCAGTCCATCGTCACCATCATGTGCCCCAAGAACTTTAGCAAGTGTCCATTCATTACGAGGGGTGTTCTCGTCCTTGACCCTCATGTGCTCATGTTAGGGGCGTGCCAACACTGTCTCAGAGTAATGTTAGCGAGATACTCTTTTCTCAGCCTGTTCCAAAACTGCTGTGACAGGTACTGGACTCTTCTCCAGGGCTTTTTAGCGTACAAATCTTCCCGTACAAAGTTACCAGGCGGGGGAAGTGGAACAGAACCTTTCATGGTGATTAAATGGTTTGGTGTTATGGGCTTTAAACGTTTAGGATCATTCATGCTATCAACGGTAAGTGGGCGGCTGTTTACAATATACATTGCTTCCTAAAGAAAAGTTACGCTCAGATTGAAAAAGACTGTTTGGGTCTGGCCTATGGATTGGAGCGGTTCCACAGTTATGTTTATGGACTTCCATCTTTCACTGTGGAAACAGATCACCGCCCTCTCGTCTCTATCATTAAAAAGAATCTAAATGAAATGTCCCCGCGTATCCAGCGCTTAATGATGAAAATGCAAAGATACGATTTTGAACTAATCTATACGCCTGGAAAACACTTGGTGCTTGCAGACGCCTTGTCCAGAGCGCCGGCAGGTAGCTGTGGAAGTACCACAGATGAGGACATTGAAAGCCACATTAACTTGGTGTCAAATGCACTGCCGGTATCGGACACAAAATCAGAACAAATAGCTGAAGTGACAGCACAGGACGCAGAACTACAGCGTGTCATTCAGAACATGGACGAGGGATGGCCGACCGGTTCATGCCCTCACTTCTACCATGTCTGAGGAGAACTCAGTTTTGTGGATGGGCTGCTACTAATGAAAGGTAGAATAGTTATTCCCCAAGCTTTGAGGCCAGATGTTTTACACAGGATACACAAAGGACACCTCGGGATTGAAAAATGTAAAAGGAGAGCGAGAGAGTCAGTGTATTGGCCTGGCCTAAATAAAGACATTGAGACACTTGTAAGCAAATGTGTAACATGTCAGAAACACAGAAGTAGGCAGAGCAAAGAGCCAATGGTGATACCTGAACAGCCCTCGTCACCGTGGCACAAAGTAGGTATGGACTTGTTTCACCTCAAAGGCAAAGACTATCTTGTAGTCATGGACTATTTCTCTAACTTCCCGGAGATGGCACTACTAAACAATATGTCATCAGCGTGCGTGATCACTCACACAAAATTCATCTTTGCCAGGCATGGCATACCGCACATTGTAGTGAGTGACAATGGCCCATGTTTTAGTAGCAGGGAATGGCAAAAGTTCGCAGAGCAGTACGAGTTCTGCCACGTCACTTCAAGTCCACATTATGCACAGTCAAATGGGCAAGCTGAGAAAGGTGTCCACATCCTCAAACAACTGCTCAAGAAAGCAGCAGACAGTAACTCCGATCCTTACCTGGCACTTCTCAGTTATCGTGCATCCCACTTGTGTGTGGATTGTCACCTGCAGAACTACTGATGAACAGAAAACTGAGCACCATGCTTTCGAGTTACCCAAAGATTACAATGCAAAAGAAGCATGAGAACAAATTCAAACAGAAAAAGAAACAAAAGACCTTCTATGACATTTCAGCCAAGCCACTAGCTCCTCTGGCACGCAATGACCAAGTCAGGATTGAGGATGTTGATGGCTGGAACACAAAAGGAACTGTGTTACAGGAAGTAGCTCCACGGTCTTTCACAGTGAGAGCCGAGGACGGACAGATGCTCAGGCGCAATCGCCGCAGTCTCTTGAAGACTCCACCAACAGCCGGTGTGGCTAGTGATTCTCACCAAGAACCACGTGCCACCCCTCCTATGGACTGCAACACAGACACCACACCAGACAAACAGGAACCAAGAAGGTCGGGACGTGTAATAAAGAAACCCGGTAAACTACATGTATAAGAGTAAACATAATGTAAAAAAAAAAAAAAAATCAATTACTCAAGGGTGTTGAGGTGTTTGTTTTTGGGTGTTGTTGGTTCCAAGCGTTTTTCCTAGAGGTTTGTTGTCGGTTTTGTTGATGGGCTATTCTATATGAACATGCTTTGTTTTGCAGCCTGTATTTTCCTGCACATTGTTCATCTTCAAAGAAAGGGGGATGTTATGATCAGTAGTTATTATGGCGTATGCCACAAGGGCGCGCTGCTGTTTAGGATAGCACTGTGTGTTATATATAAAAAAACAAGAGAAGCAAAGACGGTAGCTGTACAACATGTGGGCACTGTGTAAGAACTGCTCTATGAACAAGGACATTAAAAGAAAGTGAATCTAATTGAAAACAAGCTTCATTCTTCACAAGAACACGAACACAACAAAAATCAGAGAGACCTTAGTGCCGCTCCCACACCGAAGAATCCCTAAGAGAATGGAAGATCTGCCTGATGTCTTATAAACAGGCTCTGCGTGAGGCCCAAACCAGATATGATTCAAATGGAACAGAAGTGAAGAAAAATAACAGTAGGTTTGTCTTCAGCTGTGTCCAGGCTGACAAACTGTCCCAGCGCAGTAGAACCCTCAACCCCAGTTACTCTGAGCTGACACGACTTTCTTCAATTCTGGAACAACAGAATCACGACTATTAGAGTTAAACTAAATGAAATGAGTCCCACTATTAGCACTGAACAGGCCCGGACTGTAAAGCTAGTGTCCCAAACAAATCCTTCAGTCAAACTAGACAGGTTCACTGCTGTTGATGGAGCAGAGATAACTCCAGTCATGATGTCCTCTAAAACGTCTGCTTGTGTTTTAGACCTGATCCCAAGTGACTCCTCAAAGAAATCCTCCTCGCTGCTGCTGCTCTGTGCTCTTTATGATCTGCTGTGGTTAAAGTCAAATCAAACTATTCAAATTACATTGAGAGCCTACATTTAGAACACACTGAGCAGAAAATGACAAATCATTTTTGTTTATTGTAAGACGTTGCAAAGGCACAACACGAGAACAAAATAAAAAGCATCAACCAGGACAAAACATCAGCATTTTAAAGACTCAAATAACAACAGAATCCTGAGCTGCCTCCAGCTCAAAGTTAAACTATGGACAGTTCAAATATTGTGACGTCGCGTGAACACGACCTGTTGAGAAGGTCACGTTTGACTCTGATTAAACTCACCCCCCCCTCTG
The DNA here is from genome assembly GCA_019453435.1 of Rhinogobius similis. NCBI lineage: Eukaryota > Metazoa > Chordata > Actinopteri > Gobiiformes > Gobiidae > Rhinogobius > Rhinogobius similis. Next base: position 1,004,413 of record CM033634.1, on the reverse strand, counting down.
GCCCTGTAGCGCCCCCCCCCTCTGGCCCTGTAGCGCCCCCCCCTCTGGCCCTGTAGCGCCCCCCCCCCTCTGGCCCTGTAGCGCCCCCTGGACCCTGGACTGGACCCAGGACTCTGGTCTGGACCCTGGACCCTGGACTGGACTCCTCTCCTCCTCCTCTTCGAGTGCGGACATGTCTTCTCTCTGCTCCTGCTCTCCTCCTCCCCCTCTCCTCCTCCTCTCCTCCTCCTCTCCTCCTCCTCTCCTCCTCCTCTTCGAGTGCGGACTTGTCTTCTCTCTGCTCCTCCTCCCCCTCTCCTCCTCCTCTCCTCCTCCCCTCTCCTCCTCCTCTCTCCTCCTCTCCTCCTCCTCCTCCTCTCCTCCTCCTCCTCTCCTCCTCTCTCCTCCTCCCCTCCTCCTCCTCTCCTCTCTTTCTCTGCTCCTGCTCTCCTCCTCCTCCCTCCTCCTCCTCCTCCTCTCTTCTTGTCTTCTCTTTGCTCCCTCCTCTCCTCTCTCCTCCTCTCCCTCCTCTCCCCTCCCTCTCCTCCTCCCTCTCCTCCCTCTCCCCTCCTCCTCTCCCTCTCCTCCTCTCCTCCTCCTCCTCTCCCCCTCTCCTCCTCTCTCCTCCTCGCCTCTCCTCCTCCTCTTCGAGTGCGGACGTGTCTTCTCTCTCCTCCTCCTCTCCTCCTCTCCTCCTCCTCTCCCCCTCCTCCTCTCTCCTCCTCCTCTTCGAGTGCGGACTTGTCTTCTCTCTGCTCCTCCTCTCCTCCTCCCCCTCTCCTCCTCCTCTCCTCCTCCTCTTCGAGTGCGGACTTGTCTTCTCTCTGCTCCTCCTCTCCTCCTCCTCCTCTCCCCCTCCTCCTTTCCTCCTCCTCCTCTCCCCCTCTCTCCTCCTCCTCTCCCCCTCTCCTCTCCTCCTCCTCCCCCTCTCCTCCTCTCCCCCTCTCCTCTCTCCTCCTCCTCTCTCCTCCTCCTCTCCTCCTCCTCCTCCTCCTCCTCTCCTCCTCCCTCCTCTCTCGAAAGTGCGGATTTGCTCTCTCTCTCTGCTCCTGCTCTCCTCCTCCTCTCCTCCTCCCTCTCCTCTCCCCCCTCCTCTCCTCCCTCCTCCCTCCTCCTCCTCCTCCTCTCCTCCTCCTCCTCTTCGAGTGTGGACGTGTCTTCTCTCTGTGCGTGCTCTCCTCCTCCCTCTCTCCTCCTCCCTCTCTCCTCCTCCTCTCTCCTCCTCCTCTCCTCCTCCCCTCCTCCTCTTCGAGTGCGGACGTGTCTTCTCTCTGCTCCTCCTCTCCTCCCCTCTCCTCCTCTCCCCCTCTCCTCCTCTCCTCCTCTCCTCCTCCTCCTCTTCGAGTGCGGACGTGTCTTCTCTCTGCTCCTCTCCCCCTCCTCCTCTCCTCCTCCTCCTCCTCTCCCTCTCTCCTCCTCTCCTCCTCCTCTCCCCCTCCTCTCCTCCTCCTCCTCTCCTCCTCCTCCCCTCCTCCTCTTCGAGTGTGGACGTGTCTTCTCTCTGCTCCTGCTCTGTTTTTTGCTACTTGCTTTGTCTTGTCAATTTTTTCCAACTTTTTTACCTTTTCAACTCGGATTATCTGCCCGCCAACTGATCTCTGAAAATGAATGTGATCGATTGGTCTCTGAGTCCATTGGATAAGATTTTCTCCCAACGAAAAGCCTCCCCGGGAGAGGCGCGATGCCCCGACGGAGCAGACATGGCTGGATTGGTACGGGATAATTGGTATAACACCTGCAGATCATGTGCATCGAGCCCTTGAGGTCGAAGATGTAGAAGATCTATTTATATTTGGATTCATGATAGCGGGCTTTCTACTATTGGGGCTTGGAATCGCCTTTGTCTATCGGAATATCTGCCAGACAGGAGCATTCACCCAAAACCTGTCTGACAACAACAAAACAAAGTTTGTGGAACTGAGTGAAAGGATGTTAAGACTTGAGCAAAGACTGGACCACGGACTGGCACAGCTCATGGATCTGAATCGTAACATCTTGTCTCGGACCACGGAGGAGCTGAAAGCCGGTGGACAATCAGGGAAAGATGGTTAAAGACGGAGTAACTCAATGAAACTCAATGGGTAGCAGGTGTTCCGGTTCCGGTGTGATGCGCAGGCTGGGATTGCTACACTGTGAATAACGTAGCATTTTTGTTGAACAATTTGTTCCATTTCTGCCCAAGAAGTTTGGATGTGGATCGGTAGGAGTACTGATTCAGATACCTCACGGAGTAAGCGGATTGGGACGTGAAATACCATCCAGTTGCGATCTGGATCGAGCTGCGGGGCTGTATGCTAACATACGGGCTAACCGGTGTTAGCGCCGCTAAACCCGGACTGCGTGGAGCAGAAGTGTTTGGAAGTGGACATTTAACAAGAACTCAAAATCATGCCAAAGACAGACGATATGGAGGAGATCAAGCGATCGTTGAACTTTATGTCTGCGGAGATGGCAAAGTTAACATCACAACAGGAGCGGCTGCTCAAACTCGTGGATGAAGTAACGACACTAAAAACTTTGCTGAATGAGAAGGACAAAACTATCTTTCTTTTAGAACAGCGAGTCGACGAATTAGAGCAGTACACCCGGAGAGAGGACTTGGTCATCTCTGGGCTGGAAACGCGACATCGGACCTACGCACGGGCGGCAGCCAACGCGGACACCTCAGAGGACGCGCCGAGGGGAGAGCTGCTGTCGCTGGAGCAAGAGGTCGTGGATTTTTTGAACAACAAAAACATTAACATCTGCAAGGAGGCTATTTCTGTTTGTCACACTCTACCAAGAAAGTCAGAGAAAACAAGACCTGCTATTGTAATACGATTCATCAGCAGGAACATGAAGAATGATGTCTTAATGCAAGCCAGAAAACTGAAAGGTACAAATGTGTTTATAAACGAACATCTTACAAAGAAAAATGGAGGCATCGCGAGAGAAGCAAGACTGCTGAGAAAACAAGGGAAAATAACTGGGACATGGACGCGGAATGGAAACGTGTGGATCAGAGACAATGGTGGAGCGTCAAGGATGATCAGGGACTTGAGAGAACTGGAGAAGTATAGGACTGGACATTGAAAAAGGAAGATAACAGCTGAGAAGGACTGACATGGACCCAAGGAGAAAACAGGTTGGATACACATGGATCTACAACACACTTAAATAGTTATGGACATTGAAGTTGACACAATAAATAATAATAAAATCTATGATATTGAAAATGATTTTGCACACAAGTTACTAACTTATGAAGAATGTAATTATTTTACAGTACAACTGTTTAATGACACAATAGAAAAGGTATCAGATAATGCTCTTTCCATCATTCATCTTAATAGTCAAAGTTTAAAATGTAAGTTAGACAAAATTAAAGAGTTTGTTAGTGATCTTAAATGTTCCTTTAAAATAATTGCTATTACAGAAAGTTGGTTAAAAGACACAGATATTAATAATGTACAGATTGATGGCTACAACATGTTTTACGTAAACAGAACTAAAAAAAGGGGAGGGGGCGTTGCCCTCTATGTTGACAAATATTTAAAATGTAAAGTTGTTGAAGAAAAAACAGTAACTGGGAGTGACTTGATGGAAATGCTTACCATAGAAATCATAAATGACAAGGGTAAAAATATATTGATTAGTTGTGTGTATAGACCGCCTGGTGCTGGTGTTGATTTGTTTACAGATAAAATCCTTGAAATGTTTGAGAATGTTAACAAATCAGTAATTTTGTGGTGATTTTAATATAGATCTGGGAAACACAGAAGCATCAAATGAGTTTAAGAATTATATGGAAACTGCTGGTTTAAGGCCTATGATAAACAAACCTACCAGGATCACAACTCATAGTGCTACTATCATTGACAACATATATACAAACTTACACGGTGAAATTATTAGTGGTATTTTTATGAAAGATGTAAGTGATCACCTCCCTGTGCTTATAATCTATGAAAAATTATGCTTTGACAAGGTGCAAGAGGAAACTTATATAAGAGATAGATCCAATAAGGCTTTAGAAGCTCTTAGGGAAGATCTTAAAAAACAAAATTGGGATCATGTATATACTGATAACATGAATAATGCGTATAATGCATTTATGACAACATTTAACAATTTATATGACAAAAATTGCAAAATAAGTAAAATCTGTGTTTATGGTAAGAAGAGAATTCATAAGCCGTGGATGACAAACGGGTTGAAAATGCCTGCAAGAAAAAATTACCTTTATAGAATGCTTTCTCAAATTGAGAACCAAAGATGCTGAAGTAAGGTACAAGCAATATAAAAATAAACTTGTATCAATAATGAGAAGACAAAGAAAGGATTATTACACCAAATTATTAGACGAAAACAAAAATAATATTAAAAATACATGGAGTGTGGTAAACACCGTCTTGCAAAAAGGTAAGGTAAATTCAAATATTCCAAATTATATCACAAAGAATAACGTTGATATTTTCGGAAAAGAAGAAATTGTGAATGAATTTAATAATTACTTTGTGAACATTGGTCCAGCATTGGCACAAGCTATCCCAAGAGAGCATGCTGAGGGTAGAACCATAAATGAAAATGTAAACACTATTTTTCTGGAGAATGTGCAAGCGAGCGAAATTATGGAAATTGTTAATAAATGTGCAAATAAAAAATCTAATGATTATGCAGATGTAAATATGATATTGATAAAGAAAATTATGGATGTTGTTATTGAGCCGTTCACTTACTTATGTAATCTGTCCTTCAGCACAGGAGTTTTCCCTGATCATATGAAAGTAGCCAAAGTTATTCCACTTTTTAAAAAAGGAAATAAAAATGACTTATCTAATTATAGACCAGTATCACTGCTTTCGCAGTTCTCCAAAATTTTAGAAAAACTTTTTGTGAGTAGATTGAACAGGTTTATTGAAAGGTACAGCATTTTAAGTCACAGCCAATATGGATTTCGCTCAAATCATTCAACTGCTACAGCGTTAATGGAACTGGCCGAAGAAATTACTAATGCCATGGACAAAAAACATTTTTTAGTTAGTATCTTTGTAGACCTTCAAAAAGCTTTTGATACTTTAAATCATGAAATCCTTTTGCAAAAATTATATAAATATGGCATAAGAGGTGTGGCACATCAGTGGGTCGCAAGTTACTTAACAGACCGTTATCAATTTGTAGAAGTCAACAGCACCAAATCTAAATATTGTAAGATAGCGTGTGGAGTTCCCCAGGGTTCGGTCCTTGGACCAATACTTTTTCTTCTTTATATAAATGATATTATGTCTGTTTCCAATTTACTAAAGTGCATCCTGTTTGCAGATGACACCACTTTATTTTACTCAGGAAACAATATAAATGAGGTTCTAAAAATTGTAGAAAATGAGTTTCAAAAAATAATAAAATGGTTCAATGCCAATAAATTATCTATAAATATGAATAAAACTAAGTTTATGGTTTTTAGTTGTAAAAACAAAGATGTAAATGCAAGACTGTTCACACAAGGATTAGAGATTGAAAGAACACATAAGATAAACTTTCTAGGTGTTATGATTGATGAACAGTTAACATGGAAACCTCATATAGAAAAAGTCAAAAGTAAAGTTTCCCAAACCATTGCTGTCCTACACAGGGTGAAAAACTCTCTTAACAAACACGCAATGTTTCTATTGTATAATTCCTTGATTGTTCCATATCTGACCTATTGTGTTGAAGTGTGGGGAAGTGCTGGAAAAACCTACATTGAACCAATTTTCCTTTTACAGAAAAGAGCTCTTCGTGTTATCAGTGGGAGTGGTTACAGAGCACACACAAACCCATTATTTTTACAATTGGAAACATTAAAATTCAATGAATTAGTAGAATACAACCTCCTTAAAACCATGTATAAAGCTCACCAAGAGCTATTACCTGATAGACTGCAAAAAAGATTCAAAAAGCGAGAAAGTAGATATAATTTAAGAGGAACTGATCTTTTTACTAAGCCACAGTTTAGAACAAAACAAAAGGAAAGATGTGTTTCGATTCAAGGGGTCAGTCTGTGGAACAACCTGGAATGCATAATTAAAACCTCCAAGTCTATTAATATTTTTAAGAAAAGTTTGAAAAAATTGTTAATGGAAAGATATAAAAATGTTGTGTAGCAGGACATCCTAAGTTTTCTTTTGTGTATGTAGCAGAAAATCTTTCTTTTTTGTTTATTGTATGTAATGCATCGCACTGGAAGTGTACGATTTTTGTTGATAAGGGGCAGATATCATAAGCTTTTGCTTCTTTCTGTGCCCTTTCATTCTTCATCTATGTAGATGACAGATGTAGTTGTTTTATTTTGTTGCTATGAATGAAATGAATAAAAAAATGAAAAATGAAACAACGAATCGCTGCTCGGAAAGACCAGAAATGATTGGTTTTTATTGATCTGTACAAATTCCTGATCAACAAATGTATTAAAATGTATTTTCTGTCCTCCCTCCCTTCTTTCCTCTTATCCCGGACCTTGAGCTGGAAGAACCTGAGTCAGACCGACATAAACATGAGATAACATTTTGCACACACCGCCCGCTCTCTTCCCTCTATCTTCTTGTTTGTGACCCCTGCCCTATATCCACTGAAATTCCATCACGTGACCCGACTGCTGTAAACCAGTATTCACAATATCTGTTGTATACTGTGTATTAATGTAATGTTTGTTATACTGTCCTTGTTTTTCTTTTCTGAGAGTTTTGTAGGCGCTGGAAACGGCTGCTTCTTCTGGAATTTCCCCATCGTGGGACAATTAAAGGATCTCTCATTCTCATTCATTCATTCTCATATTCTTCTAACAGTCTCCTTTAGTTTGTTCAAGACACACCTTCAGATGAGCAGCTCTCCTCCCACACTGGTCAGAGCTGCAGTTTTTATCCTCATACCGACAGATTTTAATATGTCGCCGATAACTCGACTTGAATGCAAAAGCCTTCCCACACTGGTCACAGACAAATGGCTTCTCTCCAGTGTGGATCCGACGGTGTGATGTGAGTTCTGCTAAAGTTCTAAATGTTTTACTGCAGTGTTCACATTTGAATGGCTTTTCTCCAGAGTGGATTCTCAGTGATATTTGTAGGAGGAGGAATGAGAAAACTCCTTTCCACACTGGTCACATCCGTATGGTTTGTCTCCAGTGTGGATTCTCATGTGATCTGTAAGGTGACCAGACTGTCTAAATGTCAGCTCACACTGGTCACACTTGTACAGCCTTTGATCTTTGTGGATTCTCATATGAACTTCTAGATTACTAGAGCTGGCAAAGTCTTTCCCACACTGGTCACACCCAAAAGGCCTCTCTCCAGTGTGGGTTCTCATATGTCTTACTAAGGTGCCTGACTGTGAAAATTCCCTCTCACAAACGTCACAGCTGAACGGCTTTTCTCCAGTGTGGATTCTGGTGTGGTCTTTGAGATGTGCTGCTGTATAAAAACTGTGCCCACACTGGTCACACTCATATGGTCTTTCCCCTGTGTGAGTTCTGTAGTGTCTGGAGAGTTCATATGGTCTTCTAAAAGTCTTCTCACACTGGTCACACTGGTACGGCCGCTTATCTCTGTGGACTCGCTGGTGCGCTGAGAGAAGCCTTTTTGTCCTAAGTGTTGTTCCACACTGGTCACACTCAAAAGGCTTCTCTCCAGTGTGGATCCTCACATGTTCTTTGAGATTTGACACTTGTCTAAACATCTGACCACAAAAATCACAGCTGTAAGGTTTGTCTCCAGTGTGGATTCTCATGTGAACTGTAAGGGTACTAGACTTTCTAAATGCCTGCTCACACTGGTCACACTTGTACGGCCTTTGATCGCTGTGGATTCTCATATGAGCTTTTAGGGCACTAGAGCTGACAAAGTCTTTCCCACACTGGTCACAGCCAAAAGGCTTCTCTCCAGTGTGGGTTCTCATGTGTCTTACTAAGGTGCCTAACAGTGAAAATTCCCTCTCACAAACGTCACAGCTGAATGGCTTCTCTCCAGTGTGGATTCTCATGTGACCTGTAAGGTGAACAGACTGTCTAAATGCCAGCTCACACTGGTCACACTTGTACGGCCTTTGATCGCTGTGGATTCTCATATGAGCTTTTAGGGCACTAGAGCTGGCAAAGTCTTTCCCACACTGGTCACAGCCAAAAGGCTTCTCTCCAGTGTGGGTTCTCATATGTGTTACTAAGTTGCTTGAGCGTGAAAATTCCTTGTCACAAACGTCACAGCTGAACGGCTTTTCTCCAGTGTGGGTTCTCATATGTGTTACTAAGGTGCTTGACAGTGAAAATTCCTTGTCACAAACATCACAGCTGAACGGCTTTTCTCCAGTGTGGATTCTGGTGTGGACTTTGAGATCAGCTGCTGTAGAAAAACTGTGCCCACACTGGTCACACTCATATGGTCTTTCCCCTGTGTGAGTTCTGTAGTGTGTTTTGAGGCTGGAGGGTTTGGACCATGTCTTCCCACACTGGTCACAGGTGAATCCCATTCTGTTGGTGGATCTGCAACAAACACAGAAAAAGAAGTCAACTAATAATACTCTTACTCATGTCGTCTGGCTCTCCCAGCATGCACCACAGACTCTGCACTGGCAGTGATGGTGACGGTGTTATAGACAGTTGTGCTGGACCTTTAAGGGGCGGAGCCTAGACCAAGGCGAGCTGAGCTGTGAGCGAGAGGAAAAGGAGAAAAGCAGCATTGGAGTTTGTCTTCAAGTTTAACTTTCAAAGTTTATGCCTCTACGATGTTTCAGAGTTTATGTTTGCAGTTTATTTGCCAAACCGGGTTGAAGTGTGTGTGATATAAGTCAGTAGACAAGTGTTTGTAATGAGTGTGAATCTTTAGTTTGTTGTTTTATCTGTTTTATTGCTTAATTGTCAGTATTCTTGCAAGAAACCACGTGAATCTGCGTGGCTTTCGTCAAATACGGGCCACAGTAAACGTTTAATCTGCAAGTGACCCGTGCGGGTTCCAAACCGCAACTGGACTGGAGTCAGTGTGTCACAAAGACAATTGAACCTAGACAGTCTGAGAGAACAACCTTCTACTGACTGAGAATTAAACAGATAATCAGACACTGGCCTTAGGCTTTTTACGTGCACGTGGAGAGAGAGTGCACGTGGAGAGAGAGTGCACGTGGAGAGAGAGTGCACGGGGAGAGAGAGTGCACGTGGAGAGAGAGTGCACGTGGAGAGAGAGTGCACGTGGAGAGAGAGTGCACGTGGAGAGAGAGTGCACGTGGAGAGAGAGTGCACGTGGAGAGAGAGTGGCGCTTTCATCAGCTCGTCCCACCAGCAGAAGTGACACTCTTTCTGCAACCTCTTCCAACTTGCCTCTCACTTCCCCCGCCTTTTATTCAGTTTAGACAAGCACATGTCAGCATTCCCCTGTTGCTCCCACGACCTGCAGGGCAGGAAGCAACAGCTGCTTTTGACAGAAGAGAAACAGGAAACAGGTCAAGGACAACGTGTCAGGGAATTATCACACAGACAATTAAACCTAGACAGTCTGAGAGAACAACCTTCTACCCAATTGAGAATTAAACAAATTGTCAGACACCGGTCTCAAGTTTTTACGTGCACGGGGAGAGTTAACTGGCGCATCGGCTCGTCCCACCAGCAGAAATGACGCTCTGTTCAACTTTCTGCTACCTCTTCCAACTTGCCTCTCACCTCCCCTGCCTTTTATTCGGTTTTAAACAAACATATGTCAACATACCTCTGTTTTTCCACAACCTTGCAGTATATGTTAACATACCCCTGTTGCCCCCCACAACCTTGCAGGGCAGAAAGCAACAGCTGCTCTTGACCATTAAGAGAAACGGAAAACAGGTCAAGCATAACATCATATATAAGGTTAAAAGCAACATTGTTTGCACTAAGCATATGGTTCTCTAGTAGCTAGCATTTCACATGTAAGCATATTCTTATAAATGCATTATTACTACCAGAAATGGGTCATTTTGACAAGCCCTTAATAAAAAATTCTCTTACAGTGTCATAAAATAATATATCTATAAATAATACAATCTAATGACACTATAATTATCTGTGCAACAGTTGGAGAACACAACCATCAGACATGTGCACAGCACAGCACAGTATTTCTGCTGCCAGGAGGGAATGTTCTAAGTGTAGATTCATGATTAAAGAGTCATACTCACAGATGTTGCAGCAGGAGCAGGTTAAATGCAGAAAGTCCTGGAGTGTGAAGGTTCAGTCCCTCTAAAGTTGTGGCTCGTTCCTGTCCCAAAAGGAGCTGCTGCTGTGTCTCTGGCCCTTCACTGTCTCTGGTCTGTCTCAGCTGCTCCTTCGCTGCTCTCCTCCGGCTTCTGGGAGAAAAACAACACACCGTTTGCTTTCTATGGGCCCACATTAGCCAATCAGAAGCCTTTGGGGGCGGGGCAACGCTCACATGAGAGAAATGATGCTGTGGAAAAGGAAATATACACAATAATGCACAATAATGCTCTTGGACGCTGTTAGAACACAAGAGATTGATTCTAATTATATAGAACTCTGTGCTGTTAAATCCTCTTTGTAAAGTCATTCTGCAATATTCAGTTGTAAAACTTGACATAAACGTATAAATATGTTGTGAGGGTACAATTATTGTATATATATTTGAACTAATGAGTTTGATTAAATGCAGCCTGATTGTTTTAACCAGGGTTTAGCTGTGAAAAAGACAGAGTTTTCTTGCTGTGATACAGATATTTCTATTTTGTGATAACTTCTGTTTCTTCTTGTGGTCGACTCTGTGTTTGGAACAAAAATACTTTGTGCTTAAGGATCAATAAAAGTCATTCTGATTTAAAACAAAGTGAAACAAATGCAGACCTGGAGATACCAAAGATGGAAAAGCACTGAGTCGCCTCACAGCGGGATTTCAACAGCAGAGACTAAACACCAGCATTAGAATAATAAAGGAGCACGTGCTGGTTGTTTGGGAGGAAGGGGCTTTGTTCAAGTGTAAAGTCCTGTGTCTGAGGGGGAGGACTAAATGTTACTTCAGGTATTTGTTTGACTTTTGGGCCCAGAGTTTTCAGTAGAAAATAATAAAGTCTGATTTCATTTGGAAAAATAAAAGCGACTTGTAGGAAAACAGGATTTAACTGGGTCTGATGAGGCCCTTTCTAAAGGTGTGTCATGGATGAAGAAGGACATATTTGTGAGAAATATCACATTTGCTTAAACCAAAGAATGGACAATCTGATTGTTAAGTCTCTCCCACGATCTCTTATAAATATGATTAAACAAGATATAATGCATGACTGTCATGAGGAATCTTCATGTGGATGGTGTTAAGTTCTGATTACAAGTGTAAAAACACATTTATACAAAAGAATGATTCTGTCACTAACTCCCTTAAAACAGATTATATTCTCAGAGATTTTAGAAAGGGACAATTGAAAAGGAGTGCGCTTTTCTCACGCAGCAAAGAGAACGGCTCTCTTTCCGCCAACTTTCATCCATAAAGCGTGTTTACAAGCGCAAACAATCGTTTTAGGACTCAGACTTTGAAATCTACAAAGGAAACTGTCCAAAAACCATGAACAATGACTTACTTTGACTTTAGAGTCCGCCAGAAATGCCCCAGAAAAGAGAACGGTCCAAACCCGGAAGTGCTGCTTCTTCTTCTTCGTGTGTTTTTGTGGCGGGTGGAAACCAACGTTTAGGTGCATTTCCGCCGCCTACTGGGCTGGAGTGTGGGCCAGAGTGCCTGCAATTCTACATTTTAACTACTTAAATTAAATTTTTAAAAGCCCCGTTTCTTTCAAAAAACGTAATAACATCTTAAATTCCCCTTCTGCACTTTTCAATATATTATTTAAGCTAAACACCTCTTCTCTACTCCTCTGAAAGTCCCGTTTAAAAACCTCCCTCTTTTCAGTATATCTGCTACAGTGTAAAACCACATGTTGTACAGTCTCTGGTTCTATTCCACACTCACACATTGACCTGTTGGATGTTTGCTAATTAGAAATAGGGTTTTATTCAACCCAGTGTGTCCTAATCTTAACCTTGTTATTGCCACCTGCTCTTCTACTCATTTCCAGAGCTTTAACTCTCCCAACCTTCTTTTGAAATTGATACAGGTGTCTCCCCTTTAGCCGCTGCTGCTCTGATACAATCTGAGTCTTGACAATAGCTTTCACCTCTGATTTACTGAGGGCTCTCTCCCAGACTCTCTCCTGTTTAAGAGATTGCTTAGCACGATCAGCCGTCCCATTCCCAACAACCTCTGTGTGAGCAGGAACCCACATAAATCTAACGACAATATGCACAAGACTAAGACGAAACAAAATGTGATATACTTCAAAGAGTAGGTCAGGTCGGCTCTGCGATGAAAAGGCAAGAATAGAAGTTAATGAGGCTAACGAATCTGAACATATAAGAGCTTCCCCCACTCTATTTTCTTCTACCCACTGTAATGCCATCACAATGGCCATCATCTCTACCAAATAAACTGCAAGGTGATCAGAAGTCCTCTGGTTCTTTTGAATATTTAACTCCGGTACCACAAACGCCAAACCTGTTTTCCCTGATTCAGTCTCTTTTGAACCATCTGTATAAATGAATAAATATTCTCAATTCTCTCATACACAGCCTCCACTAAATTCCTTCTTCCTCTACTCTTTAGCTCATGAACATAAAAATCAACATCAGCATTAGGTAAAAGCCAGAAAGGCGTAACTGGACCCGGTACAACAGCACTATTGTAAGGAAGGTGGATGCTTCCTAAACTACTAACAGGGTGGATCTTAATAGTAGAGCCCACAGCAGGTGATCGGTCAGAATCACAGATGAGAGGAGGTTGAGTTCGATGAACTTTATTGAACATTGGCTGTATATGAGTGAGAGTGTGTGCGTAGTGCGTAGTGCGGTTCTGATTAAATAGATAAACTAATAACAAATGACCGAACAGGTCTCTACATTAAACTATCTCACATTCGGCGTATGTTGCACCTACGCCGAAGCAAGTTCCTACGTTTGTGAATTTCACTGACAATGGCAATAAACAATTTTTGATTCTGATTCTGATTCACCATCAGAGAGGGAAGAAACACAACTGCTATACAAGGGCGACATCTTGTGGTCAGGAAAAATGATTACACTGATAGCGCCCTCTGGTGGCCACTTGAGGCCTGACTCAAGGGCCACGTGATAAACGTGTTTCGGGTCTGTATTGACCAACAAGCTAGCAGGGCTAACCCGAACCAAACTAGAACTGAGTTACATACAGAATTAAGCATTGGATGTTTCACATCTGAAACTACGCCACGTATCTGAACAATAACGTCGTATTACACCACACCAAACTGGCATAAGGCCGTAATACGGTGAGCAGGTTGATACAGTACGAGGCGCCAGGCTTCAGAGCGACAATAGGCCCGGACTCACATTAGCGTTGTACACCGAACGAAATACAGCAAGATAGTGAGCACTCGAATCACACATGTAGAACACAATACACTTCCTTACTTGCATAGGACGCGCACAATTACACAAGCAAAGAAACTGATGCCGATACAACAGATCACTACGTGTCCGCTCTACTAGACTGCTTGCAGCGAACTCTCCGACAGACTGATGACGATCGACGATGATCAGTGCAGCGTCCAATAGAAGCCGTGTCCTGATTGGTTGAGAGTCCAGGTAGAGAAAGGCGCATGGCAAGTAGGGAGAGCGAGTGCTAGTGGCAAAGTCTGTTACACTTGGTGGCCACCAGGGGGCCTTTTGTACAACTATACTTTATCCCCTGGATTCCCAGGGGATAAAGTATAGTTGTACAGTCTCTTTTGAACTCTTTTGAACCATCTGTATAAATGAATAAATATTCTCAATTCTCTCATACACAGCCTCCACTAAATTCCTTCTTCCTCTACTCTTTAGCTCATGAACATAAAAATCAACATCAGCATTAGGTAAAAGCCAGAAAGGCGTAACTGGACCCGGTACAACAGCACTATACTTTATCCCCTGGATTCCCATCTCTTCTGCAGCTTTACTTGCAGTCCAAGCAAAGCATGCAGTCTTTGTCTTCCCACTTTCCCAACATGGCAAAAGTGTTTTAACTGTAGGATGTCCCTCCTCCGTATGTCCCTGTAAAATAACCCAGTACTGCATCATGATTTGTTTATGTCTCAAGTCCAAAGGTAACTCTCCCATCTCCACTTGAATCGCTGTAACAGGAGAAGTCTTTAAAGCCCCACAGCATATCCTCAGCGCTTGATTTTGAATAACGTCTAATCTACATTTGAGTGTCTTCGTCGCTTCCCTGTACACCAAGCACCCATAATCCATCACTGACCTTATTAATGCAATGTATATATTTGTAAGAGCAGTTCTATCTGCCCCCCATTCAGACCCTGTCAAACACCTCATTATATTGATAACTTTTTTGCACTTTTCCTCAACCAATTGTATATGCTCATTCCATAACAGCTTTGAGTCAAACACCATTCCCAAAAATGTAAAACTACTGACCCTCTCAATTCTTTCCCCATACATTTTTAATTCAACTTCCTCCCTCTTTCTCCTACTAAAAACCACTGCTTTTGTTTTCTCCACTGAAAACTTAAATCCCCAGGTGTAAGACCAGTTTTCAACTCCCCTAATAGCCCTCTGGATTTTGTTTTGCACTATTCTCAGGTTTTTCCCTCTTTTCCACAAGGCTCCATCATCAGCAAACAAAGATTGCATAATATCTGGTTCAATACTTCTAAAAACGTCATTAACCATTATCAAAAATAAAAGAGGACTAATAACGCTGCCCTGAGGTGTGCCATTATCCACCTTACATTTCGCTGACAGAGTTGCTCCCATCTGAACCTGAATACTTCTTTCAAATAGGACATTTTTGATCCAATTAAATGCCCTGCCTCTAATTCCCATTTTAAATAATTTGATCAACAAACCCTCCTTCCAAACCATGTCATACGCCTTCTCTATATCAAAGAAAACTGCCAGCAATACCTCCTTATTTACTTGAGCTTTTCTTATGTCGGACTCTAAACACACCACTGGGTCCATCGTCCCCCTGCCTTTCCTAAATCCACTTTGAAAAGGTGAAAACAGTCCCTTACTCTCAATGTGGAATGTTATTCTCTCGGTTATCATCCTCTCCATAATTTTGCCAATGTGCGAAGTCAAGCGATAGGTCTATAACTTAATGGGCTCAGAGGGATCTTTCCCTGGTTTAACAATGGGAATAATCACAGCTTCTCTCCAACTACAGGGTAACCTGCCTTCCTCCCACACTTTATTAAACAACCCTAACAATTTATTTTCAGCCTGCCTACCAAGATGTTTCAACATAATATAACAGATCTGATCCTTTCCTAGAGCAGTCATGCCAGACTTAGCTATAGCTCTCTTCATCTCTGCAATAGAGACCTGATTATCCAAAACTACGTTATCCAAAATCTCACTATTTGCCATTCTTGTTTGGGCCCTTCCCCGTTTCCCCGCCTCTGATAAATTGTCTGAACTATGAATTTTAGCTAATGCCTGGACCATTAGTTCAGCTTTCTCCACATCATCTCCCCTGTCATCTCCCCCTGCTTCAGAATTGGATGTGCCCTCTCTCTTCTAATCATTCCCCATACATTTCCCAGAGGAGTAGTTCTGCCAATTGTGTCACAATACCCTCTCCAGCTTGCCTTTTTTGCTTGCTTAACCACTTTCCTTACCTGTGCCTGCCTTTATCGCTTCAGTACATTCCTGTGTCCACCAGGGGACTGCACGCTTACTCATTCTCCCCTTACTCTTAGGAATGGCCAAATTAGCAGACCTTGTCACTACTTCTCTAAACGTTCTTTCCACCTCCTCAATATCCAGACTTAAATCAACTTCCTCCATATCCCTCTCGCATGCATACTTAAATACATCCCACTTAGCCATCTCTCATGTCTTTCCCCCTCACTCTCATCCTTATTTATATTTATATTGCAAATAATTGGATAATGATCACTGCCAATAGTCGAATCCTCACCTACATCCCATTCACCAATGTTAAATCTAAAGCTGAGCGTCTCCCTGTATGGACATCTATCCGTGTTCCTCTTCCATCATTCATGCACACTAAATTATTGTCCTCCAAAAACTGCTCCACAACCTCCCCATTTGCATCATTCTGTGATGCCCCCCATAAAGTGCTCCACCAAACTACATTCCTACAGCTCCTACCCTGGATTTCTTTCCATTTTTCTAGCTGCATTTTCTTCCAAGGATTATACAAATTAATAACAGTGATAACTTGTCGATTAATCCAGATTTCAACAACAATAAACTCGTCCTCCCTCCCCTTATTAACAACTCTAAAAGGTGTATTTCCTCTAATAAAAGTGACACACCCTCCTCCACGTCACACCTCACCACAGTGTAATTCACAATTCTAAAATCTAACTCATTTTTAACCATGATTCCTGTACACAAATAATATCTGGAGTATTTGGTAAATGCACAATAAACCACTTAAACTCCTGACCATTGGAAATGAAGCTTCTTGCATTCCAATGAATAATTAAAACCATCACGAGCTACTGTCAGTCTTTTTCTGCCTCAAGTTCATCTCTAACCTCTTCCCAACGACTCACTGCTGCCTTGACAATAACCTGAATTCTCTCAGTTTTGGACTTTATCTCCTTTGTTGCATTAATAACCCCTGCAATGAATGTTATGAGTCGTTTGACAAAATCCCTGTTAGATTCTGGCGGCTCTAATGGTGGAGACACTATCTGTGCCTGCCTTCTGCTTCTGCTTGACCACTTTAGCTGCCTCAGCAGATGAGGGCGTGTCTTGCACCTGCACCTCTCTTTTCATCACCTCACAGCCCCCATACGCCACACTGTGGTTTCCACCACAACTACCACACCTTGCCGGCTTGGTTTTCACACACTGCTCATATTCATGATCTTCCCCACATCGCCCACACCTCCTTTTTCCTTTGCAATACTGAGCTGTATGACCAAACCTTTGGCACTTAAAACATCGGAGGGGGCGGGGTACATAAGCTCTAACAGAATAAGTCATATAACCCAGGAACACCTTTGGGGGGAGGGATACCTCATCAAACTCGAGTAAGATACTTTCACTATACCTTTTTTCTCCATTTTTAAAGACCTGAAGTCTTCTGGCATCTTTAAGTTTCCCTCCTCTCAAATTCGATTTTCTTTCCTCCACTGAAACTTCCATAGGAATCCCCCAGATCACTCCTTTGCTTAGTCTAGTCCCTTTTTCAATACGACTCACGCTTGTCACTTTATGCCTCCCTATCTCCTTCAATCTCTCTGCTCTTCCGTATTGCAGATTATCATTAGGTTCCCATCCCTTAGGACTTTTGCAGATTATCATTAGGTTCCCATCCCTTAGGACTTTTGCAGATTATCATTAGGTTCCCATCCCTTAGGACTTTTGCAGATTATCATTAGGTTCCCATCCCTTAGGACTTTTGCAGATTATCATTAGGTTCCCATCCCTTAGGACTTTTGCAGATTATCATTAGGTTCCCATCCCTTAGGACTTTTGCAGATTATCATTAGGTTCCCATCCCTTAGGACTTTTTCAGATTATCATTAGGTTCCCATCCCTTAGGACTTTTGCAGATTATCATTAGGTTCCCATCCCTTAGGACTTTTGCAGATTATCATTAGGTTCCCATCCCTTAGGACTTTGCAGATTATCATTATGTTCCCATCCCTTAGGACTTTTGCAATGGTGATCTCTCCAACTTGATTCTTCAAAATTGTAGTTAACTTCACTGGACTGATTGCCTGAAGACCATTTTCGTCACCAAATCTTACAATAACTTTAAATTCTTTCTGCTCCTCCTCCATTTCCTCCTCTCGTCCTTCAGATCTTATCGTCATTCTCCTCTTCTTCTCTGCTCCGACATTAATAGGCGAACTTCCTCTTTGACCACTCATTCTCTCTCTTAACCCGTCCGTTGTCTTGCTCACACTCTCCACTTCACCTCGTATGGAAGCACTACTTTCACCCTCTGGCCAATTCACCCGCCGTAGTCTCTGACAGAAACGTCTTCAACAGATCTTTAGATTTCCATCCTGGACAGTCCCGATTGCCTGACGATGAGCGCAGCTTCAAGTCCTCATCCGTTTATCCTTTGAATTCTTCACCATAAGAAGCAATTGAGAATATTCAGAACAGAACGTAACAGAATTTTAAATCTCCCGCCAAACACTAGGCCTGGAGCTCCTTTCATGAAGCTTGTTTTCAATTAGATTCACTTTCTTTTAATGTCCTTGTTCATAGAGCAGTTCTTACACAGTGCCCACATGTTGTACAGCTACCGTCTTTGCTTCTCTTGTTTTTTTATATATAACACACAGTGCTATCCTAAACAGCAGCGCGCCCTTGTGGCATACGCCATAATAACTACTGGACATAACAATTTTCGTACTCTTTGTTTGCGTGAATTGGACGTGAACGTGATTCACTGAATCACAGACTTTAAGATGTTATTATTATTATTATTTACTATATATTGTTTTTAAGAAACAGGACTTTTGAAAAGGATTTAAATGGTATAATGATGTAGAATTGCAGGCACTCTGGCCCACACTCCAGCCCAGTAGGCGGCGGAAATGCACCTAAACGTTGGTTTCCACCCGCCAGAAAAACACCAGAAGAAGAAGAAGCAGCACTTCCGGGTTTGGACCGTTCTCTTTTCTGGGGCATTTCTGGCGGACTCTAAAGTCAAAGTAAGTCATTGTTCATGGTTTTTGGACAGTTTCCTTTGTAGATTTCAAAGTCTGAGTCCTAAAACTGACGTCACATCCGGTGAGTCTATTCTGCGTTTGCGAGTGATCGTTCTCCACACTTTATTGTTAATCCACGAATTATACAAAAACTATCTTACCCTCCTACACATAATTGAAATTTTAATTGCTCCCTAAACAACCCGGATCCTCATTTAGATCACTTTGTTAAGTATTTCGTGGATTAAATCCCCCCCCCCTGCCCGCTAGCATCAACCGGAGCTAGCCTAGCCGACTAGCGCCATGGCTGGCCCATCCTCCGCCTCCTTCGCCCTTACCTGTTCAAGCTGTCATATGTTGAGTCAGAACCCTGCTTCTTTCACTGACGACAGGGAGAGTTGCGTGAAGTGTAGCGTAGTGGTAGCTTTGGAAGCCAGGGTTACAGAGTTAGAAGCGCGGATCCGCATTGTGGAGGAGCTAAAGTCTAGCTATAGCCAGGTCGTAGCATCAGGTTTACCGGACCGCGCCGCAGGTAGCAGTGTTAGCATAGTTAGCAGTGTTAGCGGTAGCAAGGCTAAGCCTCAGGATAAGACCAGCCCCCAGCGCCTCGGCGCGGCCAGGACCAGACCAGGAACAAGACAGGGATAGATTTGTGACAGTTCGAGGGATCGGCGCGCTAAACGCCAGCCTGTAGTGCACCCTAAGCTTCCCGTCTGCAATAGGTTTGCCCCACTCGGCGATCACACGCCCGCCGAACGTGACACTCTGGTGATTGGAAGTTCCATAGTCAGAGACGTGAAGCTGCCAGCAGCCTCAGTTAGGTGTTATCCGGGGGCCAGAATGGGTGACATCGTAGTAGTCAGAGGTTCCGTCGTATCGTGATTCACGGAGGTGGTAATGACACCCGGCGGAGACAATCAGAAGTGCTCAAATTGCAGGTTGGAGCGGTGTGTGAATTGGCGAAGTCGATGTCAGACACCGTAATATTTTCTGGTCCCCTCCCGGGTCAATGCTGAAATGTACAGCCGCTTTTCAGCTTCAACTGCTGGTTGTCTAGTTGGTGCCCCCAAAACAACGTAGTCTTTGTTGACAATTGGAGTGCGTTCTGGGGAAAGCCCGGGCTCATACGCAGGGATGGCATCCATCCGACTTCGGAGGGTACATCACTTTTAGTTGAAATTTGGCCGAGAGCCTTAGTCGCCTAAAGTGACGCTCTAAATATGAGTCCCGGGTGCAGAGTCTCTTCTCTGTCGCTAAGCTCTCGCCCGCGCTGTCACAGATCAAGTGTTCAGAGTCAAATAGAGACTGTGCGCGTCCCTCTTGTAAATAACGCCAATAAGTCAGATCCAAATACAGATAATTTAGGTGTCAGACCAAATAACTTAATACAAATAATCCCTACACATGATACAAATAAACTAATAAATAAGCATGTAAAATGTGGATTGCTAAACATTAGGTCAATTTCCTCCAAATCACTTTTAGTTAATGAATTAATTAACGATTATAATATTGATCTTTTAGCTTTAACTGAAACTTGGCTTCAACAAGATGATTATGTCCAGATTAAATGAGGCCACCCCACAGAGTCATGTTAACTTTCAAGCTGCCAGGAGCTCAGGCCGGGGAGGTGGGGTGGCAGTAATTTCACATTCTAGTTTACTCCTGAGTCCTAAAATTAATAATGAGTCTTCCTCATTTGAAAGCCTTATCCTATCAATCACCTGCCCAAACTGGAAAAACCAAAAAGCTGTTTTGCTCATAATAATCTATCGACCTCCCGGTCCTTACTCGCTGTTCTTAACAGAATTCTTTGACTTCCTATCAAATTTAGTATTAGACTGGGAAAATATTGTGGTGGTTGGGGATTTCAACATTCATGTGAATGAAAATAATTGCCTCAGTAATGCCTTTAGCGCTTTATTAGATAGCATTGGTTTCACTCAAAATGTAAATAAACCAACCCACAGTCACCAGCACACTCTGGACCTGGTTCTAACTTATGGAATAGAGATTAGTGACCTAAATGTCTTCCCCCAAAACCCAATAATGTCAGATCACTTCCTAATTACCTTTCAGTTTATTCTTAAGGACTATCCAGCTCCTCAGACTAAAACTATAATGAAAAAGGACAATATCTGAAAAATCTATTTTAAAGTTCAGAGAAATAATAGAACCAATATTTAATATTACGTCATGTGATCCTGTCGCTAGATTGCAGCGACAGGCCCAGTGCTATTGATAACTCTGTTGACTCAATGGTCAACTCTCTAAAATCTGCTCTTGATGTTGCAGCTCCACTTAAACAGAAAGTAATCAGGCCAAAACGAGCCTCCCTGGTACAATGAAGAACTACGTTCTCACAAACAAAGGAGTAAGAAAACTAGAGAGATCCTTACGCCGCTCCCACACAGAAGAATCCCTGAAAGAATGGAAAACCTGCCTTCTGTCTTATAAGCAGGCTCTGCGTAAGGCTCAAACCAGATATTATTCAAATTTAATAGAAGTAAATAAAAATAACTCTAGATTTCTCTTCAGCACTGTAGCCAGGCTGACAAAACTGTCACAGCGCAGTAGAACCCTCAATACCAGTTACTCTAAGCTGCAATGACTTTCTTTTATTCTTTAGCAGCAAAATCACAACTATTAGAGATAAACTAAATGCAATTACTCCCACTATCAGTACTGAGCAAGCCCAGACTGCAAAGCTAGTGTCCCATACAAATCCTTCAGTAATACTAGATAGGTTCACTGCTGTTGATCAGGCAGAGATAACTTCAGTCATTATGTCCTCCAAAACATCAACTTGTATTTTAGACCCAATCCCAAGTAGACTCCTCAAAGAAATTATCCCTAATTATAAATCCCATTCTTAATATAATAAATACTTCACTAGAAAGCGGTTATGTCCCTCAGTCCTTCAAATATGCAGTGATTAAACCACTTTTGAAAAAGCCTAATCTAGACCCGACATACTGGCAAACTATAGACCTATTTCTAATCTGCCCTTTGTCTCTAAAATCCTTGAAAGAATTGTGATTAAACAGCTTTGTCGCCACCTGCAGGACAATAATTTATTTGAAGTTTTTCAGTCAGGGTTCCGTGCGTACCACAGCACTGAAACTGCACTAGTTAAAGTCACAAATGATCTGTTATTAGCTGCTGATGATGGACAGGTCTCAATCCTAGTTCTGTTGGACCTCAGCGCAGCGTTTGATACCATCGACCACAACATTCTACTGCAGAGGTTAGAATGTGATATAGGTGTCAGTGGAACCGCCCTAAGCTGGTTTAAATCCTATCTATCTGATAGGTACCAGTTTGTTAATGTAAACCAGAGATCTTCCCCATGTTCTAAAGTAACCCACGGTGTGCCGCAGGGTTCAGTACTCGGTCCAGTTCTGTTCACACTTTATATGCTGCCCTTAGGTCTGATCATCAGAAAGCATGGCATTAACTTCCACTGCTCTGCAGATGACACTCAGCTGTATTTATCAATGAAACCTGATCAGACCCATCAAGTAGACAGACTTAGTGCCTGCGTGAAAGACATAAAAACTTTTATGACTCTTAATTATCTGCTCCTTAACCCTGAAAAAACCGAGGTCATTCTGCTGGGCCCTAAGCACCTGCCAGACTCTTTATCTGACCAGATAGTTTCTCTGGACAATATCACTGTAGCCCCCAGCTCTACTGTAAGAAACCTTGGGGTCCTATTTGACCAAGATCTCTCGTTCAAAGCACATATAAATCAAGCCTGTAAAACAGCCGACTTTCATCTGTAACATCAGACAAAATTAGAAAAATCCTGCCCAGAGATGATGCCGAAAAACTCATCCATGCATTTGTCACATCCAGATTAGACTATTGTAACGCTCTGCTTATAGCGTGTCCTAAAAGCTCTATAAGAAGCTTTCAACTGGTTCAAAATGCAGCAGCAAGATTATTAACAGGTACTAGAAAAAGAGATCATATTTCACCAGTGTTAGAGTCTCTTCACTGGCTTCCTGTTGAGTTTAGAATCAAATTTAAAATCCTCCTCCTGACTTATAAAGCTTTAAACAATATGGCCCCATCCTACCTCAAAGATGCAATAGTAGCGTACCATCCAAACAGAGCTCTTCGTTCTCAAAATGCTGGACTATTGTTAGTCCCCAGAGTCTCTAAAAGCACAGTAGGAGGTCGAGCATTTAGCTACCAAGCTCCTGTGTTATGGAACCAGCTCCTGTTCATGTAAAAGAGGCCGACACAGTCTCTACATTTAAGACCAGGCTCAAAACGTTCCTCTTTGAAATAGCTTATGGTCAGGCCAGTTAGGAACAGAAATAAAAACCTACAGTTTTAGCTACGCTGCCCTTGGAGCAATTCTGCTGGGGAAGTATGGCAGCTTGAACACTATCCTCTGGTTCTTCCTACTTTACCATCAACAATATTTAATATTACTTCAACTGTAGTCTGTTCATTGCTGTTCACATGTTTCTCTTTCTCTCCACTTCCCCCGGGGAGTGGAGACTGTTTCAGACACTGCGGCGGCTGCTCCAGTGACGACCCCCCCACCCCCACCTGTCTGGCCGATCTATGCGCCACCCGCCTGGACAGCTGGATTAGCCACACCTCGTCTGCCTGGACGAACTCCTTCTACTTTAGATGAACTGTTCCTCATCTCCTGCTGGAGGATCTCTCTACACTGGTGGACTGCTCCTCGTCCTCCTGGAGGATCTCTACACTGGTGGACTGCTCCTCGTCCTCCTGGAGGAACTCTTTAAAGCCTCCTCCCTCTTGAGTGGTTCTGGCTCCACAGTCCAAGTGGATGTCAGTCCTAGTTCATCTGCAGCCTGTCCGTCCGTGGGAGTAGGATCTCTCCTTCACTGTGGTTCTCCCCGAGGTTTCTACTTTTTCCCATGGGGTTTTGTAGTTTTTCCTCGCCGCGAAGGAGGGTCAAAGGACAGGGGCATTCTGGGACAGTTATCTGAACTGCTTTTACCTGTGGCCCATCGAGGCAACTGTTGTTGTGATTTTGGGCATTATAAAAATAAATTGATTTGATTTGATTTGATTTAAAACGATTGTTTGCGCTTGTAAACACGCTTTTATGGATGAAAGTTGACGGAAAGAGAGCCGTTCTCTTTTGCTGCGTGAGAAAAGCGCTATCCTTTTAATTTGTCCCTTTTTAAAATCTCTGAGAATATAATCTGTTTTAAGGGAGTTAGTGACAGAGATTTCTTATTAAGGGTTTGTCAAAATGACACATAAGACTGTGCTTACGTGTGACAAGCTGACTACCAGAATAGACGACTAGATGCTTAGTGCAAGTGATGTTGTTTTCAACCGTATATGGTGTTGTCTTTTTGACCTGTTTCCTATTTCTGTTATCTGTCAAGAACAGCTGTTGCTTCCTGCTCTGCGAGGTCGTGGGAGCAACAGGGGAATGCTGACATGTGCTTGTTTAAACCAGTGGGCGAGGCTACCGCGCTCAAATTGAGCCGCCGGCTGTAGGCTGCCATGTTTGCAATCTGGTGCTGACCGCTAGGGGCTGGCTGCGGAAGTAGAATTATTCAATGCAAGTCAATGGGGAGTTAGACGTTTCAAAACCTACTTTAGAGCCTGGCTCAAAATACGGCTTTGGTCTCAAACGTTAGCTTACGGCTCTGTGACAACGCTGAGGGGGGTGAATTTTTGAACCAGGCTGGTTTAGCCGCTGTGATTTTTAAAGTTCTTGCATATCTAATGAAGAAGGCGGGCTTACGGCGCGAAATGTCAGGACGCAGCCATTCACCTACGAGTGGGCGGTAACCATAGAGGCAACGACGGCAGTACGTCAGCAAAAGGCCGCCCCAAATTCGGCCTCTCCCCGCCTCCCCACCGAGGGGGGAGTGGTGGGGGCTAACCCGCGGCCATTTTGAATTCTCCATGACTGAGCCGCATTTTCATGAATGGGGCGGAGTGACGATCGTCTGTCCACTATTTTTTATGTCTATGGTTTAAACCAGGGGTGCGTGGCTACCGCGCTCAAATTGAGCCGCCGACTGTAGGCTGCCATGTTTGCAATCTGCTGCTGACCACTAGGGGCCGCTGTGGAAGTAGAATTATTCAATGCAAGTCAATGGGGAGTTAGACGTTTGAAAACCTACTTTAGAGCCTGAGGCTCAGAATACGGCTTTGGTCTCAAACGTTAGCTTACGGCTCTGTGACGTTAGCTTACGGCTCTGTGACGTTAGCTTACGGCTCTGTGACGTTAGCTTACGGCTCTGTGACGTTAGCTTACGGCTCTGTGACGCTGGTTTAGCCGCTGTGATTGTTTAAAGTTCGTGCATATCTAATGAAGAAGGCGGGCTTTACGCGCTGGAAATGTCAGGGCGGAGCCAAACACCTACGAGTGGGCGGTAACCATAGAGGCAACGCGGCGGCAGCACGTCAGCAAAAGGCCGCCCCAAAGTCGCCCTCCCCCCGCCTCCCCATCGAGGGGGGAGTGGTGGGGGCTAACCATGGATGTATTAAATGAACTGGATAAGGTACGCCCCCTCTGACTGTGGTCCCAGATTGATTTGTGGCCGTGCGAGGTACTGCAGCCTCTTAGAACCAGCCTTTTTCTAAAATGTCACATTATAATCACAGACAGGACTGAATTATTATCGGTATTTAAATAAAATAGAAGGAAATGTTCTTTTCTATCGTTTCTAAAATCACCGAAATTACCGTTTCTATATGAAGTGGGGGATTGTCGTCACGTGGAGCCCTAAAACAAAGATGGCAGCCATCGTTTCAGGAAGTAAAACAAAGATGGTAGCCATCGTATCAGGAAGTAAATGCGGAAGTAAGAAACTATTTTGGGGTCATGCGCCAATGAGCTCACTCCATAGGGATAAACAGGACGGCCATCTTGGATTCATCTTCCAGGTTTTATTATAGTTCTATGGGGCTAACCCGCGGCCATTTTGAATTCTCCATGACTGAGCCGCATTATCATGAAGGGGGCGGAGCCACAACCGTCTGTCCATTATTTTTTATGTCTATGGTTTAAACTCAATAAAAGGCGGGGGAAGTGAGAGGCAAGTTGGAAGAGGTTGTTGCTGGGACGAGCTGATGGGCGCCACTCTCCCGTGCACGTAAAAAGCCTAAGGCCAGTGTCTGATTATCTGTTTAATTCTCAGTCAGTAGAAGGTTGTTCTCTCAGACTGTCTAGGTTCAATTGTCTTTGTGATCATTTCCTGACACACTGACTCCAGTCCAGTTGCGGTTTGGAACCCGCACGGGTCACTTGCAGATTAAACGTTTACTGTGGCCCGTATTTGACGAAAGCCACGCAGATTCATGTGGTTTCTTGCGAGAAAACTGACAATTAAGCAATAAAACAGATAAAACAACAAACTAAAGATTCACACTCATTACAAACACTTGTCTACTGACTTATATCACACACACTTCAACCCGGTTTGGCAAATAAACTGCAAACATAAACTCTGAAACATCGTAGAGGCATAAACTTTGAAAGTTAAACTTGAAGACAAACTCCAATGCTGCTTTTCTCCTTTTCCTCTTGTCTCTCGCTCACAGCTCAGCTCACCTTGGTCTAGGCTCCGCCCCTTAAAGGTCCAGCACAACTGTCTCTCACACCGTCACCATCACTGCCAGTGCAGAGTCTGTGGTGCATGCTGGGAGAGCCAGACGACATGAGTAAGAGTATTATTAGTTGACTTCTTTTTCTGTGTTTGTTGCAGATCCACCAACAGAATGGGATTCACCTGTGACCAGTGTGGGAAGACATGGTCCAACCCCTCTATGCTCAAAAGACACTACAGAACTCACACAGGGGAAAGACCATACGAGTGTGACCAGTGTGGGCACAGTTTTTATACAGCAGGTGATCTCAAAGCCCACACCAGAATCCACACTGGAGAAAAGCCGTTCAGCTGTGACGTTTGTGAGAAGGAATTTTCACGCTCAAGCACCTTAGTAACACATATGAGAACCCACACTGGAGAGAGGCCTTTTGGCTGTGACCAGTGTGGGAAAGACTTCACCAGCTCTAGTGCCCTAAAAGCTCATATGAGAATCCACAAAGAGCAAAGGCCGTACAAGTGTGACCAGTGTGAGCTGACATTTAGACAGTCTGGTCACCTTACAGGTCACATGAGGAGGAAAACAGATTTGTACAAAGGAAAAAACAGATTTGTACAAAGGAAAACAGATTTGTACAAAGGAAAACAGATTTGTACAAAGGAAAACAGATTTGTACAAAGGAAAAACAGATTTGTACAAAGGAAAACAGATTTGTACAAAGGAAAAACAGATTTGAACAAAGGAAAACAGATTTGTACAAAGGAAAAACAGATTTGTACGAAGGAAAAACAGATTTGTACAAAGGAAAAACAGATTTGTACAAAGGAAAACAGATTTGTACAAAGGAAAAACAGATTTGTACAAAGGAAAAACAGATTTGTACAAAGGAAAACAGATTTGTAAAAAAGGAAAAACAGATTTGTACAAAGGAAAACAGATTTGTAAAAAGGAAAAACAGATTTGTACAAAGGAAAACAGATTTGTACAAAGAAAAACAGATTTGTACAAAGGAAAAACAGATTTGTACAAAGGAAAACAGATTTGTACAAAGGAAAAACAGATTTGTACAAAGGAAAACAGATTTGTACAAAGGAAAAACAGATTTGTACAAAGGAAAACAGATTTGTACAAAGGAAAACAGATTTGTACAAAGGAAAAACAGATTTGTACAAAGGAAAACAGATTTGTACAAAGGAAAAACAGATTTGTACAAAGGAAAACAGATTTGTACAAAGGAAAAACAGATTTGTACAAAGGAAAACAGATTTGTACAAAGGAAAACAGATTTGTACAAAGGAAAAACAGATTTGTACAAAGGAAAAACAGATTTGTACAAAGGAAAACAGATTTGTACAAAGGAAAAACAGATTTGTACAAAGGAAAACAGATTTGTGCAAAGGAGAAAAAGATTTGTACAAAGGAAAAACAGATTTGTACAAAGGAAAACAGATTTGTACAAAGGAAAACAGATTTGTACAAAGGAAAACAGATTTGTACAAAGGAAAACAGATTTGTACAAAGGAAAACAGATTTGTACAAAGGAAAAACAGATTTGTACAAAGGAAAAACAGATTTGTACAAAGGAAAACAGATTTGTAAAAAAGGAAAAACAGATTTGTACAAAGGAAAACAGATTTGTAAAAAGGAAAAACAGATTTGTACAAAGGAAAACAGATTTGTACAAGGAAAACAGATTTGTACAAAGGAAAAACAGATTTGTACAAAGGAAAACATATTTGTTAAAAAGGAAAAAAATATTTGTACAAAGGAAAACAGATTTGTACAAAGGAAAAACAGATTTGTACAAAGGAAAACAGATTTGTACAAAGGAAAACAGATTTGTACAAAGGAAAAACAGATTTGTACAAAGGAAAACAGATTTGTACAAAGGAAAAACAGATTTGTACAAAGGAAAACAGATTTGTACAAAGGAAAAACAGATTTGTACAAAGGAAAACAGATTTGTACAAAGGAAAACAGATTTGTACAAAGGAAAAACAGATTTGTACAAAGGAAAAACAGATTTGTACAAAGGAAAACAGATTTGTACAAAGGAAAAACAGATTTGTACAAAGGAAAACATATTTTTACAAAGGAAAAAAAGAATTTAACGAAGGAAAAACAGATTTGTACAAAGGAAAACAGATTTGTACAAAGGAAAACAGATTTGTAAAAAGGAAAAACAGATTTGTACAAAGGAAAACAGATTTGTACAAAGGAAAACAGATTTGTACAAAGGAAAAACAGATTTGTAAAAAACGAAAAACAGATTTGTACAAAGGAAAACAGATTTGTACAGAGGAAAAACAGATTTGTACAAAGGAGAAAAAGATTTGTACAAAGGAAAAACAGATTTGTACAAAGGAAAACTGATTTGTACAAAGGAAAACTGATTTGTACAAAGGAAAACAGATTTGTACAAAGGAAAACAGATTTGTAAAAGGAAAACAGATTTGTACAAAGGAATTCCAGATTTTTACAAATGTAAAACAGATTTGTACAAAGGAAAACAGATTTGTACAAAGGAAAAACAGATTTGTACAAAGGAAAACAGATTTGTACAAAGGAAAAACAGATTTGTACAAAGGAAAACAGATTTGTAAAAAAGGAAAAACAGATTTGTACAAAGGAAAACAGATTTGTACAAAGGAAAAACAGATTTGTACAAAGGAAAACAGATTTGTACAAAGGAAAACAGATTTGTACAAAGGAAAACAGATTTGTAAAAAAGGAAAAACAGATTTGTACAAAGGAAAACAGATTTGTAAAAAGGAAAAACAGATTTGTACAAAGGAAAACAGATTTGTACAAAGGAAAAACAGATTTGTACAAAGGAAAACAGATTTGTACAAAGGAAAAACAGATTTGTACAAAGGAAAACAGATTTGTACAAAGGAAAAACAGATTTGTACAAAGGAAAAACAGATTTGTACAAAGGAAAACAGATTTGTACAAAGGAAAACAGATTTGTACAAAGGAAAACAGATTTGTAAAAAAGGAAAAACAGATTTGTACAAAGGAAAACAGATTTGTACAAAGGAAAAACAGATTTGTACAAAGGAAAACAGATTTGTACAAAGGAAAACAGATTTGTACAAAGGAAAAACAGATTTGTACAAACGAAAACAGATTTGTACAAAGGAAAAACAGATTTGTACAAAGGAAAACAGATTTTTTCTACGATGTTTCAGAGTTTATGTTTGCAGTTTATTTGCCAAACCGGGTTGAAGTGTGTGTGATATAAGTCAGTAGACAAGTGTTTGTAATGAGTGTGAATCTTTAGTTTGTTGTTTTATCTGTTTTATTGCTTAATTGTCAGTATTCTCGCAAGAAACCACGTGAATCTGCGTGGCTTTTGTCAAATACGGGCCACAGTAAACGTTTAATCTGCAAGTGACCCGTGCGGGTTCCAAACCGCAACTGGACTGGAGTCAGTGTCATAAAATAATATATCTATAAATAATACAATCTAATGACACTATAATTATCTGTGCAACAGTTGGAGAACACAACCATCAGACATGTGCACAGCACAGCACAGTATTTCTGCTGCCAGGAGGGAATGTTCTAAGTGTAGATTCATGATTAAAGAGTCATACTCACAGATGTTGCAGCAGGAGCAGGTTAAATGCAGAAAGTCCTGGAGTGTGAAGGTTCAGTCCCTCTAAAGTTGTGGCTCGTTCCTGTCCCAAAAGGAGCTGCTGCTGTGTCTCTGGCCCTTCACTGTCTCTGGTCTGTCTCAGCTGCTCCTTCGCTGCTCTCCTCCGGCTTCTGGGAGAAAAACAACACACCGTTTGCTTTCTATGGGCCCACATTAGCCAATCAGAAGCCTTTGGGGGCGGGGCAACGCTCACATGAGAGAAATGATGCTGTGGAAAAGGAAATATACACAATAATGCTCTTGGACGCTGTTAGAACACAAGAGATTGATTCTAATTATATAGAACTCTGTGCTGTTAAATCCTCTTTGTAAAGTCATTCTGCAATATTCAGTTGTAAACTTGACATAAACGTATAAATATGTTGTGAGGGTACAATTATTGTATATATATTTGAACTAATGAGTTTGATTAAATGCAGCCTGATTGTTTTAACCAGGGTTTAGCTGTGAAAAAGACAGAGTTTTCTTGCTGTGATACAGATATTTCTATTTTGTGATAACTTCTGTTTCTTCTTGTGGTCGACTCTGTGTTTGGAACAAAAATACTTTGTGCTTAAGGATCAATAAAAGTCATTCTGATTTAAAACAAAGTGAAACAAATGCAGACCTGGAGATACCAAAGATGGAAAAGCACTGGTCGTCTCACAGCGGGGATTTCAACAGCAGAGACTAAACACCAGCATTAGAATAATAAAGGAGCACGTGCTGGTTGTTTGGGAGGAAGGGGCTTTGTTCAAGTGTAAAGTCCTGTGTCTGAGGGGGAGGACTAAATGTTACTTCAGGTATTTGTTTGACTTTTGGGCCCAGAGTTTTCAGTAGAAAATAATAAAGTCTGATTTCATTTGGAAAAATAAAAGCGACTTGTAGGAAAACAGGATTTAACTGGGTCTGATGAGGCCCTTTCTAAAGGTGTGTCATGGATGAAGAAGGACATATTTGTGAGAAATATCACATTTGCTTAAACCAAAGAATGGACAATCTGATTGTTAAGTCTCTCCCACGATCTCTTATAAATATGATTAAACAAGATATAATGCATGACTGTCATGAGGAATCTTCATGTGGATGGTGTTAAGTTCTGATTACAAGTGTAAAAACACATTTATACAAAAGAATGATTCTGTCACTAACTCCCTTAAAACAGATTATATTCTCAGAGATTTTAAAAAGGGACAAATTAAAAGGATAGCGCTTTTCTCACGCAGCAAAAGAGAACGGCTCTCTTTCCGTCAACTTTCATCCATAAAAGCGTGTTTACAAGCGCAAACAATCGTTTTAGGACTCAGACTTTGAAATCTACAAAGGAAACTGTCCAAAAACCATGAACAATGACTTACTTTGACTTTAGAGTCCGCCAGAAATGCCCCAGAAAAGAGAACGCTCCAAACCCGGAAGTGCTGCTTCTTCTTCGTGTGTTTTTGTGGCGGGTGGAAACCAACGTTTAGGTGCATTTCCGCCGCCTACTGGGCTGGAGTGTGGGCCAGAGTGCCTGCAATTCTACATCATTATACCATTTAAATCCTTTTCAAAAGTCCTGTTTCTTAAAAACAATATATAGTAAATAATAATAATAATAACATCTTAAACTCTGTGATTCAGTGAATCACGTTCACGTCCAATTCACGCAAACAAAGAGTAAGAAAACTGTTATGATCAGTAGTTATTATGGCGTATGCCACAAGGGCGCGCTGCTGTTTAGGATAGCACTGTGTGTTATATATAAAAAAACAAGAGAAGCAAAGACGGTAGCTGTACAACATGTGGGCACTGTGTAAGAACTGCTCTATGAACAAGGACATTAAAAGAAAGTGAATCTAATTGAAAACAAGCTTCATGAAAGGAGCTCCAGGCCTAGTGTTTGGCGGGAGATTTAAAATTCTGTTACGTTCTGTTCTGAATATTCTCAATTGCTTCTTATGGTGAAGAATTCAAAGGATAATCGGATGAGGACTTGAAGCTGCGCTCATCGTCAGGCAATCGGGACTGTCCAGGATGGAAATCTAAAGATCTGTTGAAGACGTTTCTGTCAGAGACTACGGCGGGTGAATGGGCCAGAGGGTGAAAGTAGTGCTTCCATACGAGGTGAAGTGGAGAGTGTGAGCAAGACAACGGACGGGTTAAGAGAGAGAATGAGTGGTCAAAGAGGAAGTTCTCCTATTAATGTCGGAGCAGAGAAGAAGAGGAGAATGATGATAAGATCTGAAGGACGAGAGGAGGAAATGGAGGAGGAGCAGAAAGAATTTAAAGTTATTGTAAGATTTGGTGACGGAAATGGTCTTCAGGCAATCAGTCCAGTGAAGTTAACTACAATTTTGAAGAATCAAGTTGGAGAGATCACCATTGCAAAAGTCCTAAGGGATGGGAACCTAATGATAATCTGCAAAAGTCCTAAGGGATGGGAACCTAATGATAATCTGCAAAAGTCCTAAGGGATGGGAACCTAATGATAATCTGCAAAAGTCCTAAGGGATGGGAACCTAATGATAATCTGCAAAAGTCCTAAGGGATGGGAACCTAATGATAATCTGCAACACGGAAGAGCAGAGAGATTGAAGGAGATAGGGAGGCATAGAGTGACAAGCGTGAGTCATATTGAAAAAGGGACTAGACCAGGGGTGCTCAATACGTCGATCGCGATCGACCGGTAGATCGCGAAGGTAGTATTGGTCGATCGCGTGACATTAAAAAAATATACGTCAGCCTCATCCATCCCTTCACTTGTTGATTGTTTCATATTATTATTATTATTTTTGATATGAATTAAATTACAAATAATAAAAAATAAAATAAATTAGCTTTACAATTAAATAAATATTAAATACTCTGACACTTAGACCACTGCGCATCCGCAAACAACGGGCGGAAAGTGCAGCAAAACAAACAAGCTAGTCAGCGACTTACGCAAGTTTTAGCCAATTTAAGAAAGGATATAAAAATGAGTGGGGAAGCTGGACCAAGTAAAAAGACAAAAACGTATCATTTTCATACGGAATGGGAGGAAGACTATTTTTTCACTATGTCATTTTCAAAGTGTGTTTGCCTCATCTGCCTCTCTAACGTCTCAATGCCGAAGAAGGGAAATCTGGAGCGGCATTTTCGGACTCTTCATGGAAAATACGACACTGAATTCCCACCGAAAAGCGAGCTGAGAAAGAGAAAGGTGAAGGAATTGAAATCCCAGTTGTCCAGACAACAGTCATTTTTCACACAACATACTTCAAAAGCGAAAGCCGCCACCGAAGCATCGTTCCGGGTCAGTCACATAATCGTTAATAACAAGAAGTCCTTCCAAGATGGAGAGATGGTAAAAGAGGCTTTTGTTGAAGCAGCTGACTCATTGTTCAGAGACTTTAAAAATAAAACAGAAATATTATCTTCGATCAAAGCTCTCCAGCTGTCAAGAAGTACAGTCACGCGGCGCTGTGAAGCCATAGCTGAAGATTTAACCCAGCAACTTTGGAAGGATATCACAGATTGCGTGTGTTTCTCACTGCAGTTGGACGAATCTACGGACGTGAGTGACACAGCCCAGATGTGCATTTTCATTCGTATGGTGTTTAGTGATATCACTGCAAAAGAGGAGCTATTAACATTACTGCCCATGAAAGAACAGACACGAGGAGAGGACATATTTCAGTCGTTTAAAAACTTTATCGAGAAAGCCCAGCTCCCAGTGTACAAATTGGTGTCTATCACTACAGATGGAGCACCCGCAATGGTTGGCCGGTTGAATGGATTTATTACAAAATGCAGGCAGGACAATGCTTTCCCGGACTTCCTGAGTTAGCATTGCATAATCCACCAACAAGCGTTATGCGCTAAAATGCTCAACATGAAAGAGATCATGGATGTGGCAATGAAGATCGCCTGTTCTATTCGCGCCAGATCTCTTCAAAGACGGTTATTCCGTGCACATCTGGAGAAGGCTGACTGCGACCACTCTGAGTTGTTGCTCCATACTGACGTGAGATGGCTTAGTCGGGGGAAATTCCTGCAAAGATTTCGAGAGCTCTGTCCGGAGATTAAGGTGTTTTTTCATGTAGCTGGACATGCAGAATACAAGCAACTAAATGACGGTCAGTGGCTATTAGACTTGGCATTTTTAACCGATCTGACAAACATGTTGAATGACCTTAATCTAGAGCTGCAAGGAAAAGACAAAACAGTGATCAATATGATCAGCTCAGTTAATGCTTTCAAACAAAAGATGCAACATCGCTCCTCAAAGCTGCAGCGCCATGATTTGGCAAACTTCCAGAACCTGGCGTCAGAGCTGGGAATGCAAGGAAAGGCCTGTGTGCAACTTGACAGTGCACGTTACACGGAGCAGATCGACAATTGTCTGTTAGAGTTTGACAAACGCTTTCAAGACTTTTCTTTGCTCGAGCCAGTCGTTACATTCATGTGCTATCCTTTTCGGAAAGATGCTGAGGTTGATTCACTCTCATCAAAAATTGCAACAACGTTTCACCTGAACTCTTCTGCAGTGGAAGATGAGATATTGACTCTACAAGCCGACATTGAGCTGAAGTCCAGGGCTCATGGACAGTTCTGGAATTTACTATCAGAGGAAAAGTACCCAAACATGAGGAAATGTGCTACCTCCTTGACTGCATTATTCGGCTCCACTTATTTATGTGAGTCAGCCTTTTCCCACATGAAGATCATTAAGTCCAAGTACCGTTCCACCATGACTGATGAGCATTTGGAAGTGTGCTTGAGGCTGGCTGTCAGCAGCTACTGTCCGGACTATGCTTTCCTGGCTGATTCAATTCAGTGCAAGTCATCAGAGTAAACTTGGTTTGTTAAAATAACAAACCAAGTTTAAATAATGTTAAAATAATGTTTAAAACAATTTAAAATGTTTAAACTATTTAAAATACTGTTCTATGTTTCATATTTTAACTAAATAAATATGTTTTGCATTTTTGTAATAGGTAGATCATTTTGCATTGGTAATTTTATAAGTAGCTCGCATGATGAAAAAGTCTGAGCACCCCTGGACTAGACTAAGCAAAGGAGTGATCTGGGGGATTCCTATGGAAGCTTCAGTGGAGGAAATAAAATCGAATTTGAGAGGAGGGAAACTTAAAGATGCCAGAAGACTTCAGGTCTTTAAAAATGGAGAAAAAAGGTATAGTGAAAGTATCTTACTCGAGTTTGATGAGGTATCCCTCCCCCCAAAGGTGTTCCTGGGTTATATGACTTATTCTGTTAGAGCTTATGTACCCCGCCCCCTCCGATGTTTTAAGTGCCAAAGGTTTGGTCATACAGCTCAGTATTGCAAAGGAAAAAGGAGGTGTGGGCGATGTGGGGAAGATCATGAATATGAGCAGTGTGTGAAAACCAAGCCGGCAAGGTGTGGTAGTTGTGGTGGAAACCACAGTGTGGCGTATGGGGGCTGTGAGGTGATGAAAAGAGAGGTGCAGGTGCAAGACACGCCCTCATCTGCTGAGGCAGCTAAAGTGGTCAAGCAGAAGCAGAAGGCAGGCATACAGACTCAGCAAGTCTCAACCATTAGAGCCGCCAGAATCTAACAGGGATTTTGTCAAACGACTCATAACATTCATTGCAGGGGTTATTAATGCAACAAAGGAGATAAAGTCCAAAACTGAGAGAATTCAGGTTATTGTCAAGGCAGCAGTGAGTCGTTGGGAAGAGGTTAGAGATGAACTTGAGGCAGAAAAAGACTGACAGTAGCTCGTGATGGTTTTAATTATTCATTGGAATGCAAGAAGCTTCATTTCCAATGGTCAGGAGTTTAAGTGGTTTATTGTGCATTTACCAAATACTCCAGATATTATTTGTGTACAGGAATCATGGTTAAAAATGAGTTAGATTTTAGAATTGTGAATTACACTGTGGTGAGGTGTGACGTGGAGGAGGGTGTGTCACTTTTATTAGAGGAAATACACCTTTTAGAGTTGTTAATAAGGGGAGGGAGGACGAGTTTATTGTTGTTGAAATCTGGATTAATCGACAAGTTATCACTGTTATTAATTTGCATAATCCTTGGAAGAAAATGCAGCTAGAAAAATGGAAAGAAATCCAGGGTAGGAGCTGTAGGAATGTAGTTTGGTGGAGCACTTTATGGGGGGCATCACAGAATGATGCAAATGGGGAGGTTGTGGAGCAGTTTTTGGAGGACAATAATTTAGTGTGCATAAATGATGGAAGAGGAACACGGATAGATGTCCATACAGGGAGACGCTCAGCTTTAGATTTAACATTGGTGAATGGGATGTAGGTGAGGATTCGACTATTGGCAGTGATCATTATCCAATTATTTGCAATATAAATATAAATAAGGATGAGAGTGAGGGGGAAAGACATGAGAGATGGCTAAGTGGGATGTATTTAAGTATGCATGCGAGAGGGATATGGAGGAAGTTGATTTAAGTCTGGATATTGAGGAGGTGGAAAGAACGTTTAGAGAAGTAGTGACAAGGTCTGCTAATCTGGCCATTCCTAAGAGTAAGGGGAGAATGAGTAAGCGTGCAGTCCCCTGGTGGACACAGGAATGTACTGAAGCGATAAAGGCAGGCACAGGTAAGGAAAGTGGTTAAGCAAGCAAAAAAGGCAAGCTGGAGAGGGTATTGTGACACAATTGGCAGAACTACTCCTCTGGGAAATGTATGGGGGAATGATTAGAAGAGAGAGGGCACATCCAATTCTGAAGCA
The DNA here is from genome assembly GCA_019453435.1 of Rhinogobius similis. Classification (NCBI taxonomy): domain Eukaryota; kingdom Metazoa; phylum Chordata; class Actinopteri; order Gobiiformes; family Gobiidae; genus Rhinogobius; species Rhinogobius similis. The sequence continues at coordinate 967,824 of CM033634.1, read as the reverse complement.
GGGGGAGATGACAGGGGAGATGATGTGGAGAAAGCTGAACTAATGGTCCAGGCATTTGCTAAAATTCATAGTTCAGACAATTTATCAGAGGCGGGGAAACGGGGAAGGGCCCAAACAAGAATGGCAAATAGTGAGATTTTGGATAACGTAGTTTTGGATAATCAGGTCTCTATGGCAGAGATGAAGAGAGCTATAGCTAAGTCTGGCATGACTGCTCCAGGAAAGGATCAGATCTGTTATATTATGTTGAAACATCTTGGTAGGCAGGCTGAAAATAAATTGTTAGGGTTGTTTAATAAAGTGTGGGAGGAAGGCAGGTTACCCTGTAGTTGGAGAGAAGCTGTGATTATTCCCATTGTTAAACCAGGGAAAGATCCTACGAGCCCATTAAGTTATAGACCTATCGCTTTGACTTCGCACATTGGCAAAATTATGGAGAGGATGATAACCGAGAGAATAACATTCCACATTGAGAGTAAGGGACTGTTTTCACCTTTTCAAAGTGGATTTAGGAAAGGCAGGGGGACGATGGACCCAGTGGTGTGTTTAGAGTCCGACATAAGAAAAGCTCAAGTAAATAAGGAGGTATTGCTGGCAGTTTTCTTTGATATAGAGAAGGCTTATGACATGGTTTGGAAGGAGGGTTTGTTGATCAAATTATTTAAAATGGGAATTAGAGGCAGGGCATTTAATTGGATCAAAAATGTCCTATTTGAAAGAAGTATTCAGGTTCAGATGGGAGCAACTCTGTCAGCGAAATGTAAGGTGGATAATGGCACACCTCAGGGCAGCGTTATTAGTCCTCTTTTATTTTTGATAATGGTTAATGACGTTTTTAGAAGTATTGAACCAGATATTATGCAATCTTTGTTTGCTGATGATGGAGCCTTGTGGAAAAGAGGGAAAAACCTGAGAATAGTGCAAAACAAAATCCAGAGGGCTATTAGGGGAGTTGAAAACTGGTCTTACACCTGGGGATTTAAGTTTTCAGTGGAGAAAACAAAAGCAGTGGTTTTTAGTAGGAGAAAGAGGGAGGAAGTTGAATTAAAAATGTATGGAGAAAGAATTGAGAGGGTCAGTAGTTTTACATTTTTGGGAATGGTGTTTTGTTGTTGTTGTTGTTATGTTGTTGTTATAGTTGTTATGGAATGAGCATATAAAATTGGTTGAGGAAAAGTGCAAAAAAGTTATCAATATAATGAGGTGTTTGACAGGGTCTGAATGGGGGGCAGATAGAACTGCTCTTACAAATATATACATTGCATTAATAAGGTCAGTGATGGATTATGGGTGCTTGGTGTACAGGGAAGCGACGAAGACACTCAAATGTAGATTAGACGTTATTCAAAATCAAGCGCTGAGGATATGCTGTGGGGCTTTAAAGACTTCTCCTGTTACAGCGATTCAAGTGGAGATGGGAGAGTTACCTTTGGACTTGAGACATAAACAAATCATGATGCAGTACTGGGTTATTTTACAGGGACATAGGGAGGAGGGACATCCTACAGTTAAAACACTTTTGCCATGTTGGGAAAGTGGGAAGGCAAAAACTGCATGCTTTGCTTGGACTGCAAGTAAAGCTGCAGAAGAGATGGGAATCCAGGGGATAAAGTATAGTGCTGTTGTACCGGGTCCAGTTACGCCTTTCTGGCTTTTACCTAATGCTGATGTTGATTTTTATGTTCATGAGCTAAAGAGTAGAGGAAGAAGGAATTTAGTGGAGGCTGTGTATGAGAGAATTGAGAATATTTATTCATTTATACAGATGGTTCAAAAGAGACTGAATCAGGGAAAACAGGTTTGGCGTTTGTGGTACCGGAGTTAAATATTCAAAAGAACCAGAGGACTTCTGATCACCTTGCAGTTTATTTGGTAGAGATGATGGCCATTGTGATGGCATTACAGTGGGTAGAAGAAAATAGAGTGGGGGAAGCTCTTATATGTTCAGATTCGTTAGCCTCATTAACTTCTATTCTTGCCTTTTCATCGCAGAGCCGACCTGACCTACTCTTTGAAGTATATCACATTTTGTTTCGTCTTAGTCTTGTGCATATTGTCGTTAGATTTATGTGGGTTCCTGCTCACACAGAGGTTGTTGGGAATGAGACGGCTGATCGTGCTAAGCAATCTCTTAAACAGGAGAGAGTCTGGGAGAGAGCCCTCAGTAAATCAGAGGTGAAAGCTATTGTCAAGACTCAGATTGTATCAGAGCAGCAGCGGCTAAAGGGGAGACACCTGTATCAATTTCAAAAGAAGGTTGGGAGAGTTAAAGCTCTGGAAATGAGTAGAAGAGCAGGTGGCAATAACAAGGTTAAGATTAGGACACACTGGGTTGAATAAAACCCTATTTCTAATTAGCAAACATCCAACAGGTCAATGTGTGAGTGTGGAATAGAACCAGAGACTGTACAACATGTGGTTTTACACTGTAGCAGATATACTGAAAAGAGGGAGGTTTTTAAACGGGACTTTCAGAGGAGTAGAGAAGAGGTGTTTAGCTTAAATAATATATTGAAAAGTGCAGAAGGGGAATTTAAGATGTTATTACGTTTTTTGAAAGAAACGGGGCTTTTAAAAAGGATTTGAGTAGTTAAAAATGTAGAATTGCAGGCACTCTGGCCCACACTCCAGCCCAGTAGGCGGCGGAAATGCACCTAAACGTTGGTTTCCACCCGCCACAAAAACACACGAAGAAGAAGAAGCAGCAGCACTTCCGGGTTTGGACCGTTCTCTTTTCTGGGGCATTTCTGGCGGACTCTAAAGTCAAAGTAAGTCATTGTTCATGGTTTTTGGACAGTTTCCTTTGTAGATTTCAAAGTCTGAGTCCTAAAACGATTGTTTGCGCTTGTAAACACGCTTTTATGGATGAAAGTTGACGGAAAGAGAGCCGTTCTCTTTTGCTGCGTGAGAAAAGCGCTATCCTTTTAATTTGTCCCTTTTTAAAATCTCTGAGAATATAATCTGTTTTAAGGGAGTTAGTGACAGAATCATTCTTTTGTATAAATGTGTTTTTACACTTGTAATCAGAACTTAACACCATCCACATGAAGATTCCTCATGACAGTCATGCATTATATCTTGTTTAATCATATTTATAAGAGATCGTGGGAGAGACTTAACAATCAGATTGTCCATTCTTTGGTTTAAGCAAATGTGATATTTCTCACAAATATGTCCTTCTTCATCCATGACACACCTTTAGAAAGGGCCTCATCAGACCCAGTTAAATCCTGTTTTCCTACAAGTCGCTTTTATTTTTCCAAATGAAATCAGACTTTATTATTTTCTACTGAAAACTCTGGGCCCAAAAGTCAAACAAATACCTGAAGTAACATTTAGTCCTCCCTCAGACACAGGACTTTACACTTGAACAAAGCCCCTTCCTCCCAAACAACCAGCACGTGCTCCTTTATTATTCTAATGCTGGTGTTTAGTCTCTGCTGTTGAAATCCCCGCTGTGAGACGACCAGTGCTTTTCCATCTTTGGTATCTCCAGGTCTGCATTTGTTTCACTTTGTTTTAAATCAGAATGACTTTTATTGATCCTTAAGCACAAAGTATTTTTGTTCCAAACACAGAGTCGACCACAAGAAGAAACAGAAGTTATCACAAAATAGAAATATCTGTATCACAGCAAGAAAACTCTGTCTTTTTCACAGCTAAACCCTGGTTAAAACAATCAGGCTGCATTTAATCAAACTCATTAGTTCAAATATATATACAATAATTGTACCCTCACAACATATTTATACGTTTATGTCAAGTTTTACAACTGAATATTGCAGAATGACTTTACAAAGAGGATTTAACAGCACAGAGTTCTATATAATTAGAATCAATCTCTTGTGTTCTAACAGCGTCCAAGAGCATTATTGTGCATTATTGTGTATATTTCTCTCATGTGAGCGTTGCCCCGCCCCCAAAGGCTTCTGATTGGCTAATGTGGGCCCATAGAAAGCAAACGGTGTGTTGTTTTTCTCCCAGAAGCCGGAGGAGAGCAGCGAAGGAGCAGCTGAGACAGACCAGAGACAGTGAAGGGCCAGAGACACAGCAGCAGCTCCTTTTGGGACAGGAACGAGCCACAACTTTAGAGGGACTGAACCTTCACACTCCAGGACTTTCTGCATTTAACCTGCTCCTGCTGCAACATCTGTGAGTATGACTCTTTAATCATGAATCTACACTTAGAACATTCCCTCCTGGCAGCAGAAATACTGTGCTGTGCTGTGCACATGTCTGATGGTTGTGTTCTCCAACTGTTGCACAGATAATTATAGTGTCATTAGATTGTATTATTTATAGATATATTATTTTATGACACTGACTCCAGTCCAGTTGCGGTTTGGAACCCGCACGGGTCACTTGCAGATTAAACGTTTACTGTGGCCCGTATTTGACGAAAGCCACGCAGATTCACGTGGTTTCTTGCGAGAAAACTGACAATTAAGTAATAAAACAGATAAAACATCAAACTAAAGATTCACACTCATTACAAACACTTGTCTACTGACTTATATCACACACACTTCAACCTGGTTTGGCAAATAAACTGCAAACATAAACTCTGAAACATCGTAGAGGCATAAACTTTGAAAGTTAAACTTGAAGACAAACTCCAATGCTGCTTTTCTCCTTTTCCTCTCGCTCACAGCTCAGCTCGCCTTGGTCTAGGCTCCGCCCCTTAAAGGTCCAGCACAACTGTCTCTAACACTATCACCATCACTGCCAGTGCAGAGTCTGTGGTGCATGCTGGGAGAGCCAGATGACATGAGTAAGAGTATTATTAGTTGACTTCTTTTTCTGTGTTTGTTGCAGATCCACCAACAGAATGGGATTCACCTGTGACCAGTGTGGGAAGACATGGCCCAATCCCTCCAGACTCAAAAGACACTACAGAACTCACACAGGGGAAAGACCATATGAGTGTGACCAGTGTGGGCACAGTTTTTCTACAGCAGCTGATCTCAAAGTCCACACCAGAATCCACACTGGAGAAAAGCCGTTCAGCTGTGATGTTTGTGAGAAGGAATTTTCACAGTCAGGCACCTTAGTAACACATATGAGAACCCACACTGGAGAGAGGCCTTTTGGCTGTGACCAGTGTGGGAAAGACTTCACCAGCTCTGGTAATCTAAAAGTTCATATGAGAATCCACGAAGAGCAAAGGCCGTACAAGTGTGACCAGTGTGGGCTGACATTTAGACAGCCTGGTCACCTTACAGTTCACATGAGAATCCACACTGGAGACAAACCTTACAGCTGTGATGTTTGTGGTCAGATGTTTAGACAAGCACGTAGTCTCAAAAAACATTTGAGGATCCACACTGGAGAGAAGCCTTTTGAGTGTGACCAGTGTGGGAAAGACTTTGCCAGCTCTAGTGCCCTAAAAGATCATATGAGAATCCACAGCGATCAAAGGCCGTACAAGTGTGACCAGTGTGAGCAGGCATTTAGACAGCCTGGTACCCTTACAGGTCACATGAGAATCCACACTGGAGACAAACCTTACAGCTGTGATGTTTGTGGTCAGATGTTTAGAAAAGCATGTAGTCTCAAAGAACATCTGAGGATCCACACTGGAGAGAAGCCGTTCAGCTGTGACGTTTGTGAGAAGGAATTTTCACGCTCAAGAAACTTAGTAAGACATATGAGAATCCACACTGGAGACAAACCTTACAGCTGTGATGTTTGTGGTCAGATGTTTAGAAAAGCGTCGAATCTCAAAAAACATGTGAGGATCCACACTGGAGAGAAGCCTTTTGAGTGTGACCAGTGTGGGAAAGACTTTGCCAGCTCTAGTGCCCTAAAAGTTCACATGAGAATCCACACTGGAGACAAACCTTACAGCTGTGATGTTTGTGGTCAGATGTTTAGAAAAGCATGTAGTCTCAAAGAACATCTGAGGATCCACACTGGAGAGAAGCCTTTTGAGTGTGACCAGTGTGGGAAGGAGTTTGCTCTACCTTCCTCTTACAAATGTCACTTGAGAATCCACTCTGGACAAAAGCCACACAAATGCGAACACTGCAGTAAAACTTTTAGAAGATCAGGAGACCTCACGGCACACCGTCGGATCCACACTGGAGAGAAGCCGTTTGTCTGTGACCAGTGTGGGAAGGCTTTTGCATCCAGGGGGAATCAACAGAAACATACTACAATCTGTCGTAATACGGATAAAAACTGCAGCTCTGACCAGTGTGGGAGGAGAGCTGCTCATCTGAAGGTGTGTCTTGAACAAACTAAAGGAGACAGAGCTGCTGAGGCTGGATCAAGTGAACCCAAAGTCAGACTCAAAAAGCTGGAGCTCAGGCTTCAGAGAGTCCAGACTGAGAAGTAAAGACCAGAGTAGATCCAACACACTGGAGTCTGTTAAAGTCTGAATTTGGCTAGAGCTGTCCCTTTCACTTTGACCCATACTTTTCTTATATACTTTACATATATATAATTTACTAATGATTTTACACAAGTCCCTTCTAAAATACACCTGAAGTTCTTTTGTTCTTCATGAATCTGAATGAATAATAGTCCTTGCTCAGGGACCTTATCAACAGGTTGTGTTCATGTGACATTACAATGTTCTAAACTGGTCATAGTTTAACTTTGAAGTGGAGGGCAGGTATTTTGTTGTAAATGTTGTCTTTTATTTGTCAAAATGCAGATGTTTTGTCCTGGTTTATGGTTATTATCTCTGTAATTACTAAGAAACAAACACAAGTACAGACCTCAGTGATTTCTCTCTCAGCAGTGTTAATATGTGGTTCCAGTGACTATTGCTTTACATCAAACTGTTTTCTTTAAAAAGTAGTTTTAGAATATCTTTTGATTATTTTATTTTAATTTGCTTTGGTTCTTGTTTTACGCCTTTGCAAAGATGTACAATAAACATTTCATTTGAATTGTCATATTATTAATGTGGATGTCAGTGTGACGCCCACAATGTGTGGTCACATAGTTTTATTTTATGTGATTTTGAATAATAGTGGTGTTTTGTTTTGAGAAAATTGGACTCTTGTAATACCGATGTTCACCACATGATGGCAGTGAGACGGCTTGAAGGCGCGCTGGCCTCTGCTTCCTGTTAATCGGCAGCAGCAGAAAGCCAAGACGACACGCAAACTTATGTCTCCGTCTCTTTTGTTTTATTTCAGGTTGGTACAGTCTCACCAAGCATAAAAACGGACTCATATGAAGTCTACACACTACTAGTTATGCTGTAATATTTGTTAGCCTAAGCTAAACTACTGTAATTTGGTGTATTTTGTTGTAAATTGTTATTAGCTTATTTATGCTAACTCCCGCGCTAGCGCTTAGCCTAGACCTTGCTATTTTTCGTTCGGCTCGATATTGTTTTAGTATTTTGGTCCTCCCCAGCCACACTTTACCATTTATAATGTATTTTTACTGTTTGAAGGTTTATGAAAAAAATGTAGAAATGTAAAAGTGAAGTCAGGTCATTAATGCTTATTGCTAGATTGAAGTCATTCATGACATGATGGGTTAATAAGTTAACGAAACAAAGACAATTACTTTTAATTGGTTAAAAACTTGGTAGTCAAGACAAAAACTATGTAGTTAATTCATAAAGATGGAAAAGGTTATATCAGACAGAAATGTAAAGTGCACTGTGCTTATTTGTACAATAAATAAAGTTAATCGGCAGCAGCAGAAAGCCAAGACGACACGCAAACTTATGTCTCCGTCTCTTTTGTTTTATTTCAGTTGCAAACCCTCCCCATAAAACAATATTTAAACTGCTAGCGGTGATTGAACCGGCCCGATACCTGCTACAGTTTCTTGGTGGCCCGTACGGGGAGAGATTTGGTCAACCAAGGGATGAGTCCAGATGGTGCCAGTTGCTGCCTACTGATGAAGACTCAACACCCATGTGCCAACGGTGCTGAGTAAAGATTAAAGCCACGGTGTACCAGACCAACGCCTGTCAAGGACAAAGACTGAAAAGAGCCATAATAGTGTGGACCAGGTGAAAGGAAAATGGAGACAGCCAAGGCAGAAGGTGAAAGGAAGGGCTTGGTGTGGAGTATCAAGAGGAGCCTGCTCACCCTCTCTGCAGATGAACTGTTCCAGCTTGCCAAGTCACTGGGATCCATGCCTGGAGTGGACGAGTCACGTCTTGAGTCAGCGGACGAGGACAGTTGTTTCCAGTACATCAGTGATGTTATGTGCAGTAAAATTTGGATGGAGTTCGAGGATCAGGGATGTCACATTTACTACAGCTCAAAGATGTTATTGACCAACTCACACAAAGTCGTGGTTTGTCAACCAGAGTAGTTGAGAATGCTTTGGATGCCCCATCTCCAGACACACAAGCTGATGACACTATACAAGACCAAAACAATGCAATCCACACAGAGCACGAGATAACTGATAATTCTGAGACTGACGCGCAAAATGTTGTGACCCCAAATGCTACAGGGATACATGAGCTACTTAGCAGTTATGCGGAGCTGAGTAAGAAAGTTGCTCAGTACATACCTTCTGATGCTGTTCAGTCACCTGTAAAGCCACAGTGGAGACCCCAGTTTAGATCACAAAGTAACTCTGCTGAACCCCTCACACATGAAAAAGTTGTGTCGCTCAGAGATCTCTCATATCTTCACCGACGAGAATTCAAGATTCAAGGAGGTCAGATAGGAGACCAGGTTCAGATATCAGTTACAACAACGTTTGTCGGCAGATTGAAGAAGGGTTTAAGGAACAGTTTAGTGATGCTGAAATTGTCCGAGCTGTTTTGAGAGTTATCAAACCAGGTAATTTCAAAGACATGCTGATGAATAAAGATGAACTGACTGTAGACGGAACTAAAGACTTTTTACACTCCCACCTTGGTGAACAAAACAATACTGAGCTTTTCCAGGAACTGATGTGTACTAAGCAAAATGACAATGAGACTCCCCAGCAGTTCCTTTATCGAGTCATAGGTCTAAAGCAAAAGATCTTACTTGCTTCAAAACATATTGCCACAGATGTTAAGTACAATGCTACTACAGTTCAAGATGTGTTTCTTCATACGGTGTACCAAGGCCTAGGACACAGACACAGTGACATTCGCAGAGAACTGAAACCATTACTAGCTGAGCCTTCTGTCACAGATGAAGCCATACTCAAACATCTCAAAAAAGTAATGAGTGATGAGAGTGAGAGGCAGCGACGTCTAGGTCCAGTGTCACGCCCCAAAGGTGCCAATGCGCACAGTGCAGTTACTGAAGTGAACGCTACACAGAGCCCTGTTGCAAGAGAAGACACTCATGTGAAGAGACAAACTGATAAAAAGACTGAAATGATTCAACAGCTAGTTGACAAGGTTGAAAAAGCTAACAAATCTGGTTGAACATTTACAGTCGCAACAAGCAGAGCAGACAAATCAGTACATAAAAGGTAAAGTCAATAAGCTAAGGCCAAAACGACATGGTTGTGCTACATGTCTTGCACAGGACCGTCCTGATTGTCCTCACTGTTTTTACTGTGGAGAAGAAGGACATCGAGCAGTGGGCTGTCTCAAGAAACCGCCACGTCAGGGAAACTGGAGCTGGTCACTGTCAGGGGACAAACAGTGATCGGATCCTCTTCTTCGTCCCAACCTGCCACAAGTAAAGACAAAGAACAACAAAAACAGACCAAACATGTCAACACAATGGCTACGCACTTACCTGATGTAAAGTGAAAGACTAGCTAAGCTTATTGGGAAGAAAGCACTCACCCAGTGTACTCTGAATGGTTTTGCCGTCAGTGCGCTATTAGACACTGGGGCCCAAGTAAGTATTATTGATAAAGACTGGAAAAACAATTATCTTCCTGACACAACAGTTAGACCACTCAGTGAAATTGTTAATGAGGAGGATGACTTAAGACTGTATGCTGTAAATGGTAATTCTCTACCATTTGATGGTTGGGTAGCTATAACTGTGAACCTCATGGGAAATGTAGACCCAAGCTTGTCGATCACTGTGCCTTTCCTCGTTAGTAGTTTTACTCTGGAGAGACCAATATTAGGTTTCAATGTACTAGAGGAAGTGATCCAAAGCAACCTGAGAGGTTTGTCCCAACACTCACCAGCCTACTTTGTAATGCTATGTCCATCCCCTCTGAAAAAGCAGAACTTCTTGTGAACTTTCTTCAGACTGACAAACCATTTGTTCAAAATGAAAGATTACGTACAGGCAAATGTGACACTATCATACCAGCTGGTCAAGTCGCTTGGATCAAGTGTAATGTGTCTCCTGCTATAAACTTGTCAGAAACTGTTTTCCTTTTGAACCTGATGAAACTAACACACGCCTTGCAGAACTTGACATTGGTGAGGGTCTTGTGGAGATACAAAATGTAAAGAACCCTTATGTTTTGGTCCCTGTAGGTAACAACACAAAGCATGCAGTGACACTACAAAGAAAAACAGCCCTTGGCAGTATCCAAAGTTTTGACAAAGTGATAAACATGGACTCACCTGAAGACCCAGAGCCTATAGTGACAGTCAGCAACACCCCTCCACTCCTACCTCTAACCCATCACCATGGCAACCGCCTGTTGATGTGAGTCACCTCACTGATGAGCAACAAGCCAAAGTTAACAAAATGCTCTGTGAAGAATCAGCAGCTTTTGCACAAGATGGCACGGACATTGGATGTATACCAACTTTGCAAATGTCAATCAACCTAACGGACGATATCCCAGTTCAAAGAGCCTACTCGTCAATACCAAAGCCACTTTTCAAAGAGGTCAAGGACTACATACAAGAACTGTTGTTGAAAGGCTGGATAGTAAAATCTAAATCCCCATATGCCTCTCCAGTTGTATGTGTCAGAAAAAAAGATGGCAGTTTAAGATTATGTATTGACTATAGACTTCTGAACAAAAAGACTGTTCCTGATAGACATCCACTGCCCAGAATACAAGACCTGACGGACACGCTTGGTGGTTATGCCTGGTTCAGCATCCTTGATCAAGGCAAGGCATACCACCAGGGTTTTGTTGCCGAGGATCCCGCCAGTTCACCGCCTTCATCACTCCCTGGGGCCTATACGAGTGGGTCCGTATCCCATTCGGGCTGACCAATGCCCCTGCGGCGTTCCAAAGGAGCATGGAGGAAATGCTTGGCACCCTCCGAGATGAATGTTGTCTTCCTTATTTGGATGATATACTGTGCTACGCAAAAACATTTGATGAACATGTTGAATGCCTCAGAAAAGTTCTTCGTGCCCTACAGCAACACGGGGTAAAGCTCCGACCAGAGAAGTGTGAACTTTTCAAAAACGAAGTAAGGTACGTGGGAAAGATTGTATCTGCTGAAGGAGTCAAGATAGACCCATGTGACCTAGAGGCTGTAAAGACACTTGCAACCAAAACGCCAAAGACAGTGGGAGATGTGAGGAAGCTAACAGGGTTTCTGGGGTACTACCGCTCTTACATCCAGGACTTTTCAAGAATAGCCAGGCCTATTTACGAACTGCTCCAGTCCAAACCAGTCATAACTCAGAGTCCTCTTTGTAATAAAAACAGTAAACGCCCGCAGTTACCCTCCAAAGAGCCTGTCACATGGACATTTGTACATCAGGAAGCGTTAGAACAGCTAGTTTCACTCCTCACTAGTCCCCCTGTACTAGCTTATCCTGACTTTAACCTACCTTTCACACTGCACACAGATGCTTCAGACAAAGGGTTGGGAGCTGTCCTTTATCAGTGTCAGGATGGCAAGTTACGCATCATAGGTTATGGCTCAAGGACTTTGACACAAGCTGAACGCAACTACCATTTGCATAGTGGAAAGTTAGAGTTTCTCGCTTTGAAATGGGCTGTGTGTGAAAAATTCAGGGACTATTTGTATTATGCACCCCATTTCACTATTTACACTGATAACAACCCACTGACATACGTCATGAGTACAGCTAAACTTAATGCAGTTGGTCATAGATGGGTTGGGGAACTTTCTGACTTTAGGTTTGACATAAGATACAGACCTGGTAAAACTAACATTGACGCAGACACACTCTCACGTCTACCATTAGACATAGAAAAGTATGTTTTTGAGTGTACTGAGGCTCTTCCAGATGAGGCGGTTCGAGCTACCTGGGACGGGACTCACGCAGCCCAGCAGAAAGACATCGCCTGGGTCGCCGCTCTCAACACCACTGCTCCGGACTCACACCAACCACCTCATAACAACCTGCGGAGCATCAGCCACAGTGATCTGGTGAAAGCGCAGCGAGAAGATCCTGCCATTAGCCAAATCATCAGAATGAAAGAATCACAGACAAAACTGACAGATGAGGTACGTAAGACTCTTAGTGGAGCTGCTCACAAGCTATTACATGAATGGACTAAGCTTCATCTTGAAAATGACCTCCTGTACAGAAAGACAAAAAAGAGAAAGCAACTAGTACTCCCTGTGAAGTACCGACATGTGGCCCTGCAGCAGCTACACAATGAAATGGGTCATGTTGGTACCGAACGAGTTCTGCACCTCGCTAGGGAAAGATTTTATTGGCCCTTTATGGCAAAGGAAGTTGAAACGTATGTCACTCAGAAATGTCCCTGTGTTATGTCCAAGAAACCTGTGACGCACGTCCGAGCTCCTATGGGTAGCATAACCACTAGTTCTCCTTTAGAGCTCGTATGTATTGACTATTTGCATCTCGAAGCCAGCCGTGGAGGCTATGAGTACATTTTAGTGGCAGTCGATCACTTCACTAGATTCGCTCAGGCCTATCCAACAAAGAACAAAAGCGGACGCACAGCAGCTGAGCGCATTTTCCAAGACTTCATTCCCCGGTTTGGGTATCCCCAAAAACTACATCATGACCAGGGGCGTGAATTTGAAAATGAACTGTTTAAGACACTGCAAAGACTGTCTGGTGTGGGTCATTCACGCACGACCCCTTACCATCCGCAAAGTAACCCAGCTGAGCGATTAAACAGAACCATTCTCCAAATGTTAAGGACATTGACGGACACTGAAAAACTGAGGTGGAAAGACCACCTCCCACATATCATACATGCATATAACTGTACCCGACACGAGGCGACGGGGTTCTCGCCCTTTTTCCTGTTGTACGGCCGAAACCCCCGTCTCCCTGTGGACTTACTGTTTGGATTATCTGAGGAAGGAGAGACATACTCGCCAAGGGGATATGCCGAAAAGTGGGCAGAACGCATGTCAGAGGCTTACCGTATTGCCAGTGAGAACAGTCAAAAGTCCAGTGCAAGAGGAAAAGTGACATATGACAAAAAAGCTAAAGGTGTTGTGCTACAACCAGGAGATCGAGTCTTAGTGCGTAACCTCAGTGAACGCGGAGGGCCCGGTAAGCTGAGATCCTATTGGGAAAAGACTATTTACATAGTAAAAGAACAGCTTGGCCAAAATCCAGTGTATGTTGTCAGTCCTGAGATTGGAGACAAAAGAAAAACTCGAACACTGCACCGCAATCTCCTGTTGTTAGTAAATGACTTACCTGTTGAGATCTGTACACACCCTACACTACCCAGAAGCGATAAGAATACAAAACAGAGACAAACCAAGAGTAAGGTTGTTGAGATGCAACAACAGATAAATAACAGCGAAAACTCTGAAAGTGACTCAGATGAGGAGAACAGCTCAGGCTATTGGTTAAGAATCCCTGTGGAGAGAACAGTGCAAAGACTAAATACTGAGCAGCTCCCATCACAACTAAAGACAGTACCAGAGCACATCAGAGAGTCTGTAAATAGACCAATGAGAAACTTCACTGTGACAACTCCCAGAGAAGACTTGCCAGTTGCACCTGCATATTCACCTACTGGGGAAGATCCACCTGCTGCAACTCACATACTGCAAAGAGAGGAGATACCACACGACAATCCACCTCTCGTTATGCCTGAAGAAGAGGGACATGAGGACCACATGACATCTGATCAAGAGCAAGAGCTACCTACTCACCTTGTAGAGCACCCAGAGGTTAGAAGGTCCACACGTGATAGAAAACCACGTCAGATATTCACATATGAGTCATTAGGTGAACCCTCCCAAGCAACAGTTAATTTAGTGGAAGGACAATTTAATCTGCAGCATTTACCTTTTATGCACACTCAAAGCACATATCCGCTAATGACCTACATGCCACCTATGTACATGTCATACTTACCCAGTGCATACACTCCTTTATCCGCACACTCACCTTACATGTACCAGTCACCTGTCAACTCACCTGTGTGCATGCAACCCATGGTGCTTGTCCAATAGACTATTACTGCTTAAAGACATTGTTTCAAGAAAGTTGAAGTTGAACATTGTTGAACGTGGACTGGGGAAAAGTAATATTTTGGTTTATGTCGGGAGCCATCTTTTCTTTTGTCAGGGAGCGTGTGACGCCCACAATGTGTGGTCACATAGTTTTATTTTATGTGATTTTGAATAATAGTGGTGTTTTGTTTTGAGAAAATTGGACTCTTGTAATACCGATGTTCACCACATGATGGCAGTGAGACGGCTTGAAGGCGCGCTGGCCTCTGCTTCCTGTTAATCGGCAGCAGCAGAAAGCCAAGACGACACGCAAACTTATGTCTCCGTCTCTTTTGTTTTATTTCAGGTTGGTACAGTCTCACCAAGCATAAAAACGGACTCATATGAAGTCTACACACTACTAGTTATGCTGTAATATTTGTTAGCCTAAGCTAAACTACTGTAATTTGGTGTATTTTGTTGTAAATTGTTATTAGCTTATTTATGCTAACTCCCGCGCTAGCGCTTAGCCTAGACCTTGCTATTTTTCGTTCGGCTCGATATTGTTTTAGTATTTTGGTCCTCCCCAGCCACACTTTACCATTTATAATGTATTTTTACTGTTTGAAGGTTTATGAAAAAAATGTAGAAATGTAAAAGTGAAGTCAGGTCATTAATGCTTATTGCTAGATTGAAGTCATTCATGACATGATGGGTTAATAAGTTAACGAAACAAAGACAATTACTTTTAATTGGTTAAAAACTTGGTAGTCAAGACAAAAACTATGTAGTTAATTCATAAAGATGGAAAAGGTTATATCAGACAGAAATGTAAAGTGCACTGTGCTTATTTGTACAATAAATAAAGTTAATCGGCAGCAGCAGAAAGCCAAGACGACACGCAAACTTATGTCTCCGTCTCTTTTGTTTTATTTCAGTTGCAAACCCTCCCCATAAAACAATATTTAAACTGCTAGCGGTGATTGAACCGGCCCGATACCTGCTACATCAGCTTTATTTCTGTGGCACATTTACAACAGCAGCAGCTGCCCAAAGTGCACCACATGCACATCATGTAAAAACAACAGGAAAGTGACAAACCAGTTATTTGTGTTAAAAGAAAAAACAAAGAAATGTGACCAGAGCAGATTTAAAAGACTCAGTGATGGAGCCTCTGGTCTGTAGATGTCGACTGTTCCACAGTTTGGGGCGTAAAGGGTTTAGTGTCATTTGAATAGTTTACTTTGAAATGACAAAGTCTACTTTAATATTTAATACAAGTGTGCTGCAGCTAAAAGGAATCATGTTAAAATGCAGAATGTCTGAGTTGTAGTCTTGTCATCGTCATATTCTGGAACGTGAACACAACCCATTGTCATTTATTTGACCATTTGTGCAGCAAAAACATGTGAAGAAGTGACATAGGACAGCTCCACTGCAGGAGTGTGATGCTCTGACACACATTTATGCAGAGACACTCACAATAACAGATGCTCTTATAATAAAGCCTCATGTCACACAAACGTCACTAAAAACAGCCCCAGCCGCGATAAAACTCACCTGTCACTCCAGACGATGCACATTATTGCTGTTGTAGCTTCACAAAACCTCCGCTGCTTCGTCTGGATCCTCCATTACACAAACTACTGACTGAAAATACCCATCTCTTCTGTTCTACGGACTTTGGAAAAGAAGGATCCTGTAACTTATTTCTAACAATTGTGGCTGCAATATCAAACAGTCAAAGATATCATAACATGTACTAATCTAACAATAATGCTCTTAATTATATCACCAATTATAGCAGGAAAATGTCCACTTTTATTTGATGATTTTTACAATGAAAACAAACAACAAACAGACAATAAGTGACAGGAGCGTGTGCAGCCCACAGTGTCCTTCTGCAGAGCCAGAGTCTGTTTGGTGGTGACCAGGATCATTCATGTCTGTAGCTGCATCGGTTTAATGCAATAAACACGGCCCACGTCTCTTACTGATGTCAGGAATCTTTATTTTCTCTGTTACCGTTTTCCTTAGAAACCTTGACACCGTGAAAACTAAAACAAGCACGACAAAAAAACGGTGTCCCTCTTCACAGATTATACAGATTAGACAGGTATGTACAACACAAATGAACATATTTTACCGTTTGCGCCTCGTAAACCATGTGCACATTGGCTTTTATTTTGGGCCATGTCCTTCTTCATGCGCCTCACTACTTCCCATAATCCACTGTTACCGCTCTGTTGTCATGTGACCCATGTTGTTTATAATCTCAAGGTATTACAATCTTAGAATTTGTATTTGTTAATTTGTATTGCTTTTAACAACTGAATACGTTTCTATTCTATTTGTACAATAATATGAATTAAATAATACACAAAATGTCACTCTAATGAAATCTATCTTAGAAAACTAAACAGAACTTTCTCGACGGCAGTTACACTCCCACCAAATCACTATGATGACAATGAAGATATTACAAAATACACTTCATACAACACATCAAGTCATTTCCAACAAAACAAAGTCATTTTCTTTGAAACATGAGAGTACAAATGCATAATAACAGATGTAACCTTTTAACTCAGGGGTGTCCAAACTTTTTCCATCGAGGGCCACATATTGAAATATAGACCAAGCAGAGGGCCACAAATCAGTCGTGAAACGTTCAAAAAAGTTGCATTTATCTGATGTTTAAGTGCCTCCACACCTAACTTCAGTCTCAGTGCCTTTATATCAGGTCTGTGTCGCATCAAAATGTTAGGTATTTAGGTTAGAAGTCTGGAAAATTTTAAATTTGCTGTAAAAAGTACTTCTCGGGACAATGTGGGCCAATTTACCAGTAAGCCTGAGGGCCAAGAAAAATTGGGTCAAGGGCCGCATTTGGCCCCCGGGCCTTAGTTTGGACATGCCTGTTTTAACTACTTTCTACAAGAAGAACCAACTTTTGAATAGGTCTGTCAATGATGGATGTCTTATGTAAGCGTTCACTCTTCATTCCCAGTGTTCTGTCTCCGACTTGTAACGTCACCTTTCTCACCAGTCCATCGTCACCATCATGTGCCCCAAGAACTTTAGCAAGTGTCCATTCATTACGAGGGGTGTTCTCGTCCTTGACCCTCATGTGCTCATGTTAGGGGCGTGCCAACACTGTCTCAGAGTAATGTTAGCGAGATACTCTTCTCTCAGCCTGTTCCAAAACTGCTGTGACAGGTACTGGACTCTTCTCCAGGGCTTTTTAGCGTACAAATCTTCCCGTACAAAGTTACCAGGCGGGGGAAGTGGAGCAGAACCTTTCATGGTGATTAAATGGTTTGGTGTTATGGGCTCTAAACTTTTAGGATCATTCATGCTATCAACGGTAAGTGGGCGGCTGTTTACAATATACATTGCTTCCTAAAGAAAAGTTCTTAATGATGCATCATCCAATCTATCAACACTGTGGATAATTTTGATCTGTTTCTATAATATGTATGTGTGTGTACAGTGTGTGTGTGTGTGTGTGTGTACAGTGTGTGTGTGTGTGTGTGTGTGTGTGTACAGTGTGTGTCTATGTGTATGTGTGTGTGTGTGTGTGTGTGTGTGTGTGTGTGTGTGTGTGTGTGTGCCTCTGCTGCAGTCAGAGATCCACAAACTCACTCCAGCAGCTCAGGACCAATCAAGTTCATCTAATCTACATAACCATCCGACTCCCTGGGATCAGACCACGCCACCAGAGCGTCCATTTGCACGTCATGAGTCGATCGTCTTTGCTGATTCGTCCAAACTTCTTGTGGAGCAGAACGACTCACAATACACCATCTCTGACCTCATGTTTTTGCTGACGAGGCTGAATTTTTGTGACGTAGAACCCTCAGTGTCTCCCGCTCCGTGTCCCATGAACGCTCAGGACACAGGACGTCCCCCTCGACCCGGTGACATCACTTCCTTCCTGCTTTTTGTCGTTGAAAGTGTCCCGGAAAATCTTTAAGTCCACACCATCTGCAGGACGTCCCTGTTCTGGGTCTTTGGGCCGTTTAACTCAAACACAGCAGCTACTCCTGCCTCACAAAGCACTCCGTTTGAATTTGCCCCCGAGTCTCAATTGAAACCCTGACGTTTCCTGCTCCGTTTGAAGTTGATAAATTACGGCTGCAACAATTAATCGACTGGTCATGACTGATCGAACGTTTAAAAAAAAAAAAATCATTAACTGCACAATACAGACTTTAAACCACATCGAAAGGCCTTTTATAACAAAGACCACAACATTTATTAAATTAAAAAGTGACTATTAAATTAAACAATGACTGAATGATTATAAGATAAGATAAGATAAGATTATTTGTCCCACAATGGGGAAATTCCACTGTTGCAACACACAGTTTAGGATAGGAATGAAAGAAATAGGCGCATGCAATAAAAATAGGATAAATAAACATGGTAATAAAAAAAGGGCACACCCTTATTTACAGTAAAAGGGTTAGGGTTAGGGTTATGGCAACTAAAGTGGCTTAAGTGTATGTTCTACACAGTAAGTGACTATAGTGAAGTAAAGTGTATTAATAGTATGTTCAATTATATTGCACATGATTATCACAGGTGAATGACACATGTTACAGTATTGCACATGATTATAGCGGGTGAATGACACATGTTACAGTATTGCACATGATTATAGCGGGTGAATGACACATGTTACAGTATTGCACATGATTATCACAGGTGAATGACACATGTTACAGTATTGCACATGATTATAGCAGGTGACTGACACATGTTACAGTATTGCACATGATTATAGCGGGTGACTGACACATGTTCAGGGCTAACAGTGTTCGTTGTAAAGTCTGACAGCGGCAGAAGGAAAGACCTGCCAAACCTCTCCTTCACACAGAGGGTGGATCAGTCACTGAAGCTGCTCTCCAGGGCAGACAGAGCGTCCTGCAGGGGGTGGGACTCATGGTCCATAGACGTGAGTTTAGCCAGGACCCTTCTGTCCCCCACCTCGCGCACTGAGTCCAGAGCACAGCCCAGGACGGAGCTGGACTTCTTGATGACCTTGTGCAGTTTCTTCCTCTCCCTCTCTGTGATGCTGCTGCTCCAGCAGACCACACCGTACAGGACGGCTGATGCCACCACAGAGTCGTAGAAGGTCCTCAGGAGAGGCCCTGACACTCCAAAAGATAAGATAAGATAAGAGATCCTTTATTTGTCCCACAATGGGGAAATTCCACTGTTGCAACACACAGTTTAGGACAGGAATGAAAGAAATAGGCGCATGCAATAAAATAGGATAAATAAACATGGTCATAAAAAATACAATATAAAGTATAAAGTATAAAGTGCACACTCTCATTTACAGTAAAAATGGCAACTAAAGTGGCTTAAGTGTATTGTTAAGTGACTATAGTGAGGTAAAAGTGTATTAATAGTATGATAAATTATATTGCACATGATTGTAGCGGGTGAATGACACATGTTCAGGGCTAACAGTGTTCATTGTAAAGTCTGACAGCAGCAGAAGGAAAGACCTGCCAAACCTCTCCTTCACACAGCGAGGGTGAATCAGTCTGTCACTGAAGCTGCTCTCCAGGGCAGACAGAGCGTCCTGCAGGGGGTGGGACTCATGGTCCAGCATAGACGTGAGTTTAGCCAGGACCCTTCTGTCCCCACCTCACGCACTGAGTCCAGAGCACAGCCCAGGACGGAGCTGGACTTCTTGATGACCTTGTCCAGCTTCTTCCTCTCCCTCTCTGTGATGCTGCTGCTCCAGCAGACCACACCGTACAGGACGGCTGATGCCACCACAGAGTCGTAGAAGGTCCTCAGGAGAGGCCCTGACACTCCAAAAGACCTGAGTCTCCTCAGGAGGTAGAGCCGACTCTGACTCTTCCTGTACAGTGCGTCTGTGTTATGAGTCCAGTCTAGTTTGTGGTTCAGATGAACACCCAGGTACTTGTATGAGTCCACTCTCTCAATGTCCCTTCCCTGGATGTTCACTGGTGAGGGGGCAGTGGAGTGGCGTCTGCGGAAGTCCACCAGCATCTCCTTGGTCTTTCCCGCGTTGATGAGGAGGTGGTTCTGCTGACACCAGTCCACAAAGTCCTGCGTTACTCCTCTGTACTCTGCGTCATCGTCGTCCGTGATGAGTCCGATGATGGCAGAGTCGTCAGAGAACTTCTGCAGAACACAGCTGTCCGTGTTGTGTCTGAAGTCCGAGGTGTAGAGGGTGAAGAGGAAGGGCGCGAGGACAGTGCCCTGCGGCGCCCCCACACTACAGGTCAGAGTGTCAGACACACAATCCCGGGCTCTCACAAACTGGGGTCTGTTCGTGAGGTAGTCCAGGATCCACTCTGCCAGGTCACAGTCCACACCAGCCGACTCCAGCTTGTCCCACAGCAGCAGTGGCTGGATGGTGTTGAAGGCGCTGGAGAAATCAAAGAACAGAATTCTCACAGCGCTGCCAGGGTTCTCGAGGTGAGAGAGAGCGGTGCAGCAGGAAGATGACGGCATCCTCCACTCCAATGCCAGGCCGATGCGCAAACTGCAGCGGATCCATGGCTGAGCTCACGGCGGAGCGGAGGTGGTCCAGGACCAGCCTCTCCAGTGTCTTCATCAGATGGGACGTGAGAGCCACCGGCCTGAAGCTGCTGAGGTCTTTAGCGCGCGGTGTCTTTGGCACTGGTACCACACAGGAGGTCTTCCAAATCTGTGGTACCACCCTCAGCTTTAGGCTCATGTTGAAGACATGCTCCATAACTCCACACAGTTCATCTGGCGCAGGTCTTAAGGAGCCTGGAGCTGATGCCGTCTGGTCCTGCTGCCTTCCTGGTTTTAATCCTCCTCAGCTCTCTCCTCACCTGTGCTGCTGTGAAGGACAGGGGTGGGTGGGGTGACTGTGCGCTGGGGGGTTGGTGGGGGGATGAATGGTGAGCTGATGGACCGAAGCAGAGGTGTGAAGAGGATCGGGTGTGGGCCATTGTCCAGCCGTGGGGGTGTGGGTTTGCAGCTGTGCGGGGGAGGTGGGTGATTGATCAAATCTCAGAAAGTGAGAATTCAGATCGTTAACCCACTGAAGGTCCCCCTCTGCCTGGACAGGGGGGGGCTTGAAACCTGAGATGGTTTTCAGGCTCCTCCACACTCCCTGGATGTTCTGCTGCTGCAGCTGCTCCTCCATCTTCCTCCTGTAGCTGGCTTCCCCTTGCCTGATCTTCCTCCTCAGCTTCTTCTGCACAGTCCTCAGCTCCTCCTTGTTCCCTAACCTGAACGCTCTCTTCTTCTCCTTCAGCAGAGCCTTAATGTCACGGTTAATCCACGGCTTGTTGTTTGGAAAACACCGCACCGTGCGGGAGGGTACAGTGTTTTCATAACAGAAGTTGATGTAGTCCGTGATGCACTCTGTGATGGAGTTGATGTCCTCCCCATGTGGGTCATAAAGTTCTGCCCACACAGTGGTGCTGAAGCAGTCCCTCAGAGCCTCCTCGCTCTCAGCAGACCACCTCCTCACCACACGGGGCACCACTGGCTGCCTGTGCACGATGGGTTCATACTCAGGCCGCAGATGTACAAGGTTGTGGTCCGATTTGCCCAGGGGAAGAGGAGAAGAAGAAGAATAAGCGTCCTTGGTGTTTGCAAAGAACAAGTCCAGGGTTTTCTTGTCTCTGGTGGGGCAGGTGACATACTGGGTGTATGTTGGCAGAACAGATGAGGGAGAAGCGTGGTTGAAGTCACCAGAGATGAGGAAGAGGGCCTGTGGGTGCTGTGTTTGTAACCTGCTGGTGCAGGAGAGCAGAGCTTCACAAGCATTGTCAGCATTAGCAGAGGGGGCCACATACACTGCTATCACAATAATATGTGAAAACTCCCGGGGCAGATAATATGGCTAACAGTTCAATGTCTTTGTTACACAGCTGCTGTTTCACTGTACAGTGTCCAGACTTGCACCACTTTTCATTCACAAACACAGCCAGGCCTCCTCCTCTCTTCTTACCGCTCTCCTCTGTTCTGTCCGCACGCAGCAGATGAAAATGGTCCAGAGTGACAGTTGAGTCCGGGATTTCGGGGGTTAACCACGTCTCCGTGAAAAGCATGATGCTGCTGTCTCTGTACTCCCGCTGGTACCGCGTAGATCCCGCCAGCTCGTCCATCCCGTTGCGGAGAGATCTCACGTTTCCCGTGATGATGACGGGGAGAACAGGTCGGAAGCATCTCTTCTTTTCCCGGAGTTTACGTCCCGCGCGCCGGCCTCTGCGTGTCTTCCGCAGCACCTCCGCTGGGATCTCGTGCCGGTCCCGGGGGAGACGCACCGCGCTCCGCAGCTCCAGCAGCGTCTCCCTGGAGTAAACACGCGGGGGCCGGGGGGGAGGGGGGCCAACACACATCGCGGCAAAAACACGCAATAAAACAACGAAAATAAAGTTGAATCAACGCGGAGTCAACGCGTGTGTGTTAACCCTCACTTCACAGAAAAGGTGTGCAAAAGTTAAAGTATTTACAATAGAAAGAAAGCGAAAAAAGTTGGAAAAAGACGGAGCGTGTTGCAACCAGCAGCCGGCTCTCACCAGCGCCGGAAGTAAGACCTGAGTCTCCTCAGGAGGTAGAGCCGACTCTGACTCTTCCTGTACAGTGCGTCTGTGTTATGAGTCCAGTCCAGTTTGTGGTTCAGATGAACACCCATGTACTTGTATGAGTCCACTCTCTCAATGTCCCTTCCCTGGATGTTCACTGGTGAGGGGGCAGTGGAGTGGCGTCTGCAGAAGTCCACCAGCATCTCCTTGGTCTTTCCCGCGTTGATGAGGAGGTGGTTCTGCTGACACCGGTCCACAAAGTCCTGCGTTAGTCCTCTGTACTCTGCATCATCGTCGTCCGTGATGAGTCCGATGATGGCAGAGTCGTCAGAGAACTTCTGCAGAACACAGCTGTCCGTGTTGTGTCTGAAGTCCGAGGTGTAGAGGGTGAAGAGGAAGGGCGCGAGGACAGTGCCCTGCGGCGCCCCCACACTGCAGGTCAGAGTGTCACACACACAATCCCGGGCTCTCACAAACTGGGGTCGGTTCGTGAGGTAGTCCAGGATCCACTCTGCCAGGTCACAGTCCACACCAGCCGTCTCCAGCTTGTCCCTCAGCAGCAGCGGCTGGATGGTGTTGAAGGCGCTGGAGAAATCAAAGAACAGAATTCTCACAGCGCTGCCAGGGTTCTCGAGGTGAGAGAGAGCGGTGCAGCAGGAAGATGACGGCGTCCTCCACTCCAATGCCAGGACGGTACGCAAACTGCAGCGGATCCATGGCTGAGCTCACGGCGGAGCGGAGGTGGTCCAGGACCAGCCTCTCCAGTGTCTTCATCAGATGGGACGTGAGAGCCACCGGCCTGAAGCTGCTGAGGTCTTTAGCGCGTGGTGTCTTTGGCACTGGTACCACACAGGAGGTCTTCCAGACCTGTGGTACCACCCTCAGCTTTAGGCTCATGTTGAAGACATGCTCCATAACTCCACACAGTTCATCTGCGCAGGACTTAAGGAGCCTGGAGCTGATGCCGTCTGGTCCTGCTGCCTTCCTGGTTTTAATCCTCCTCAGCTCTCTCCTCACCTGTGCTGCAGTGAAGGACAGGGGTGGGTGGGGTGACTGTGCGCTGGGGGGATTGGTGGTGGGGGGATGAGTGGTGAGAATGGACTGAAGCAGAGGTGTGAAGAGGGTCGGGTGTGGGCCATTGTCCAGCCGTGGGGGTGTGGGTTTGCAGCTGTGCGGGGGGAGGGGTGGGTGATTGATCAAATCTCAGAAAGTGAGAATTCAGATCGTTAACCCACTGAAGGTCCCCCTCTGCCTGGACAGGGGGGGCTTGAAACCTGAGATGGTTTTCAGGCTCCTCCACACTCCCTGGATGTTCTGCTGCTGCAGCTGCTCCTCCATCTTCCTCCTGTAGCTGGCTTCTCCTTGCCTGATCTTCCTCCTCAGCTTCTTCTGCACAGTCCTCAGCTCCTCCTTGTTCCCTGACCTGAACGCTCTCTTCTTCTCCTTCAGCAGAGCCTTAATGTCACGGTTAATCCACGGCTTGTTGTTTGGAAAACGCCGCACCGTCCGGGCGGGTACAGTGTTTTCAAAACAGACGTTGATGTAGTCCGTGATGCACTCTGTGATGGAGTTGATGTCCTCCCCATGTGGGTCATAAAGTTCTGCCCACACAGTGGTGCTGAAGCAGTCCCTCAGAGCCTCCTCGCTCTCAGCAGACCACCTCCTCACCACACGGGGCACCACTGGCTGCCTGTGCACGATGGGTTCATACACAGGCCGCAGATGTACAAGGTTGTGGTCCGATTTGCCCAGGGGGGGAAGAGGAGAAGAAGAATAAGCGTCCTTGGTGTTTGCAAAGAACGAGTCCAGGGTTTTCTTGTCTCTGGTGGGGCAGGTGACATACTGGGTGTATGTTGGCAGAACAGATGAGGGAGAAGCGTGGTTGAAGTCACCAGAGATGAGGAAGAGGGCCTGTGGGTGCTGTGCTTGTAACCTGCTGGTGCAGGAGAGCAGAGCTTCACAAGCATCGTCAGCATCAGCAGAGGGGGCCACATACACTGCTATCACGATAATATGTGAAAACTCCCGGGGCAGATAATATGGCTAACAGTTCAATGTCTTTGTTACACAGCTGCTGTTTCACTGTACAGTGTCCAGACTTGCACCACTTTTCATTCACAAACACAGCCAGGCCTCCTCCTCTCTTCTGTTCTGTCCGCACGCAGCAGATGAAAATGGTCCAGAGTGATAGTGGAGTCCGGGATTTCGGGGGTTAACCACGTCTCCACGTCAGTCAGTAGTTTGTGTAATGGAGGATCCAGACGAAGCAGCGGAGGTTTTGTGAAGCTACAACAGCAATAATGTGCATCGTCTGGAGTGACAGGTGAGTTTTATCGCGGCTGGGGCTGTTTTTAGTGACGTTTGTGTGACATGAGGCTTTATTATAAGAGCATCTGTTATTGTGAGTGTCTCTGCATAAATGTGTGTCAGAGCATCACACTCCTGCAGTGGAGCTGTCCTATGTCACTTCTTCACATGTTTTTGCTGCACAAATGGTCAAATAAATGACAATGGGTTGTGTTCACGTTCCAGAATATGACGATGACAAGACTACAACTCAGACATTCTGCATTTTAACATGATTCCTTTTAGCTGCAGCACACTTGTATTAAATATTAAAGTAGACTTTGTCATTTCAAAGTAAACTATTCAAATGACACTAAACCCTTTACGCCCCAAACTGTGGAACAGTCGACATCTACAGACCAGAGGCTCCATCACTGAGTCTTTTAAATCTGCTCTGGTCACATTTCTTTGTTTTTTCTTTTAACACAAATAACTGGTTTGTCACTTTCCTGTTGTTTTTACATGATGTGCATGTGGTGCACTTTGGGCAGCTGCTGCTGTTGTAAATGTGCCACAGAAATAAAGCTGACATCGACATTAATAATATGACAATTCAAATGAAATGTTTATTGTACATCTTTGCAAAGGCGTAAAACAAGAACCAAAGCAAATTAAAATAAAATAATAAAAAGATATTCTAAAACTACTTTTTAAAGAAAACAGTTTGATGTAAAGCAATAGTCACTGGAACCACATATTAACACTGCTGAGAGAGAAATCACTGAGGTCTGTACTTGTTTTTGTTTCTTAGTAATTACAGAGATAATAACCATAAATCAGGACAAAACATCTGCATTTTGACAAATAAAAGACAACATTTACAACAAAATACCTGCCCTCCACTTCAAAGTTAAACTATGACCAGTTTAGAACATTGTAATGTCACATGAACACAACCTGTTGATAAGGTCCCTGAGCAAGGACTATTATTCATTCAGATTCATGAAGAACAAAAGAACTTCAGGTGTATTTTAGAAGGGACTTGTGTAAAATCATTAGTAAATTATATATATGTAAAGTATATAAGAAAAGTATGGGTCAAAGTGAAAGGGACAGCTCTAGCCAAATTCAGACTTTAACAGACTCCAGTGTGTTGGATCTACTCTGGTCTTTACTTCTCAGTCTGGACTCTCTGAAGCCTGAGCTCCAGCTTTTTGAGTCTGACTTTGGGTTCACTTGATCCAGCCTCAGCAGCTCTGTCTCCTTTAGTTTGTTCAAGACACACCTTCAGATGAGCAGCTCTCCTCCCACACTGGTCAGAGCTGCAGTTTTTATCCTCATAACGACAGATTTTAATATGTCTCTGATGATTCGACTTGAATGCAAACTCCTTCCCACACTGGTCACATCTGTATGGTTTTTCTCCTGTGTGGGTCCGGTAGTGACTGGTGAGATGCTTTGACGTTCTAAAAGTCTTCTCACACTGGTCACACTGGTACGGCCGCTCATCTCTGTGGACTCGCTGGTGCACTGAGAGAAGCTGTTTGGTTCTAAATGTTGTTCCACACTGGTCACACTCAAAAGGCTTCTCTCCAGTGTGGATCCTCTTATGTTCTTTGAGATGATGTACCATTCTAAACATCTGACCACAAACATCACAGCTGTAAGGTTTGTCTCCAGTGTGGATTCTCAAGTGACATTTGTAAGAGGAAAGTTGAGCAAACTCCTTCCCACACTGGTCACATCTGTATGGTTTGTCTCCAGTGTGGATTCTCATGTGAACTGTAAGGTTACCAGACTGTCTAAATGCCAGCTCACACTGGTCACACTTGTACGGCCTTTGCTCTTTGTGGATTCTCATATGAACTTTTAGATTACCAGAGCTGGCAAAGTCTTTCCCACACTGGTCACACCCAAAAGGCCTCTCTCCAGTGTGGATCCTCAGATGTTCTTTGAGACTACATGCTTTTCTAAACATCTGACCACAAACATCACAGCTGTAAGGTTTGTCTCCTGTGTGGATTCTCATGTGAACTTTTAGGGCACTAGAGCTGGCAAAGTCTTTCCCACACTGGTCACACTCAAAAGGCTTCTCTCCAGTGTGGATCCTCAAATGTTTTTTGAGATGCGACGCTTGTCTAAACATCTGACCACAAACATCACAGCTGTAAGGTTTGTCTCCAGTGTGGATTCTCATGTGACCTGTAAGGGTACCAGGCTGTCTAAATGTCAGCTCACACTGGTCACACTTGTACGGCCTTTGATCGCTGTGGATTCTCATATGATCTTTTAGATTACCAGAGCTGGCAAAATCTTTCCCACACTGGTCACAGCCAAAAGGCCTCTCTCCAGTGTGGGTTCTCATATGTCTTACTAAGGTGCTTGAGCGTGAAAATTCCTTCTCACAAACGTCACAGCTGAACAGCTTTTCTCCAGTGTGGGTTCTCATATGTGTTACTAAGGTGCCTAACAGTGTAAATTCCTTCTCACAAACATCGCAGCTGAACGGCTTTTCTCCAGTGTGGATTCTGGTGTGGGCTTTGAGACCAGCTGCTGTAGAAAAACTGTGCCCACACTGGTCACACTCATATGGTCTTTCCCCTGTGTGAGTTCTGTAGTGTCTTTTGAGTCTGGAGGGATTGGGCCATGTCTTCCCACACTGGTCACAGGTGAATCCCATTCTGTTGGTGGATCTGCAACAAACACAGAAAAAGAAGTCAACTAATAATACTCTTACTCATGTCGTCTGGCTCTCCCAGCATGCACCACAGACTCTGCACTGGCAGTGATGGTGACGGTGTTAGAGACAGTTGTGCTGGACCTTTAAGGGGCGGAGCCTAGACCAAGGCGAGCTGAGCTGTGAGCGAGAGGAAAAGGAGAAAGGCTGCATTGGAGTTTGTCGTCAAGTTTAACTTTCAAAGTTTATGCCTCTACGATGTTTCAGAGTTTATGTTTGCAGTTTATTTGCCAAACCGGGTTGAAGTGTGTGTGATATAAGTCAGTAGACAAGTGTTTGTAATGAGTGTGAATCTTTAGTTTGTTGTTTTATCTGTTTTATTGCTTAATTGTCAGTTTTCTCACAAGAAACCACGTGAATCTGCGTGGCTTTCGTCAAATACGGGCCACAGTAAACGTTTAATCTGCAAGTGACCCGTGCGGGTTCCAAACCGCAACTGGACTGGAGTCAGTGTCATAAAATAATATATCTATAAATAATACAATCTAATGACACTATAATTATCTGTGCAACAGTTGGAGAACACAACCATCAGACATGTGCACAGCACAGCACAGTATTTCTGCTGCCAGGAGGGAATGTTCTAAGTGTAGATTCATGATTAAAGAGTCATACTCACAGATGTTGCAGCAGGAGCAGGTTAAATGCAGAAAGTCCTGGAGTGTGAAGGTTCAGTCCCTCTAAAGTTGTGGCTCGTTCCTGTCCCAAAAGGAGCTGCTGCTGTGTCTCTGGCCCTTCACTGTCTCTGGTCTGTCTCAGCTGCTCCTTCGCTGCTCTCCTCCGGCTTCTGGGAGAAAAACAACACACCGTTTGCTTTCTATGGGCCCACATTAGCCAATCAGAAGCCTTTGGGGGCGGGGCAACGCTCACATGAGAGAAATGATGCTGTGGAAAAGGAAATATACACAATAATGCACAATAATGCTCTTGGACGCTGTTAGAACACAAGAGATTGATTCTAATTATATAGAACTCTGTGCTGTTAAATCCTCTTTGTAAAGTCATTCTGCAATATTCAGTTGTAAAACTTGACATAAACGTATAAATATGTTGTGAGGGTACAATTATTGTATATATATTTGAACTAATGAGTTTGATTAAATGCAGCCTGATTGTTTTAACCAGGGTTTAGCTGTGAAAAAGACAGAGTTTTCTTGCTGTGATACAGATATTTCTATTTTGTGATAACTTCTGTTTCTTCTTGTGGTCGACTCTGTGTTTGGAACAAAAATACTTTGTGCTTAAGGATCAATAAAAGTCATTCTGATTTAAAACAAAGTGAAACAAATGCAGACCTGGAGATACCAAAGATGGAAAAGCACTGGTCGTCTCACAGCGGGATTTCAACAGCAGAGACTAAACACCAGCATTAGAATAATAAAGGAGCACGTGCTGGTTGTTTGGGAGGAAGGGCTTTGTTCAAGTGTAAAGTCCTGTGTCTGAGGGGGAGGACTAAATGTTACTTCAGGTATTTGTTTGACTTTTGGGCCCAGAGTTTTCAGTAGAAAATAATAAAGTCTGATTTCATTTGGAAAAATAAAAGCGACTTGTAGGAAAACAGGATTTAACTGGGTCTGATGAGGCCCTTTCTAAAGGTGTGTCATGGATGAAGAAGGACATATTTGTGAGAAATATCACATTTGCTTAAACCAAAGAATGGACAATCTGATTGTTAAGTCTCTCCCACGATCTCTTATAAATATGATTAAACAAGATATAATGCATGACTGTCATGAGGAATCTTCATGTGGATGGTGTTAAGTTCTGATTACATATACATATACTTCCTGTTACTGAAGAGTGCAGACGCTTTTTCTTGCTGCTCCTGCTTGCTACAGCTGTTTTCTTATTTATTTTGCTTTTAAATCAAAATTTTTCCTCTATAAATCTTGGATTATGACTTTTCGAAGGAAACCTGTCTGACGAGCCAGCGACATGTCCGGGGAGAGAAGTCAAACAAACTCTTGTGAACGCTGCCGGAAATATCAACATGAAATAATTGAGCTACAAGCACGGATATTCGCTCTAGAATCTGAAAAAGGACTTCACGATACAATTCCAGTGTCACCGAGGGGTAAGAAGTCTACATATCTTTCAAGAAAAGCTACTTTCAACTTAAACCGGAGTGACTCTGTGTCTTTCCCAAAACTGGGTAAAGACCAGCCGGCAGCATCTTGGGTCAAACTCGGTGCAAAACCAAAACGATACAAAGCTAATGTAAAGTCGCATGCTATACAGCTTACAAACAGATTTTTGCCACTATCAGAGGCTGAATTTACAGAACGAGAAAACTGTAGCCACCATGATGTTGATAAAAAGCAGCAGAAAGACAGACAGTCTGTGCCAAACGTCAAGGACAGTGACACACTCTTGATAGGAGACGGTGCTATCAGTGGAGTCGTACATGGAAGAATGAAAACATTCAGCTTCCCCAGCGGCACAGTTTCTGAGATTACGTCACTGCTTCCCAGAGTACTGTCCACACACAGAGGAGTTAAACAGCTGATTGTACACGTGGGTGCAGTGGACATTCGAAAGGAGCAGACTGAAGTTTTGAAAAAAGACTTCATGAAGTTATTTGAGGAGCTTGATAAAGTAGAAATCAAAACATTCATCAGTGGACCTCTTCCAAATATTGACAGGAAGATCAACAAGTTTAGCCGGCTGCTACAATTGAACACTTGGCTGTCCAAAGAGTGTGCACCTAGAGGATTGCACTACATTGAGAACTTCTATCTGTTCTGGAAACGAGAGGACCTGTTCAGGGGAAGGGGCCCACATCTGTGCAGAGGTGGAGTGAGGGCGCTGACAGAGAACCTCCTCCACGCTCTCAGGCATCAGAATGGCCGTGGACAGGGTCGTGAACAGATAGTTCGAGAAGAGAGGAATGAGAGAAGAACACCGAATCAATCAGCCAGAGACCAAGTCAATGCTTCAACATCAGTAGAAACAAAACAGCCGACTCCACAAAAGGATTTATCAACAGCAGCTCCACCAGGCCCAGCAAAGGATTCAGCTCCAGCTGCTCCAAAATCACCTACACTGCCTCCAGCAAAGAGCTCATCAGCTGCAGCACCACAACGATCTCCACCGCCCCCAGTGAAGGGTTCAAGCTCAACATCCGTCCCCCCTCCCTCGGGGTCCTCATCACAGGCAATGGGCCAGTCAGTGACAGGCCCAGCAGCTGCCCTGTCACCACCCCTACCCTCAGACCAGTCCTGGGTCCCCCCTGCAACATCTACTCCCACTCAATCATCACTCTCCTTTTCATCTCCACCTTCACCCAGGGACCTTCCCAACCATCTTGAAAGTCTGATCAAATCAGGAGTAAAAATGGTTCCACTCACACCTAATTTAGCAAGATCAAGAGTTCTGATGTCAACAATGATGAACTCTTCCTCGTACAAATCTGTGCCCCCCATACCACCCAGGAGCTTCAACTCTCCTGCTTCACCAAAAAAACGACCTGCACCTCCACCCCCTCACCTTTCACCTGGTCCATCACCCAAAGCCCTCCCAGCTCTCCCCACTCAGCCTTTGCCCAAACCTCCTCCAGGTCTCCCCCTTCGCCGCCCTCCCCCACCTCCCCCCAGAACTGTTATCTCCCATAGCTAGGATGTAGTGGGTCTCAGCGTTGCCGGGACTTATGGTCATGAAAATGGTCAAACAAACCCGGGGCCCTGTGTTATATCTGTAGTCACGTCACACAGACTGGAGAACAGAAGGACAGTTAGACTGTCCAATCTTAGAAATTTAATTCATATTCCCTCTGAAAAGATAACGTCCAGTCACATTGAAACCAATCTGAAACTTGCTGTGCTTAATGTCAGATCCTTATGTAACAAATCACTTTTAATTAATGATTTTATATCTTCATATAATCTTGATTTTATGTTTTTAAGTGAAACATGGCTTGACAAAAACACGGGGGATGTAGTTCTAATAGAAGCGACTCCACCGAGCTTCAAGTTTGAATCTGAAACACGCAACAACAAAAAGGGTGGAGGTGTCTGTGCAGTTTTTAGAGATAAAATAGTTACCCAGAGGTTGTCTTTTGGGGTGTTTTCATCATTTGAGTATTTGTCTTTTAAAATGGAGCTAAAACAGTCTCCCTCCATACTCTACATTGTCCTGTACAAGCCTCCCCAGCACTGCCAAGGTTTTATTGATGATTTTACTGAGATGCTTTCAGTTGTATGCACAGACTTTGACGGTTTGGTCATTACAGGTGATTTCAATGTTCACGTGGATAATGTTTGCGACAGAAACGCTAAAGAGCTTGATGCTGTCCTTGAAACCTTTGGTCTTACTCAGCATGTGAGTGGCCCCACCCACAGCAGAGGACACACTCTGGACCTGCTAATTACTAAAGGGGTTAATATTTCAAACGTCAGTGTGGTCGATGTGGCACTGTCTGATCATTTCTGTGTTTTCTTTGACCTGTCTGTTTTTTCCCGACTGGTCCTGCAGTTGTTCGGAGGAGACACATAAATGACAGCACAAGTGCGCTCTTCATGGAAATGATAAACTTTGAAAATCCTTCATGTTCAAAGGTTGACGACTTTTTAAATTCTGTTACATCTAATATCTTGAATGTTCTGGACACCATTGCTCCTATGAAGGTTAAAATGGTTAAAAAATAAGCAGAAGGCGCCATGGAGGAATAATGAGACAGTCAGGGCACAGAAAAGGGAGTGCCGCAGGGCTGAGCGAAAATGGCGCAAGTCAAAGCTCCAGATTCATAAAGAGATTTATAGAGAAAAGTTGTATATGTACAACCTCATTTTATGTAAAACAAGGGAAGGATTTTTTTCTGAAATAATTGGAAATTGCAGTAATAACTCGCGTGCTCTGTTTGCAACAGTAAACAGACTAACAAACCCTCCAATTCTGCTGCCATTAGAACTAATTTCCACAGCTAAGTGCAATGAGTTTGCAGTATTCTTTAATGACAAGGTTCAGGGCATTAAAAATGCCATAAATTCCACAGTGCAAATAATAACTTTAAAACCACCTACACATTTAGAGCTGACTCAGTTTGCACCTGTAACTGACAAAACTGTCCAAGTTGTCCAAGAAGAACCTGTCATCACCAGTTCTTCTACATGCTGCCTTGATGTGTTACCCACCAGATTTCTAAAGTCTGTTCTGATCACTCTGTTAACACCACTCACTCACATAGTTAACATGTCGCTTCAATCTGGAACATTCCCAAGGGCCTTGAAAACTGCGGTCATTAAGCCTCTCCTAAAGAAGAGCAGTCTTGATGCCTCAGAACTGAAAAAATTATCGGCCCATCTCAAATCTGCCATTTTTAGGCAAAGTCCTCGAAAAGGTTGTTTACCAACAGCTCACTGACTTCCTCTTAATAAACAACTCATTTGATGTTTTCCAGTCAGGTTTTAGACCTCATCACAGCACTGAGACTGCTCTTATCAAGGACAAATGACATCCGCCTGAACACTGACGCGGGCAAAGCCTCAGTCTTAATTCTGTTAGATCTGAGCGCTGCTTTTGACACTGTCGATCATAGGATCCTCCTACAGAGACTAGAGGACTGGGTGGGCATCACTGGCACTGCCCTAAATTGGTTGAAGTCCTACCTTGAGGACAGAGAGTACTTTGTTGAGATTGGTAACTGTGTCTCAGACCACGTGAGCTTGACCTGTGGGGTGCCCCAAGGGTCAATCCTGGGACCCCTTCTGTTCAACCTCTATATGCTGCCCTTAGGTCAGTTAATACTCAGCACAAATGTGTCTTATCACAACTACGCAGACGACACTCAGATCTATGTCTCACTGACGGCAGGTGAATATGGACCAGTGGATTCACTCTGTCATTGCATCCAACAGATCAGCTTGTGGATGCAAAACAATTTTCTTCAGCTAAACTCAGACAAGACTGAAATCATCGTCTTTGGGCCGCAGAAACAGAGAGAAAGTATCAGCAGTCACCTCCAGTCTCTCGCTCTAAAACAGACAAATCAAGTTAGAAATCTGGGGGTAATAATGGACTCAGACCTGAACTTTAACAGCCACATCAAATCAATAACATCAACAGCTTTTTACCACCTAAAAAACATTGCCAAAATTAAAGGTATAGTGTCTAAACCAGACTTGGAGAGACTTATCCATGCATTTGTCTCCAGTAGGTTAGACTACTGCAACGGCCTGTTCACTGGCCTCTCCAAACGAGCTGTAAAACAGCTGCAGTACATCCAGCACGCTGCTGCTCGGGTCCTGACAAGAACCAGGAAGTACGATCACATTAGTCCTGTGCTCAGGTCTCTGCACTGGCTTCCTGTGGCTCAGAGAATTGACTTTAAAGCAGCTCTGCTTGTGTTCAAGTCTCTCCACGGCCAAGCACCAAAGTACATCTCTGACATGTTAGTGCCATATGAACCATCTCGCACTCTGAGGACCTCAGGGACCGGCCTCCTGCAGGTGCGTAGAGTCAGGACTAAACATGGGGAATCAGCATTTCAGTTTTTTGCAGCTAAAATCTGGAACAGTCTCCCTGAAGATGTGAGACAGGCCTCCACTCTGACAATGTTTAAATCCAGGCTAAAAACAGTTCTGTTTAGACGTGCATACGACTGAAAGATCTATCTGCACTCTTCTCTTTTAAAGCACTTTATTTTAAAATGATTTTAAAATGATTCTGTGTGTCTTTTTGTGTTTTGTGATTTTAATGCAACTTTTCCTGTTTATGTAAAGCACTTTGAATTGCCCTGTGTACGAATTGTGCTCTACAAATAAACTTGCCTTGCCTTGCCTTGCCTATAGTGTCTCTTTGGCATGTTTGCTCATCTGGGAGGCTATTAACATGTCATCTACATATAATAGGATCTGGCTCCTCCTGGTGGAGGATTTGGCCATATTTGCACTCGATCCATCTCTTCCCAACAAACAGACTGGACCATTTTCAGTGCTTTTTACACTTAGTCCCTGAGGGTCTGTCAACGTCACCAAATGAGTCACGGGTCCCTGGCTCCCGGACCATTTGCTGCTCTCACTGCCATAGTGGATGCTCCAAGTGACATTCCTGGTTCTCTCTCATTTATAGTTGTTTATCAGAGAAATGTCAATACTTTTCCATTGACATTTAGCTCAGTTTGTGGGAGGTCACGTGAAGCGTTCCCTGCAGCGTACACATCAGTCACTACCTGGTCACAGTCCCGCCGTGGTCGCCATTGTTGCTCCGTCATGGGGTCAAACGTCTCTGGGTCATATTTTTCATGGTACTTGTCAAATTCTTTTGTTAACTTGTTACTTTCAGATTCACTTTCGCTGTCTTTGTCATAAAATCTTCTCCCGTCTTCCACGCTTAGTCACGCTTTATTTTGGGGCCGCCAGTCCTCACTGTCCTTCAGGTACTTGAGAATGAGAGATCCTTTAATTGTCCCACGATGGGGAAACTCCAGAAAGAAGCAGCCGTTTCCAGCGCCTACAAAACTCTCAGAAAAGAAAAACAAGAACAGTATAACAAACATGAATACACAATATACAACAGATACTGAGAGAACGGTTGTTGTGGGACAAAATTGTCACGTCTTTATATGTTTTATTAAGTGTGAAGATTTGAGTCGTCACTTGAAGGTCACAGGTTCTTGTGTCTGAGAAATGGGACATTGTGTCTCTTGCTGATCGCCTGATGTTGAGACAAAACCTCGGCCTCATGTTCATTTTAGTTATGTCTGATGTCTCCATTTCTGGGGGATTTAAGCCTGTGTTTTATTATTGTTCGGGCTCCTTTTTGCTTTTTGGAATCGGAGAGGGAGAGATCTTTTTTGTCAGGGACAGACTTTATTTCACTGTGCACATGTAAAATAAACCTGATCATTTGAAATAGACAGAGCTTCTTCTCATTACTTTATTTCTGATAACACGGTACACGTGGTCACGTGATGGAATTTTTTCAGTGGATATAGGTCAGGGGTCACAAACAAGAAAATATAGTGAGGAAAAGAGAAGAAGTGTGGGCGGTGTGTGCAAATGTTATCTCATGTTTATGTTGCAAGGTCGGTCTGACTCAGGTTCTTCCCGCTCAAGGTCCGGGATAAGAGGAAAGAAGGGAGGGAGGACAGAAAATACATTTTAATACATTTGTTGATCAGGAATTTGTACAGATCAATAAAAATCATAATCAGAATTACTTTTATTTATCCCCAAGGGGACATTCTTTTCGTTACATGTGCAACCGACCAGTAGAGGCAGTAAAGTATTAGAAACAAAGTAAGATATATATAAAATAAAAATAAAATACAGTAGATCTATAATGTTCAACCCCGTTTAACTTAACTTATAAGTATCTATATTAATCAACTAAACCCCCGATATGGACAATTTACAATAAGCGTAACTCTACTATCCGTGTCTATTTACATATTCACATGATCATGTACAGTTTATAAGTGTATCATCTGGTCTTTCCGAGTAGCAATTCATTTTTTTCAATGAGTTAGTCCATCTTTAAACGTCTCTCTCCCTGGTCCACCGGCAATACAAGATGTTACGATTCACACAAACAATACATTGTATTCTAAAATAATAGTAGAGAATATATATTCTTCTAACAGTCTCCTTTAGTTTGTTCAAGATGAGCAGCTCTGAATGTCCTCCCACACTGGTCAGAGCTGCAGTTTTTATCCTCATACCGACAGATTTTAATATGTTTCTGTTGATTCCACCTGGATGCAAAAGCCTTCCCACACTGGTCACAGACAAATGGCTTCTCTCCAGTGTGGATCCGACGGTGTGACGTGAGTTCTGCTAAAGTTCTAAATGTTTTACTGCAGTGTTCACATTTGAATGGCTTTTCTCCAGAGTGGATTCTCAAGTGACATTTGTAAGAGGAAGAATGAGCTAAATTCTTCCCACACTGGTCACATCTGTATAGTTTTTCTCCTGTGTGGGTCCGGTAGTGACTGGTGAGATCCTTTGACGTTCTAAAAGTCTTCTCACACTGGTCACACTGGTACGGCCGCTCATCTCTGTGGACTCGCTGGTGCGCTGAGAGAAGCTTTTTGGTTCTAAATGTTTTCCCACACTGGTCACAGCCAAAAGGCCTCTCTCCAGTGTGGGTTCTCATATGTGTTACTAAGGTGCTTGAGCGTGAAAATTCCTTCTCACAAACGTCACAGCTGTAAGGTTTGTCTCCAGTGTGGATCCTCAGATGTTCTTTGAGACTACATGCTTTTCTAAACATCTGACCACAAACATCACAGCTGTAAGGTTTGTCTCCAGTGTGGATTCTCATGTGAACTGTAAGGGTACCAGACTTTCTAAATGTCAGCTCACACTGGTCACACTTGTACGGCCTTTGATCGCTGTGGATTCTCATATGAGCTTTTAGATTACCAGAGCTGGCAAAGTCTTTCCCACACTGGTCACAGCCAAAAGGCCTCTCTCCAGTGTGGGTTCTCATATGTGTTACTAAGGTGCTTGAGCGTGAAAATTCCTTCTCACAAACGTCACAGCTGAACGGCTTTTCTCCAGTGTGGATTCTGGTGTGGACTTTGAGACCAGCTGCTGTAGAAAAACTGTGCCCACACTGGTCACACTCATATGGTCTTTCCCCTGTGTGAGTTCTGTAGTGTCTTTTGAGCATATAGGGTTTGGGCCATGTCTTCCCACACTGGTCACAGGTGAATCCCATTCTGTTGGTGGATCTGCAACAAACACAGAAAAAGAAGTCAACTAATAATACTCTTACTCATGTCGTCTGGCTCTCCCAGCATGCACCACAGACTCTGCACTGGCAGTGATGGTGACGGTGTTAGAGACAGTTGTGCTGGACCTTTAAGGGGCGGAGCCTAGACCAAGGCGAGCTGAGCTGTGAGCGAGAGGAAAAGGAGAAAAGCAGCATTGGAGTTTGTCTTCAAGTTTAACTTTCAAAGTTTATGCCTCTACGATGTTTCAGAGTTTATGTTTGCAGTTTATTTGCCAAACCGGGTTGAAGTGTGTGTGATATAAGTCAGTAGACAAGTGTTTGTAATGAGTGTGAATCTTTAGTTTGTTGTTTTATCTGTTTTATTGCTTAATTGTCAGTTTTCTCGCAAGAAACCACGTGAATCTGCGTGGCTTTCGTCAAATACGGGCCACAGTAAACGTTTAATCTGCAAGTGACCCGTGCGGGTTCCAAACCGCAACTGGACTGGAGTCAGTGTCATAAAATAATATATCTATAAATAATACAATCTAATGACACTATAATTATCTGTGCAACAGTTGGAGAACACAACCATCAGACATGTGCACAGCACAGCACAGTATTTCTGCTGCCAGGAGGGAATGTTCTAAGTGTAGATTCATGATTAAAGAGTCATACTCACAGATGTTGCAGCAGGAGCAGGTTAAATGCAGAAAGTCCTGGAGTGTGAA
The DNA here is from genome assembly GCA_019453435.1 of Rhinogobius similis. NCBI lineage: Eukaryota > Metazoa > Chordata > Actinopteri > Gobiiformes > Gobiidae > Rhinogobius > Rhinogobius similis. The sequence continues at coordinate 929,658 of CM033634.1, read as the reverse complement.
GGTTCAGTCCCTCTAAAGTTGTGGCTCGTTCCTGTCCCAAAAGGAGCTGCTGCTGTGTCTCTGGCCCTTCACTGTCTCTGGTCTGTCTCAGCTGCTCCTTCGCTGCTCTCCTCCGGCTTCTGGGAGAAAAACAACACACCGTTTGCTTTCTATGGGCCCACATTAGCCAATCAGAAGCCTTTGGGGGCGGGGCAACGCTCACATGAGAGAAATGATGCTGTGTAAAAGGAAATATACACAATAATGCACAATAATGCTCTTGGACGCTGTTTGAACACAAGAGATTGATTCTAATTATATAGAACTCTGTGCTGTTAAATCCTCTTTGTAAAGTCATTCTGCAATATTCAGTTGTAAAACTTGGACATAAACGTATAAATATGTTGTGAGGGTACAATTATTGTATATATATTTGAACTAATGAGTTTGATTAAATGCAGCCTGATTGTTTTAACCAGGGTTTATTTTCTTGCTGTGATACAGATATTTCTATTTTGTGATAACTTCTGTTTCTTCTTGTGGTCGACTCTGTGTTTGGAACAAAAATACTTTGTGCTTAAGGATCAATAAAAGTCATTCTGATTTAAAACAAAGTGAAACAAATGCAGACCTGGAGATACCAAAGATGGAAAAGCACTGGTCGTCTCACAGCGGGGATTTCAACAGCAGAGACTAAACACCAGCATTAGAATAATAAAGGAGCACGTGCTGGTTGTTTGGGAGGAAGGGGCTTTGTTCAAGTGTAAAGTCCTGTGTCTGAGGGGGAGGACTAAATGTTACTTCAGGTATTTGTTTGACTTTTGGGCCCAGAGTTTTCAGTAGAAAATAATAAAGTCTGATTTCATTTGGAAAAATAAAAGCGACTTGTAGGAAAACAGGATTTAACTGGGTCTGATGAGGCCCTTTCTAAAGGTGTGTCATGGATGAAGAAGGACATATTTGTGAGAAATAAACCAAAGAATGGACAATCTGATTGTTAAGTCTCTCCCACGATCTCTTATAAATATGATTAAACAAGATATAATGCATGACTGTCATGAGGAATCTTCATGTGGATGGTGTTAAGTTCTGATTACAAGTGTAAAAACACATTTATACAAAAGAATGATTCTGTCACTAACTCCCTTAAAACAGATTATATTCTCAGAGATTTTAAAAAGGGACAAATTAAAAGGATAGCGCTTTTCTCACGCAGCAAAAGAGAACGGCTCTCTTTCCGTCAACTTTCATCCATAAAAGCGTGTTTACAAGCGCAAACAATCGTTTTAGGACTCAGACTTTGAAATCTACAAAGGAAACTGTCCAAAAACCATGAACAATGACTTACTTTGACTTTAGAGTCCGCCAGAAATGCCCCAGAAAAGAGAACGCTCCAAACCCGGAAGTGCTGCTTCTTCTTCTTCTTCGTGTGTTTTTGTGGCGGGTGGAAACCAACGTTTAGGTGCATTTCCGCCGCCTACTGGGCTGGAGTGTGGGCCAGAGTGCCTGCAATTCTACATTTTTAACTACTCAAATCCTTTTTAAAAGCCCCGCTTTCTTTCAAAAAACGTAATAACATCTTAAATTCCCCTTCTGCACTTTTCAATATATTATTTAAGCTAAACACCTCTTCTCTACTCCTCTGAAAGTCCCGTTTAAAAACCTCCCTCTTTTCAGTATATCTGCTACAGTGTAAAACCACATGTTGTACAGTCTCTGGTTCTATTCCACACTCACACATTGACCTGTTGGATGTTTGCTAATTAGAAATAGGGTTTTATTCAACCCAGTGTGTCCTAATCTTAACCTTGTTATTGCCACCTGCTCTTCTACTCATTTCCAGAGCTTTAACTCTCCCAACCTTCTTTTGAAATTGATACAGGTGTCTCCCCTTTAGCCGCTGCTGCTCTGATACAATCTGAGTCTTGACAATAGCTTTCACCTCTGATTTACTGAGGGCTCTCTCCCAGACTCTCTCCTGTTTAAGAGATTGCTTAGCACGATCAGCCGCCCATTCCCAACAACCTCTGTGTGAGCAGGAACCCACATAAATCCTAACGACAATATGCACAAGACTAAGACGAAACAAAAATGTGATATACTTCAAAGAGTAGGTCAGGTCGGCTCTGCGATGAAAAGGCAAGAATAGAAGTTAATGAGGCTAACGACCTGAACATATAAGAGCTTCCCCCACTCTATTTTCTTCTACCCACTGTAATGCCATCACAATGGCCATCATCTCTACCAAATAAACTGCAAGGTGATCAGAAGTCCTCTGGTTCTTTTGAATATTTAACTCCGGTACCACAAACGCCAAACCTGTTTTCCCTGATTCAGTCTCTTTTGAACCATCTGTATAAATGAATAAATATTCTCAATTCTCTCATACACAGCCTCCACTAAATTCCTTCTTCCTCTACTCTTTAGCTCATGAACATAAAAATCAACATCAGCATTAGGTAAAAGCCAGAAAGGCGTAACTGGACCCGGTACAACAGCACTATACTTTATCCCCTGGATTCCCATCTCTTCTGCAGCTTTACTTGCAGTCCAAGCAAAGCATGCAGTTTTTGCCTTCCCACTTTCCCAACATGGCAAAAGTGTTTTAACTGTAGGATGTCCCTCCTCCCTATGTCCCTGTAAAATAACCCAGTACTGCATCATGATTTGTTTATGTCTCAAGTCCAAAGGTAACTCTCCCATCTCCACTTGAATCGCTGTAACAGGAGAAGTCTTTAAAGCCCCACAGCATATCCTCAGCGCTTGATTTTGAATAACGTCTAATCTACATTTGAGTGTCTTCGTCGCTTCCCTGTACACCAAGCACCCATAATCCATCACTGACCTTATTAATGCAATGTATATATTTGTAAGAGCAGTTCTATCTGCCCCCCATTCAGACCCTGTCAAACACCTCATTATATTGATAACTTTTTTGCACTTTTCCTCAACCAATTTTATATGCTCATTCCATAACAGCTTTGAGTCAAACACCATTCCCAAAAATGTAAAACTACTGACCCTCTCAATTCTTTCTCCATACATTTTTAATTCAACTTCCTCCCTCTTTCTTCTACTAAAAACCACTGCTTTTGTTTTCTCCACTGAAAACTTAAATCCCCAGGTGTAAGACCAGTTTTCAACTCCCCTAATAGCCCTCTGGATTTTGTTTTGCACTATTCTCAGGTTTTTCCCTCTTTTCCACAAGGCTCCATCATCAGCAAACAAAGATTGCATAATATCTGGTTCAATACTTCTAAAAACGTCATTAACCATTATCAAAAATAAAAGAGGACTAATAACGCTGCCCTGAGGTGTGCCATTATCCACCTTACATTTCGCTGACAGAGTTGCTCCCATCTGAACCTGAATACTTCTTTCAAATAGGACATTTTTGATCCAATTAAATGCCCTGCCTCTAATTCCCATTTTAAATAATTTGATCAACAAACCCTCCTTCCAAACCATGTCATAAGCCTTCTCTATATCAAAGAAAACTGCCAGCAATACCTCCTTATTTACTTGAGCTTTTCTTATGTCGGACTCTAAACACACCACTGGGTCCATCGTCCCCCTGCCTTTCCTAAATCCACTTTGAAAAGGTGAAAACAGTCCCTTACTCTCAATGTGGAATGTTATTCTCTCGGTTATCATCCTCTCCATAATTTTGCCAATGTGCGAAGTCAAAGCTATAGGTCTATAACTTAATGGGCTCGTAGGATCTTTCCCTGGTTTAACAATGGGAATAATCACAGCTTCTCTCCAACTACAGGGTAACCTGCCTTCCTCCCACACTTTATTAAACAACCCTAACAATTTATTTTCAGCCTGCCTACCAAGATGTTTCAACATAATATAACAGATCTGATCCTTTCCTGGAGCAGTCATGCCAGACTTAGCTATAGCTCTCTTCATCTCTGCCATAGAGACCTGATTATCCAAAAACTACGTTATCCAAAAATCTCACTATTTGCCATTCTTGTTTGGGCCCTTCCCCGTTTCCCCGCCTCTGATAAATTGTCTGAACTATGAATTTTAGCAAATGCCTGGACCATTAGTTCAGCTTTCTCCACATCATCTCCCCTGTCATCTCCCCCTGCTTCATAGTTGGATGTGCCTCTCTCTCTAATCATCCCCATATACATTTCCCAGAGGAGTAGTTCTGCCAATTGTGTCACAATACCCTCTCCAGCTTGCCTTTTGCTTGCTTAACAACTTTCCTTACCTGTGCCTGCCTTTATCGCTTCCAGTACATTCCTGTGTCCACCAGGGGACTGCACGCTTACTCATTCTCCCCTTACTCTTAGGAATGGCCAGATTAGCAGACCTTGTCACTACTTCTCTAAACGTTCTTTTCACCTCCTCAATATCCAGACTTAAATCAACTTCCTCCATATCCCTCTCGCATGCATACTTAAATACATCCCACTTAGCCATCTCTCATGTCTTTCCCCCTCACTCTCATCCTTATTTATATTTATATTGCAAATAATTGGATAATGATCACTGCCAATAGTCGAATCCTCACCTACATCCCATTCACCAATGTTAAATCTAAAGCTGAGCGTCTCCTGTATGGACATCTATCCGTGTTCCTCTTCCATCATTCATGCACACTAAATTATTGTCCTCCAAAACTGCTCCACAACCTCCCCATTTGCATCATTCTGTGATGCCCCCATAAAAGTGCTCCACCAAACTACATTCCTACAGCTCCTACCCTGGATTTCTTTCCATTTTTCTAGCTGCAATTTCTTCCAAGGATTATACAAATTAATAACAGTGATAACTTGCCGATTAATCCAAATTTCAACAACAATAAACTCGTCCTCCCTCCCCTTATTAACAACTCTAAAAGGTGTATTTCCTCTAATAAAAGTGACACACCCTCCTCCACGTCACACCTCACCACAGTGTAATTCACAATTCTAAAATCTAACTCATTTTTAACCATGATTCCTGTACACAAATAATATCTGGAGTATTTGGTAAATGCGCAATCTATATCTATATACCTGGGCTGTGTCCCACCAAAGTGGGGTAGCCTAGACAGGGCACCCACACTGGCGTCCGCCCGCCCCCCATCCATGCACTGGATTTGATCAGGCAGCCAGCGCACCCGAGCGGAAAACCCCCAGGACTCGCCCCAGGTGCCACAAAGGAATGAACTGGCCAGACCCAGAGTGCAAACCGGACCACCACCAGCACCCAGGAATCCTCCAGAGGACCCCATAGGGACAGCCGCCGCACCCAGAGAGGGACAACGAGCACCCAGACACACCTCCCGTCCATCACCATCACCGCTGTCGCCCCACTTCAAATCCACACCAATTGCACAGATGATTTAAACATTATTATTGTTGATGGTGGTTTAAACATTATTCTCCCCCCTCTCCGAACATTTTCTTTCATATCCTATGCTGCCCTATATTGTGTATAATGTGTAAGCTATAATAGTGTCTAAAAGCATTAAAAGAAGGAGGACATTGTCCTGCAAGCCCAAGTGTAGGTATTCAGCTTGCCCTAACTAAGAAATGATGCATTAAAACAATCTTAAAACATTGGGAGAGGGTCCAGGTTCAGATTGTTTCCAATCATCCCACAACAACAGTAACAGTAATAACTAAAGGTGCACCTAGATAACGTCGCCCCCCTCCAGGCGCCTCCGTCCACCATACAAACCCCCAGAGAACCCCGGATCCAGATGGCCGTCCGGACTACACCCCTAAGCACCAGCCAGCCACTCCCTCGGCACCCCGAAACCAGACCCGGCGACACCACCCAAGCCCGCCAGCACCAAACAACCCAGCACTCAGATGGACTCACGGACCAACGCCAGCACCAACCCAACGTCCCAGGAGAGGCCACACCAAATAATATTATTTCTAAGGTTTAGCTGTGATGATGTTGGGGAAAGGGCACCTTGATTTAAGGTTTAAGGACTGATCTAAACCACACCACACTGCACCAGGGTCAGCGGCACAGCCCAGTGTGGGCACTTCCACAGCAGGGCCTCAGCCGAAGCTGGTTTCCCCCTGCCGCTTCATACCAAGACCAGTCCTCTACCACACCCATCCATTCATTCATACACAAACTCTCTCCATCCATCCCTGTCCTGAGCAGCCTCTCTCCCTCGCACCACAGTCATCCCTCTTGCATTCAACGCTCTTCTTACACCCTCTGTCCATCCCATTCATGGTCTTCCTCTCATTCTCACTCCACTCACATCAGATTCATATACCTTTTTCACCAATCGCTCCCTTTCCATCCTCTCCACATGTCCAAACCATCCCAATGCCTTTTGCTCTGCTCTATCAGCCAACTCTCACAACACACCAGTTCTCTCTCGGATGTCTTCGTTTCTCACACGATCCATGCGCGTCACACCACACATACTCCTCAGACATCTCATCTCAACTACATTCAACTTCCTCTTCTCCGCAACTTTCAAACTCCACGTTTCAGCCCCATACAACGCAGCAGGCACCACCACACCCTCATACAATCTCCGTTTCGCATCCATTCCCAGTGACCTACATTCAAACACTCTCTTCATTCCCCCCATATCTTACGTACTTCATTCATTCTAAACTCTACCTCAACCCCCATTCCACCATCCACTCCAACGTGCGACCCCAAATACTGAAAACACTCTACCTCTTCCAACAACTCCCCATTTAATGCCACATTCAACCTACGTTCATCCTTTGACCTCGTGCACCTCATCACCTTACTCTTATTAACATTTACTCTCAACTTTCTTCTGTCACACACCCTTCCAAACTCCTCAACCAAACGTGCCAAGCTCTCCTCTGAATCAGCCACTAGAGCAGTATCATCTGCAAACAGCAACTGATTCATACTCCATTCGCTGCCATCAACATTCACCATGCTCACACCCTTACCTGACACTCTTGCATTCACCTCTTTTACCACACCATCCATATACACATTAAACAACCACGTCACACCTCACCACAGTGTAATTCACAATTCTAAAATCTAACTCATTTTTAACCATGATTCCTGTACACAAATGATATCTGGAGTATTTGGTAAATGCACAATAAACCACTTAAACTCCTGACCATTGGAAATGAAGCTTCTTGCATTCCAATGAATAATTAAAACCATCACGAGCTACTGTCAGTCTTTTTCTGCCTCAAGTTCATCTCTAACCTCTTCCCAACGACTCACTGCTGCCTTGACAATAACCTGAATTCTCTCAGTTTTGGACTTTATCTCCTTTGTTGCATTAATAACCCCTGCAATGAATGTTATGAGTCGTTTGACAAAATCCCTGTTAGATTCTGGCGGCTCTAATGGTGGAGACACTATCTGTGCCTGCCTTCTGCTTCTGCTTGACCACTTTAGCTGCCTCAGCAGATGAGGGCGTGTCTTGCACCTGCACCTCTCTTTTCATCACCTCACAGCCCCCATACGCCACACTGTGGTTTCCGCCACAACTACCACACCTTGCCGGCTTGGTTTTCACACACTGCTCATATTCATGATCTTCCCCACATCGCCCACACCTCCTTTTTCCTTTGCAATACTGAGCTGTATGACCAAACCTTTGGCACTTAAAACATCGGAGGGGGCGGGGTACATAAGCTCTAACAGAATAAGTCATATAACCCAGGAACACCTTTGGGGGGAGGGATACCTCATCAAACTCGAGTAAGATACTTTCACTATACCTTTTTTCTCCATTTTTAAAGACCTGAAGTCTTCTGGCATCTTTAAGTTTCCCTCCTCTCAAATTCGATTTTCTTTCCTCCACTGAAACTTCCATAGGAATCCCCCAGATCACTCCTTTGCTTAGTCTAGTCCCTTTTTCAATATGACTCACGCTTGTCACTTTATGCCTCCCTATCTCCTTCAATCTCTCTGCTCTTCCGTATTGCAGATTATCATTAGGTTCCCATCCCTTAGGACTTTTGCAGATTATCATTAGGTTCCCACCCCTTAGGACTTTTGCAGATTATCATTAGGTTCCCATCCCTTAGGACTTTTGCAGATTATCATTAGGTTCCCATCCCTTAGGACTTTTGCAGATTATCATTAGGTTCCCATCCCTTAGGACTTTTGCAGATTATCATTAGGTTCCCATCCCTTAGGACTTTTGCAATGGTGATCTCTCCAACTTGATTCTTCAAAATTGTAGTTAACTTCACTGGACTGATTGCATAAAGACCATTTCCGTCACCAAATCTTACAATAACTTTAAATTCTTTCTGCTCCTCCTCCATTTCCACCTCTCTTCCTTCAGATCTTATCATCATTCTCCTCTTCTTCTCTGCTCCGACATTAATAGGAGAACTTCCTCTTTGACCACTCATTCTCTCTCTTAACCCGTCCGTTGTCTTGCTCACACTCTCCACTTCACCTCGTATGGAAGCACTACTTTCACCCTCTGGCCCATTCACCCGCCGTAGTCTCTGACAGAAACGTCTTCAACAGATCTTTAGATTTCCATCCTGGACAGTCCCGATTGCCTGACGATGAGCGCAGCTTCAAGTCCTCATCCGATTATCCTTTGAATTCTTCACCATAAGAAGCAATTGAGAATATTCAGAACAGAACGTAACAGAATTTTAAATCTCCCGCCAAACACTAGGCCTGGAGCTCCTTTCATGAAGCTTGTTTTCAATTAGATTCACTTTCTTTTAATGTCCTTGTTCATAGAGCAGTTCTTACACAGTGCCCACATGTTGTACAGCTACCGTCTTTGCTTCTCTTGTTTTTTTATATATAACACACAGTGCTATCCTAAACAGCAGCGCGCCCTTGTGGCATACGCCATAATAACTACTGATCATAACAATTTTCTTACTCTTTGTTTGCGTGAATTGGACGTGAACGTGATTCACTGAATCACAGACTTTAAGATGTTATTATTATTATTATTTACTATATATTGTTTTTAAGAAACAGGACTTTTGAAAAGGATTTAAATGGTATAATGATGTAGAATTGCAGGCACTCTGGCCCACACTCCAGCCCAGTAGGCGGCGGAAATGCACCTAAACGTTGGTTTCCACCCGCCACAAAAACACACGAAGAAGAAGAAGCAGCACTTCCGGGTTTGGCCCGTTCTCTTTTCTGGGGCATTTCTGGCGGACTCTAAAGTCAAAGTAAGTCATTGTTCATGGTTTTTGGACAGTTTCCTTTGTAGATTTCAAAGTCTGAGTCCTAAAACGATTGTTTGCGCTTGTAAACACGCTTTTATGGATGAAAGTTGACGGAAAGAGAGCCGTTCTCTTTTGCTGCGTGAGAAAAGCGCTATCCTTTTAATTTGTCCCTTTTTAAAATCTCTGAGAATATAATCTGTTTTAAGGGAGTTAGTGACAGAGATTTCTTATTAAGGGTTTGTCAAAATGACACATAAGACTGTGCTTACGTGTGACAAGCTGACTACCAGAATAGACGACTAGATGCTTAGTGCAAGTGATGTTGTTTTCAACCGTATATGGTGTTGTCTTTTTGACCTGTTTCCTATTTCTGTTATCTGTCAAGAACAGCTGTTGCTTCCTGCTCTGCGAGGTCGTGGGAGCAACAGGGGAATGCTGACATGTGCTTGTTTAAACCAGGGGTGCGTGGCTACCGCGCTCAAATTGAGCCGCCGACTGTAGGCTGCCATGTTTGCAATCTGCTGCTGACCACTAGGGGCCGCTGTGGAAGTAGAATTATTCAATGCAAGTCAATGGGGAGTTAGACGTTTGAAAACCTACTTTAGAGCCTGAGGCTCAGAATACGGCTTTGGTCTCAAACGTTAGCTTACGGCTCTGTGACATTAGCTTACGGCTCTGTGACGTTAGCTTACGGCTCTGTGACGTTAGCTTACGGCTCTGTGACGTTAGCTTACGGCTCTGTGACGCTGGTTTAGCCGCTGTGATTGTTTAAAGTTCGTGCATATCTAATGAAGAAGGCGGGCTTTACGCGCTGGAAATGTCAGGGCGGAGCCAAACACCTACGAGTGGGCGGTAACCATAGAGGCAACGACGGCAGTACGTCAGCAAAAGGCCGCCCCAAAGTCGCCCTCCCCCCGCCTCCCCATCGAGGGGGGAGTGGTGGGGGCTAACCATGGATGTATTAAATGAACTGGATAAGGTACGCCCCCTCTGTCTGTGGTCCCAGATTGATTTGTGGCCGTGCGAGGTACTGCAGCCTCTTAGAACCAGCCTTTTTCTAAAATGTCACATTATAATCACAGACAGGACTGAATTATTATCGGTATTTAAATAAAATAGAAGGAAATGTTCTTTTCTATCGTTTCTAAAATCACCGAAATTACCGTTTTTATATGAAGTGGGGGATTGTCGTCACGTGGAGCCCTAAAACAAAGATGGCAGCCATCGTTTCAGGAAGTAAAACAAAGATGGTAGCCATCGTATCAGGAAGTAAATGCGGAAGTAAGAAACTATTTTGGGGTCATGCGCCAATGAGCTCACTCCATAGGGATAAACAGGACGGCCATCTTGGATTCATCTTCCAGGTTTTATTATAGTTCTATGGGGCTAACCCGCGGCCATTTTGAATTCTCCATGACTGAGCCGCATTATCATGAAGGGGGCGGAGCCACAACCGTCTGTCCATTATTTTTTATGTCTATGGTTTAAACTCAATAAAAGGCGGGGGAAGTGAGAGGCAAGTTGGAAGAGGTTGTTGCTGGGACGAGCTGATGGGCGCCACTCTCCCTCTCCCCGTAAAAAGCCTAAGGCCAGTGTCTGATTATCTGTTTAATTCTCAGTCAGTAGAAGGTTGTTCTCTCAGACTGTCTAGGTTCAATTGTCTTTGTGATCATTTCCTGACACACTGACTCCAGTCCAGTTGCGGTTTGGAACCCGCACGGGTCACTTGCAGATTAAACGTTTACTGTGGCCCGTATTTGACGAAAGCCACGCAGATTCACGTGGTTTCTTGCGAGAAAACTGACAATTAAGCAATAAAACAGATAAAACAACAAACTAAAGATTCACACTCATTACAAACACTTGTCTACTGACTTATATCACACACACTTCAACCCGGTTTGGCAAATAAACTGCAAACATAAACTCTGAAACATCGTAGAGGCATAAACTTTGAAAGTTAAACTTGAAGACAAACTCCAATGCTGCTTTTCTCCTTTTCCTCTTGTCTCTCGCTCACAGCTCAGCTCACCTTGGTCTAGGCTCCGCCCCTTAAAGGTCCAGCACAACTGTCTCTCACACCGTCACCATCACTACCAGTGCAGAGTCTGTGGTGCATGCTGGGAGAGCCAGACGACATGAGTAAGAGTATTATTAGTTGACTTCTTTTTCTGTGTTTGTTGCAGATCCACCAACAGAATGGGATTCACCTGTGACCAGTGTGGGAAGACATGGTCCAACCCCTCTATGCTCAAAAGACACTACAGAACTCACACAGGGGAAAGACCATACGAGTGTGACCAGTGTGGGCACAGTTTTTATACAGCAGGTGATCTCAAAGCCCACACCAGAATCCACACTGGAGAAAAGCCGTTCAGCTGTGACGTTTGTGAGAAGGAATTTTCACGCTCAAGCAGCTTAGTAACACATATGAGAACCCACACTGGAGAGAAGCCTTTTGGCTGTGACCAGTGTGGGAAAGACTTTGCCAGCTCTAGTGATCTAAAAGCTCATATGAGAATCCACAAAGAGCAAAGGCCGTACAAGTGTGACCAGTGTGAGCTGACATTTAGACAGTCTGGTCACCTTACAGGTCACATGAGGAGGAAAACAGATTTGTACAAAGGAAAAAACAGATTTGTACAAAGGAAAACAGATTTGTACAAAGGAAAACAGATTTGTACAAAGGAAAAACAGATTTGTACAAAGGAAAACAGATTTGTACAAAGGAAAAACAGATTTGAACAAAGGAAAACAGATTTGTACAAAGGAAAACAGATTTGTACGAAGGAAAACAGATTTGTACAAAGGAAAAACAGATTTGTACAAAGGAAAAACAGATTTGTACAAAGGAAAAACAGATTTGTACAAAGGAAAACAGATTTGTACAAAGGAAAACAGATTTGTAAAAAAGGAAAAACAGATTTGTACAAAGGAAAACAGATTTGTAAAAAGGAAAAACAGATTTGTACAAAGGAAAACAGATTTGTACAAAGAAAAACAGATTTGTACAAAGGAAAAACAGATTTGTACAAAGGAAAACAGATTTGTACAAAGGAAAACAGATTTGTACAAAGGAAAAACAGATTTGTACAAAGGAAAACAGATTTGTACAAAGGAAAACAGATTTGTACAAAGGAAAAACAGATTTGTACAAAGGAAAACAGATTTGTACAAAGGAAAACAGATTTGTACAAAGGAAAACAGATTTGTACAAAGGAAAAACAGATTTGTACAAAGGAAAACAGATTTGTACAAAGGAAAACAGATTTGTACAAAGGAAAACAGATTTGTAAAAAAGGAAAAACAGATTTGTACAAAGGAAAACAGATTTGTACAAAGGAAAAACAGATTTGTACAAAGGAAAAACAGATTTGTACAAAGGAAAACAGATTTGTAAAAAAGGAAAAACAGATTTGTACAAAGGAAAACAGATTTGTGCAAAGGAGAAAAAGATTTGTACAAAGGAAAAACAGATTTGTACAAAGGAAAACAGATTTGTACAAAGGAAAACAGATTTGTAAAAAAGGAAAAACAGATTTGTACAAAGGAAAACAGATTTGTACAAAGGAAAACAGATTTGTAAAAAAGGAAAAACAGATTTGTAAAAAAGGAAGAACAGATTTGTACAAAGGAAAACAGATTTGTAAAAAGGAAAAACAGATTTGTACAAAGGAGAAAAAAGATTTGTACAAAGGAAAAACAGATTTGTACAAAGGAAAACAGATTTGTCCAATGAAAACAGATTTGTACAAAGGAGAAAAAGATTTGTACAAAGGAAAACAGATTTGTACAAAGGAAAACAGATTTGTACAAAGGAAAAACAGATTTGTACAAAGGAAAACAGATTTGTACAAAGGAAAACAGATTTGTACAATGGAAAACAGATTTGTACAAAGGAAAAACAGATTTGTACAAAGGAAAACAGATTTGTAAAAAAGGAAAAACAGATTTGTACAAAGGAAAACAGATTTGTACAAAGGAAAAACAGATTTGTACAAAGGAAAACAGATTTGTACAAAGGAAAAACAGATTTGTACAAAGGAAAACAGATTTGTACAAAGGAAAAACAGATTTGTACAAAGGAAAAACAGATTTGTACAAAGTAAAACAGATTTGTACAAAGGAAAACAGATTTGTACAAAGGAAAACAGATTTGTAAAAAAGGAAAAACAGATTTGTACAAAGGAAAACAGATTTGTACAAAGGAAAAACAGATTTGTACAAAGGAAAACAGATTTGTACAAAGGAAAACAGATTTGTACAAAGGAAAAACAGATTTGTACAAAGGAAAACAGATTTGTACAAAGGAAAAACAGATTTGTACAAAGGAAAACAGATTTTTCTACGATGTTTCAGAGTTTATGTTTGCAGTTTATTTGCCAAACCAGGTTGAAGTGTGTGTGATATAAGTATAAGTAGACAAGTGTTTGTAATAAGTGTGAATCTTTAGTTTGTTGTTTTATCTGTTTTATTGCTTAATTGTCAGTTTTCTCGCAAGAAACCACATGAATCTGCGTGGCTTTTTGTCAAATCACGGGCCACAGTAAAGCGTTTAATCTGCAAGTGACCCGTGCGGGTTCCAAACCGCAACTGGACTGGAGTCAGTGTCATAAAATAATATATCTATAAATAATACAATCTAATGACACTATAATTATCTGTGCAACAGTTGGAGAACACAACCATCAGACATGTGCACAGCACAGCACAGTATTTCTGCTGCCAGGAGGGAATGTTCTAAGTGTAGATTCATGATTAAAGAGTCATACTCACAGATGTTGCAGCAGGAGCAGGTTAAATGCAGAAAGTCCTGGAGTGTGAAGGTTCAGTCCCTCTAAAGTTGTGGCTCGTTCCTGTCCCAAAAGGAGCTGCTGCTGTGTCTCTGGCCCTTCACTGTCTCTGGTCTGTCTCAGCTGCTCCTTCGCTGCTCTCCTCCGGCTTCTGGGAGAAAAACAACACACCGTTTGCTTTCTATGGGCCCACATTAGCCAATCAGAAGCCTTTGGGGGCGGGGCAACGCTCACATGAGAGAAATGATGCTGTGGAAAAGGAAATATACACAATAATGCACAATAATGCTCTTGGACGCTGTTAGAACACAAGAGATTGATTCTAATTATATAGAACTCTGTGCTGTTAAATCCTCTTTGTAAAGTCATTCTGCAATATTCAGTTGTAAAACTTGACATAAACGTATAAATATGTTGTGAGGGTACAATTATTGTATATATATTTGAACTAATGAGTTTGATTAAATGCAGCCTGATTGTTTTTAACCAGGGTTTAGCTGTGAAAAAGACAGAGTTTTCTTGCTGTGATACAGATATTTCTATTTTGTGATAACTTCTGTTTCTTCTTGTGGTCGACTCTGTGTTTGGAACAAAAATACTTTGTGCTTAAGGATCAATAAAAGTCATTCTGATTTAAAACAAAGTGAAACAAATGCAGACCTGGAGATACCAAAGATGGAAAAGCACTGGTCGTCTCACAGCGGGGATTTCAACAGCAGAGACTAAACACCAGCATTAGAATAATAAAGGAGCACGTGCTGGTTGTTTGGGAGGAAGGGCTTTGTTCAAGTGTAAAGTCCTGTGTCTGAGGGAGGACTAAATGTTACTTCAGGTATTTGTTTGACTTTTGGGCCCAGAGTTTTCAGTAGAAAATAATAAAGTCTGATTTCATTTGGAAAAATAAAAGCAACTTGTAGGAAAACAGGATTTAACTGGGTCTGATGAGGCCCTTTCTAAAGGTGTGTCATGGATGAAGAAGGACATATTTGTGAGAAATATCACATTTGCTTAAACCAAAGAATGGACAATCTGATTGTTAAGTCTCTCACACGATCTCTTATAAATATGATTAAACAAGATATAATACATGACTGTCATGAGGAATCTTCATGTGGATGGTGTTAAGTTCTGATTACAAGTGTAAAAACACATTTATACAAAAGAATGATTCTGTCACTAACTCCTTAAAACAGATTATATTCTCAGAGATTTTAAAAAGGGACAAATTAAAAGGATAGCGCTTTTCTCACGCAGCAAAAGAGAACGGCTCTCTTTCCGTCAACTTTCATCCATAAAAGCGTGTTTACAAGCGCAAACAATCGTTTTAGGACTCAGACTTTGAAATCTACAAAGGAAACTGTCCAAAAACCATGAACAATGACTTACTTTGACTTTAGAGTCCGCCAGAAATGCCCCAGAAAAGAGAACGGTCCAAACCCGGAAGTGCTGCTTCTTCTTCGTGTGTTTTTGTGGCGGGTGGAAACCAACGTTTAGGTGCATTTCCGCCGCCTACTGGGCTGGAGTGTGGGCCAGAGTGCCTGCAATTCTACATCATTATACCATTTAAATCCTTTTCAAAAGTCCTGTTTCTTAAAAACAATATATAGTAAATAATAATAATAATAACATCTTAAAGTCTGTGATTCAGTGAATCACGTTCACGTCCAATTCACGCAAACAAAGAGTAAGAAAATTGTTATGATCAGTAGTTATTATGGCGTATGCCACAAGGGCGCGCTGCTGTTTAGGATAGCACTGTGTGTTATATATAAAAAAACAAGAGAAGCAAAGACGGTAGCTGTACAACATGTGGGCACTGTGTAAGAACTGCTCTATGAACAAGGACATTAAAAGAAAGTGAATCTAATTGAAAACAAGCTTCATGAAAGGAGCTCCAGGCCTAGTGTTTGGCGGGAGATTTAAAATTCTGTTACGTTCTGTTCTGAATATTCTCAATTGCTTCTTATGGTGAAGAATTCAAAGGATAATCGGATGAGGACTTGAAGCTGCGCTCATCGTCAGGCAATCGGGACTGTCCAGGATGGAAATCTAAAGATCTGTTGAAGACGTTTCTGTCAGAGACTACGGCGGGTGAATGGGCCAGAGGGTGAAAGTAGTGCTTCCATACGAGGTGAAGTGGAGAGTGTGAGCAAGACAACGGACGGGTTAAGAGAGAGAATGAGTGGTCAAAGAGGAAGTTCTCCTATTAATGTCGGAGCAGAGAAGAAGAGGAGAATGACGATAAGATCTGAAGGAAGAGAGGTGGAAATGGAGGAGGAGCAGAAAGAATTTAAAGTTATTGTAAGATTTGGTGACGAAAATGGTCTTCAGGCAATCAGTCCAGTGAAGTTAACTACAATTTTGAAGAATCAAGTTGGAGAGATCACCATTGCAAAAGTCCTAAGGGATGGGAACCTAATGATAATCTGCAAAAGTCCTAAGGGATGGGAACCTAATGATAATCTGCAAAAGTCCTAAGGGATGGGAACCTAATGATAATCTGCAAAAGTCCTAAGGGATGGGAACCTAATGATAATCTGCAACACGGAAGAGCAGAGAGATTGAAGGAGATAGGGAGGCATAGAGTGACAAGCGTGAGTCATATTGAAAAAGGGACTAGACCAGGGGTGCTCAATACGTCGATCGCGATCGACCGGTAGATCGCGAAGGTAGTATTGGTCGATCGCGTGACATTAAAAAAATATACGTCAGCCTCATCCATCCCTTCACTTGTTGATTGTTTCATATTATTATTATTATTTTTGATATGAATTAAATTACAAATAATAAAAATAAAATAAATTAGCTTTACAATTAAATAAATATTAAATACTCTGACACTTAGACCACTGCGCATCCGCAAACAAATGCGGAAAGTGCAGCAAAACAAACAAGCTAGTCAGCGACTTACGTACAAGTTTTAGCCAATTTAAGAAAGGATATAAAAATGAGTGGGAAGCTGGACCAAGTAAAAAGACAAAAACGTATCATTTTCATACGGAATGGGAGGAAGACTATTTTTTCACTGTCATTTTCAAAGTGTGTTTGCCTCATCTGCCTCTCTAACGTCTCAATGCCGAAGAAGGGAAATCTGGAGCGGCATTTTCGGACTCTTCATGGAAAATACGACACTGAATTCCCACCGAAAAGCGAGCTGAGAAAGAGAAAGGTGAAGGAATTGAAATCCCAGTTGTCCAGACAACAGTCATTTTTCACACAACATACTTCAAAAGCGAAAGCCGCCACAAGCATCGTTCGGGTCAGTCACATAATCGTTAATAACAAGAAGTCCTTCCAAGATGGAGAGATGGTAAAAGAGGCTTTTGTTGAAGCAGCTGACTCATTGTTCAGAGACTTTAAAAATAAAACAGAAATATTATCTTCGATCAAAGCTCTCCAGCTGTCAAGAAGTACAGTCACCTTGGCGCTGTGAAGCCATAGCTGAAAGATTTAACCCAGCAACTTTGGAAGGATATCACAGATTGCGTGTGTTTCTCACTGCAGTTGGACGAATCTACGGACGTGAGTGACACAGCCCAGATGTGCATTTTCATTCGTATGGTGTTTAGTGATATCACTGCAAAAGAGGAGCTATTAACATTACTGCCCATGAAAGAACAGACACGAGGAGAGGACATATTTCAATCGTTTAAAAACTTTATCGAGAAAGCCCAGCTCCCAGTGTACAAATTGGTGTCTATCACTACAGATGGAGCACCCGCAATGGTTGGCCGGTTGAATGGATTTATTACAAAATGCAGGCAGGACAATGCTTTCCCGGACTTCCTGAGTTAGCATTGCATAATCCACCAACAAGCGTTATGCGCTAAAATGCTCAACATGAAAGAGATCATGGATGTGGCAATGAAGATCGCCTGTTCTATTCGCGCCAGATCTCTTCAAAGACGGTTATTCCGTGCACATCTGGAGAAGGCTGACTGCGACCACTCTGAGTTGTTGCTCCATACTGACGTGAGATGGCTTAGTCAGGGGAAATTCCTGCAAAGATTTCGAGAGCTCTGTCCGGAGATTAAGGTGTTTTTTCATGTAGCTGGACATGCAGAATACAAGCAACTAAATGACGGTCAGTGGCTATTAGACTTGGCATTTTTAACCGATCTGACAAACATGTTGAATGACCTTAATCTAGAGCTGCAAGGAAAAGACAAAACAGTGATCAATATGATCAGCTCAGTTAATGCTTTCAAACAAAAGATGCAACATCGCTCCTCAAAGCTGCAGCGCCATGATTTGGCAAACTTCCAGAACCTGGCGTCAGAGCTGGGAATGCAAGGAAAGGCCTGTGTGCAACTTGACAGTGCGTTACATCGGAGCAGATCGACAATTGTCTGTTAGAGTTTGACAAACGCTTTCAAGACTTTTCTTTGCTCGAGCCAGTCGTTACATTCATGTGCTATCCTTTTCGGAAAGATGCTGAGGTTGATTCACTCTCATCAAAAATTGCAACAACGTTTCACCTGAACTCTTCTGCAGTGGAAGATGAGATATTGACTCTACAAGCCGACATTGAGCTGAAGTCCAGGGCTCATGGACAGTTCTGGAATTTACTATCAGAGGAAAAGTACCCAAACATGAGGAAATGTGCTACCTCCTTGACTGCATTATTCGGCTCCACTTATTTATGTGAGTCAGCCTTTTCCCACATGAAGATCATTAAGTCCAAGTACCGTTCCACCATGACTGATGAGCATTTGGAAGTGTGCTTGAGGCTGGCTGTCAGCAGCTACTGTCCGGACTATGCTTTCCTGGCTGATTCAATTCAGTGCAAGTCATCAGAGTAAACTTGGTTTGTTAAAATAACAAACCAAGTTTAAATAATGTTAAAATAATGTTTAAAACAATTTAAAATGTTTAAACTATTTAAAATACTGTTCTATGTTTCATATTTTAACTAAATAAATATGTTTTGCATTTTTGTAATGGGTAGATCATTTTGCATTGGTAATTTTATAAGTAGCTCGCATGATGAAAAAGTCTGAGCACCCCTGGACTAGACTAAGCAAAGGAGTGATCTGGGGGATTCCTATGGAAGCTTCAGTGGAGGAAATAAAATCGAATTTGAGAGGAGGGAAACTTAAAGATGCCAGAAGACTTCAGGTCTTTAAAAATGGAGAAAAAAGGTATAGTGAAAGTATCTTACTCGAGTTTGATGAGGTATCCCTCCCCCCAAAGGTGTTCCTGGGTTATATGACTTATTCTGTTAGAGCTTATGTACCCCGCCCCCTCCGATGTTTTAAGTGCCAAAGGTTTGGTCATACAGCTCAGTATTGCAAAGGAAAAAGGAGGTGTGCGCGATGTGGGGAAGATCATGAATATGAGCAGTGTGTGAAAACCAAGCCGGCAAGGTGTGGTAGTTGTGGTGGAAACCACAGTGCGGCGTATGGGGGCTGTGAGGTGATGAAAAGAGAGGTGCAGGTGCAAGACAAGCTCATCTGCTGAGGCAGCTAAAGTGGTCAAGCAGAAGCAGAAGGCAGGCACAGATAGTGTCTCCACCATTAGAGCCGCCAGAATCTAACAGGGATTTTGTCAAACGACTCATAACATTTATTGCAGGGGTTATTAATGCAACAAAGGAGATAAAGTCCAAAACTGAGAGAATTCAGGTTATTGTCAAGGCAGCAGTGAGTCGTTGGGAAGAGGTTAGAGATGAACTTGAGGCAGAAAAAGACTGACAGTAGCTCGTGATGGTTTTAATTATTCATTGGAATGCAAGAAGCTTCATTTCCAATGGTCAGGAGTTTAAGTGGTTTATTGTGCATTTACCAAATACTCCAGATATCATTTGTGTACAGGAATCATGGTTAAAAATGAGTTAGATTTTGCGTCAGGGATGTGTGATGTCTCCGTGGTTATTTAATGTGTATATGGATGGTGTGGTAAAAGAGGTGAATGCAAGAGTGTCAGGTAAGGGTGTGAGCATGGTGAATGTTGATGGCAGCGAATGGAGTATGAATCAGTTGTTGTTTGCAGATGATACTGCTCTAGTGGCTGATTCAGAGGTGAGCTTGGCACGTTTGGTTGAGGAGTTTGGAAGGGTGTGACAGAAGGAAGTTGAGAGTAAATGTTAATAAGAGTAAGGTGATGAGGTGCACGAGGTCAAAGGATGAACGTAGGTTGAATGTGGCATTAAATGGGGAGTTGTTGGAAGAGGTAGAGTGTTTTCAGTATTTGGGGTCGCACGTTGGTGTGGATGGTGGAATGGGGGGTGAGGTAGAGTTTAGAATGAATGAAGTACGTAAGATATGGGGGGGAATGAAGAGAGTGTTTGAATGTAGGTCACTGGGAATGGATGCGAAACGGAGATTGTATGAGGGTGTGGTGGTGCCTGCTGCGTTGTATGGGGCTGAAACGTGGAGTTTGAAAGTTGCGGAGAAGAGGAAGTTGAATGTAGTTGAGATGAGATGTCTGAGGAGTATGTGTGGTGTGACGCGCATGGATCGTGTGAGAAACGAAGACATCCGAGAGAGAACTGGTGTGTTGTGAGAGTTGGCTGATAGAGCAGAGCAAAAGGCATTGGGATGGTTTGGACATGTGGAGAGGATGGAAAGGGAGCGATTGGTGAAAAAGGTATATGAATCTGATGTGAGTGGAGTGAGAATGAGAGGAAGACCGCGAATGGGATGGACAGAGGGTGTAAGAAGAGCGTTGAATGCAAGAGGGATGACTGTGGTGCAAGGGAGAGAGGCTGCTCAGGACAGGGATGGATGGAGAGAGTTTGTGTATGAATGAGTGGATGGGTGTGGTAGAGGACTGGTCTTGGTATGAAGCGGCAGAGGGAAACCAGCTTCGGCTGAGGCCCTGCTGTGGAAGTGCCCACACTGGGCTGTGCCGCTGACCCTGGTGCAGTGTGGTGTGGTTTAGATCAATCCTTAAACCTTAAATCAAGGTGCCCTTTCCCCAACATCATCACAGCTAAACCTTAGAAATAATATTATTTGGTGTGGCCTCTCCTGGGACGTTGGGTTGGTTCTGGCGTTGGTCCGTGAGTCCATCTGAGTGCTGGGTTGTTTGGGGGATTGCTGGCGGGCTTGGGTGGTATCACCGGGTCTGGTTTCGGGGTGCCGAGGGAGTGGCTGGCTGGTGCTTAGGGGTGTAGTCCGGACGGCCATCTGGATCCGGGGTTCTCTGGGGGTTTGTATGGTGGACGGAGGCGCCTGGAGGGGGGCGACGTTATCTAGGTGCACCTTTAGTTATTACTGTTACTGTTGATGTGGGATGATTGGAAACAATCTGAACCTGGACCCTCTCCCAATGTTTTAAGATTGTTTTAATGCATCATTTCTTAGTTAGGGCAAGCTGAATACCTACACTTAGGCTTGCAGGACAATGTCCTCCTTCTTTTAATGCTTTTAGACACTATTATAGCTTACACATTATACATAATATAGGGCAGCATAGGATATGAAAGAAAATGTTCGGAGAGGGGGGAGAAAAATGTTTAAACCATCATCAACAATAATAATGTTTAAATCAACAATAATAATGTTTAAATCATCTGTGCAATTGGTGTGGATTTGAAGTGGGGCGACAGCGGTGATGGTGATGGACGGGAGGTGTGTCTGGGTGCTCGTTGTCCCTCTCTGGGTGCGGCGGCTGTCCCTATGGGGTCCTCTGGAGGATTCCTGGGTGCTGGTGGTGGTCCGGTTTGCACTCTGGGTCTGGCCGGTTCATTCCTTTGTGGCACCTGGGGCGAGTCCTGGGGGTTTTCCGCTCGGGTGCGCTGGCTGCCTGATCAAATCCAGTGCATGGATGGGGGGCGGGCGGACGCCAGTGTGGGTGCCCTGTCTAGGCTACCCCACTTTGGTGGGACACAGCCCAGGTATATAGATATAGATTGCGCATTTACCAAATACTCCAGATATTATTTGTGTACAGGAATCATGGTTAAAAATGAGTTAGATTTTAGAATTGTGAATTACACTGTGGTGAGGTGTGACGTGGAGGAGGGTGTGTCACTTTTATTAGAGGAAATACACCTTTTAGAGTTGTTAATAAGGGGAGGGAGGACGAGTTTATTGTTGTTGAAATCTGGATTAATCGAGTTATCACTGTTATTAATTTTTATAATCTTTGTAAGAAATTGCAGCTAGAAAAATGGAAAGAAATCCAGGGTAGGAGCTGTAGGAATGTAGTTTGGTGGAGCACTTTATGGGGGGCATCACAGAATGATGCAAATGGGGAGGTTGTGGAGCAGTTTTTGGAGGACAATAATTTAGTGTGCATGAATGATGGAAGAGGAACACGGATAGATGTCCATACAGGGAGACGCTCAGCTTTAGATTTAACATTGGTGAATGGGATGTAGGTGAGGATTCGACTATTGGCAATGATCATTATCCAATTATTTGCAATATAAATATAAATAAGGATGAGAGTGAGGGGGAAAGACATGAGAGATGGCTAAGTGGGATGTATTTAAGTATGCATGCGAGAGGGATATGGAGGAAGTTGATTTAAGTCTGGATATTGAGGAGGTGGAAAGAACGTTTAGAGAAGTAGTGACAAGGTCTGCTAATTTGGCCATTCCTAAGAGTAAGGGGAGAATGAGTAGCGTGCAGTCCTGGTGGACACAGGAATGTACTGAAGCGATAAAGGCAGGCACAGGTAAGGAAAGTGGTTAAGCAAGCAAAAAAGGCAAGCTGGAGAGGGTATTGTGACACAATTGGCAGAACTACTCCTCTGGGAAATGTATGGGGAATGATTAGAAGAGAGGGCACATCAATTCTGAAGCAGGGGAGATGACAGGGGAGATGATGTGGAGAAAGCTGAACTAATGGTCCAGGCATTTGCTAAAATTCATAGTTCAGACAATTTATCAGAGGCGGGGAAACGGGGAAGGGCCCAAACAAGAATGGCAAATAGTGAGATTTTGGATAACGTAGTTTTGGATAATCAGGTCTCTATGGCAGAGATGAAGAGAGCTATAGCTAAGTCTGGCATGACTGCTCCAGGAAAGGATCAGATCTGTTATATTATGTTGAAACATCTTGGTAGGCAGGCTGAAAATAAATTGTTAGGGTTGTTTAATAAAGTGTGGGAGGAAGGCAGGTTACCCTGTAGTTGGAGAGAAGCTGTGATTATTCCCATTGTTAAACCAGGGAAAGATCCTACGAGCCCATTAAGTTATAGACCTATCGCTTTGACTTCGCACATTGGCAAAATTATGGAGAGGATGATAACCGAGAGAATAACATTCCACATTGAGAGTAAGGGACTGTTTTCACCTTTTCAAAGTGGATTTAGGAAAGGCAGGGGGACGATGGACCCAGTGGTGTGTTTAGAGTCCGACATAAGAAAAGCTCAAGTAAATAAGGAGGTATTGCTGGCAGTTTTCTTTGATATAGAGAAGGCTTATGACATGGTTTGGAAGGAGGGTTTGTTGATCAAATTATTTAAAATGGGAATTAGAGGCAGGGCATTTAATTGGATCAAAAATGTCCTATTTGAAAGAAGTATTCAGGTTCAGATGGGAGCAACTCTGTCAGCGAAATGTAAGGTGGATAATGGCACACCTCAGGGCAGCGTTATTAGTCCTCTTTTATTTTTGATAATGGTTAATGATGTTTTTAGAAGTATTGAACCAGATATTATGCAATCTTTGTTTGCTGATGATGGAGCCTTGTGGAAAAGAGGGAAAAACCTGAGAATAGTGCAAAACAAAATCCAGAGGGCTATTAGGGGAGTTGAAAACTGGTCTTACGCCTGGGGATTTAAGTTTTCAGTGGAGAAAACAAAATCAGTGGTTTTTAGTAGAAGAAAGAGGGAGGAAGTTGAATTAAAAATGTATGGAGAAAGAATTGAGAGGGTCAGTAGTTTTACATTTTTGGGAATGGTGTTTTGTTGTTGTTGTTGTTATGTTGTTGTTATAGTTGTTATGGAATGAGCATATAAAATTGGTTGAGGAAAAGTGCAAAAAAGTTATCAATATAATGAGGTGTTTGACAGGGTCTGAATGGGGGGCAGATAGAACTGCTCTTACAAATATATACATTGCATTAATAAGGTCAGTGATGGATTATGGGTGCTTGGTGTACAGGGAAGCGACGAAGACACTCAAATGTAGATTAGACGTTATTCAAAATCAAGCGCTGAGGATATGCTGTGGGGCTTTAAAGACTTCTCCTGTTACAGCGATTCAAGTGGAGATGGGAGAGTTACCTTTGGACTTGAGACATAAACAAATCATGATGCAGTACTGGGTTATTTTACAGGGACATAGGGAGGAGGGACATCCTACAGTTAAAACACTCTTGCCATGTTGGGAAAGTGGGAAGGCAAAAACTGCATGCTTTGCTTGGACTGCAAGTAAAACTGCAGAAGAGATGGGAATCCAGGGGATAAAGTATAGTGCTGTTGTACTGGGTCCAGTTACGCCTTTCTGGCTTTTACCTAATGCTGGTGTTGATTTTTATGTTCATGAGCTAAAGAGTAGAGGAAGAAGGAATTTAGTGGAGGCTGTGTATGAGAGAATTGAGAATATTTATTCATTTATACAGATGGTTCAAAAGAGACTGAATCAGGGAAAACAGCTTTGGCGTTTGTGGTACCGGAGTTAAATATTCAAAAGAACCAGAGGACTTCTGATCACCTTGCAGTTTATTTGGTAGAGATGATGGCCATTGTGATGGCATTACAGTGGGTAGAAGAAAATAGAGTGGGGGAAGCTCTTATATGTTCAGATTCGTTAGCCTCATTAACTTCTATTCTTGCCTTTTCATCGCAGAGCCGACCTGACCTACTCTTTGAAGTATATCACATTTTGTTTCGTCTTAGTCTTGTGCATATTGTCGTTAGATTTATGTGGGTTCCTGCTCACACAGAGGTTGTTGGGAATGAGATGGCTGATCGTGCTAAGCAATCTCTTAAACAGGAGAGAGTCTGGGAGAGAGCCCTCAGTAAATCAGAGGTGAAAGCTATTGTCAAGACTCAGATTGTATCAGAGCAGCAGCGGCTAAAGGGGAGACACCTGTATCAATTTCAAAAGAAGGTTGAAGGTCTGGAAATGAGTAGAAGAGCAGGTGGCAATAACAAGGTTAAGATTAGGACACACTGGGTTGAATAAAACCCTATTTCTAATTAGCAAACATCCAACAGGTCAATGTGAGTGTGGAATAGAACCAGAGACTGTACAACATGTGGTTTTGCACTGTAGCAGATATACTGAAAAGAGGAGGTTTTTAAACGGAGTTTCAGAGGAGTAGAGAAGAGGTGTTTAGCTTAAATAATATATATTGAAAAGTGCAGAAGGGGAATTTAAGATGTTATTACGTTTTTGAAAGAAACAGGACTTTTGAAAAGGATTTAAATGGTATAATGATGTAGAATTGCAGGCACTCTGGCCCACACTCCAGCCCAGTAGGCGGCGGAAATGCACCTAAACGTTGGTTTCCACCCGCCACAAAAACACACGAAGAAGAAGAAGCAGCACTTCCGGGTTTGGACCGTTCTCTTTTCTGGGGCATTTCTGGCGGACTCTAAAGTCAAAGTAAGTCATTGTTCATGGTTTTTGGACAGTTTCCTTTGTAGATTTCAAAGTCTGAGTCCTAAAACGATTGTTTGCGCTTGTAAACACGCTTTTATGGATGAAAGTTGACGGAAAGAGAGCCGTTCTCTTTTGCTGCGTGAGAAAAGCGCTATCCTTTTAATTTGTCCCTTTTTAAAATCTCTGAGAATATAATCTGTTTTAAGGGAGTTAGTGACAGAATCATTCTTTTGTATAAATGTGTTTTTACACTTGTAATCAGAACTTAACACCATCCACATGAAGATTCCTCATGACAGTCATGCATTATATCTTGTTTAATCATATTTATAAGAGATCGTGGGAGAGACTTAACAATCAGATTGTCCATTCTTTGGTTTATTTCTCACAAATATGTCCTTCTTCATCCATGACACACCTTTAGAAAGGGCCTCATCAGACCCAGTTAAATCCTGTTTTCCTACAAGTCGCTTTTATTTTTCCAAATGAAATCAGACTTTATTATTTTCTACTGAAAACTCTGGGCCCAAAAGTCAAACAAATACCTGAAGTAACATTTAGTCCTCCCCCTCAGACACAGGACTTTACACTTGAACAAAGCCCCTTCCTCCCAAACAACCAGCACGTGCTCCTTTATTATTCTAATGCTGGTGTTTAGTCTCTGCTGTTGAAATCCCCGCTGTGAGACGACCAGTGCTTTTCCATCTTTGGTATCTCCAGGTCTGCATTTGTTTCACTTTGTTTTAAATCAGAATGACTTTTATTGATCCTTAAGCACAAAGTATTTTTGTTCCAAACACAGAGTCGACCACAAGAAGAAACAGAAGTTATCACAAAATAGAAATATCTGTATCACAGCAAGAAAACTCTGTCTTTTTCACAGCTAAACCCTGGTTAAAACAATCAGGCTGCATTTAATCAAACTCATTAGTTCAAATATATATACAATAATTGTACCCTCACAACATATTTATACGTTTATGTCAAGTTTTACAACTGAATATTGCAGAATGACTTTACAAAGAGGATTTAACAGCACAGAGTTCTATATAATTAGAATCAATCTCTTGTGTTCTAACAGCGTCCAAGAGCATTAGTGTGCATTATTGTGTATATTTCTCTCATGTGAGCGTTGCCCCGCCCCCAAAGGCTTCTGATTGGCTAATGTGGGCCCATAGAAAGCAAACGGTGTGTTGTTTTTCTCCCAGAAGCCGGAGGAGAGCAGCGAAGGAGCAGCTGAGACAGACCAGAGACAGTGAAGGGCCAGAGACACAGCAGCAGCTCCTTTTGGGACAGGAACGAGCCACAACTTTAGAGGGACTGAACCTTCACACTCCAGGACTTTTTGCATTTAACCTGCTCCTGCTGCAACATCTGTGAGTATGACTCTTTAATCATGAATCTACACTTAGAACATTCCCTCCTGGCAGCAGAAATACTGTGCTGTGCTGTGCACATGTCTGATGGTTGTGTTCTCCAACTGTTGCACAGATAATTATAGTGTCATTAGATTGTATTATTTATAGATATATTATTTTATGACACTGACTCCAGTCCAGTTGCGGTTTGGAACCCGCACGGGTCACTTGCAGATTAAACGTTTACTGTGGCCCGTATTTGACAAAAGCCACGCAGATTCACGTGGTTTCTTGTGAGAATACTGACAATTAAGCAATAAAACAGATAAAACATCAAACTAAAGATTCACACTCATTACAAACACTTGTCTACTGACTTATATCACACACACTTCAACCCGGTTTGGCAAATAAACTGCAAACATAAACTCTGAAACATCGTAGAGGCATAAACTTTGAAAGTTAAACTTGAAGACAAACTCCAATGCTGCTTTTCTCCTTTTCCTCTCGCTCACAGCTCAGCTCGCCTTGGTCTAGGCTCCGCCCCTTAAAGGTCCAGCACAACTGTCTCTAACACCGTCACCATCACTGCCAGTGCAGAGTCTGTGGTGCATGCTGGGAGAGCCAGATGACATGAGTAAGAGTATTATTAGTTGACTTCTTTTTCTGTGTTTGTTGCAGATCCACCAACAGAATGGGATTCACCTGTGACCAGTGTGGGAAGACATGGCCCAATCCCTTCAGACTCAAAAGACACTACAGAACTCACACAGGGGAAAGACCATATGAGTGTGACCAGTGTGGGCACAGTTTTTCTACAGCAGCTGATCTCAAAGTCCACACCAGAATCCACACTGGAGAAAAGCCGTTCAGCTGTGATGTTTGTGAGAAGGAATTTTCATGCTCAAGCACCTTAGTAACACATATGAGAACCCACACTGGAGAGAGGCCTTTTGGCTGTGACCAGTGTGGGAAAGACTTCACCAGCTCTAGTGCCCTAAAAGCTCATATGAGAATCCACAAAGAGCAAAGGCCGTACAAGTGTGACCAGTGTGGGCTGGCATTTAGACAGTCTGGTACCCTTACAGTTCACATGAGAATCCACACTGGAGACAAACCTTACAGCTGTGATGTTTGTGGTCAGATGTTTAGACGGGCACATAATCTCAAAGAACATGAGAGGATCCACACTGGAGAGAAGCCTTTTGAGTGTGACCAGTGTGGAACAACACTTAGGACAAAAAAGCTTCTCTCAGCGCACCAGCGAGTCCACAGAGATGAGCGGCCGTACCAGTGTGACCAGTGTGAGAAGACTTTTAGAACGTCAAAGCATCTCACTAGTCACTACCGGACCCACACAGGAGAAAAACCATACAGATGTGACCAGTGTGGGAAGACTTTTGCTCAACCTTCCTCTTACAAATGTCACTTGAGAATCCACTTTGGAGAAAAGCCATTCAAATGTGAACACTGCAGTAAAACATTTAGAACTTTAGCAGAACTCACGTCACACCGTCGGATCCACACTGGAGAGAAGCCATTTGTCTGTGACCAGTGTGGGAAGGCTTTTGCATTCAAGTCGAGTTATCGGAGACATATTAAAATCTGTCGGTATGAGGATAAAAACTGCAGCTCTGACCAGTGTGGGAGGAGAGCTGCTCATCTGAAGGTGTGTCTTGAACAAATTAAAGGAGACAGAGCTGCTGAGGCTGGATCAAGTGAACCCAAAGTCAGACTCAAAAAGCTGGAGCTCAGGCTTCAGAGAGTCCAGACTGAGAAGTAAAGACCAGAGTAGATCCAGATCCGTCGTCATGTTAATGTTTCTTTTTTCTTTCATGTAAATTCATGAACACTCCTTCTCGCTGGGTTTCTCTGGTCTGTGATGTCATGACGTGGCCCCTCTAATGTTTTCTCTGGACTTGTTCATTTCAGCTTCTACATTTACTAGAACTGTCGACTCTCTTCACTCCACAACTATCTGCGAGCGCTCACCGTTTACTGCTCTTTTCAGTTTCATAATGTCACCAGCGGAGGGCGTGAGTTTAATCAGAGTCAAACGTGACCTTCTCAACAGGTCGTGTTCACGTGACGTCACAATATTTGAACTGTCCATAGTTTAACTTTGAGCTGGAGGCAGCTCAGGATTCTGTTGTTATTTGAGTCTTTAAAATGCTGATGTTTTGTCCTGGTTGATGCTTTTTATTTTGTTCTCGTGTTGTGCCTTTGCAACGTCTTACAATAAAACAAAATGATTTGTCATTTTCTGCTCAGTGTGTTCTAAATGTAGGCTCTCAATGTAATTTGAATAGTTTGATTTGACTTTAACCACAGCAGATCATAAAGAGCACAGAGCAGCAGCAGCGAGGAGGATTTCTTTGAGGAGTCACTTGGGATCAGGTCTAAAACACAAGCAGACGTTTTAGAGGACATCATGACTGGAGTTATCTCTGCTCCATCAACAGCAGTGAACCTGTCTAGTTTGACTGAAGGATTTGTTTGGGACACTAGCTTTACAGTCCGGGCCTGTTCAGTGCTAATAGTGGGACTCATTTCATTTAGTTTAACTCTAATAGTCGTGATTCTGTTGTTCCAGAATTGAAGAAAGTCGTGTCAGCTCAGAGTAACTGGGGTTGAGGGTTCTACTGCGCTGGGACAGTTTGTCAGCCTGGACACAGCTGAAGACAAACCTACTGTTATTTTTCTTCACTTCTGTTCCATTTGAATCATATCTGGTTTGGGCCTCACGCAGAGCCTGTTTATAAGACATCAGGCAGATCTATCCATGACCTGGCTCCTCCGTACATCTCTGACCTCCTCCACATCTCCACTCCCTCTCGCTCCCTCCGGTCCTCCTCTTCTCTCCAGCTCTCTGTCCCCTCTTTCTGTCTTGTTTCAATGGGGGGCAGAGCCTTCAGCCGCTCTGCTCCTCAGCTCTGGAGCTCTCTCCCTCCTGACCTCCTTCCACTTTTCAAATCCAGACTCAAAACCCACCTGTTCAGACAATCCTACACCACAGAACTCAGTCACTCCAACACCATCACCCAGTTCTGTTTGTGGGTTTTATTACTTGTTTTTATTTCTTGTTGTCCCGTACAGTGTCCTTGGGTGTTTTGAAAGGCGCTTATAAATAAAATGTATTATTATTATTATTATTATCTTCCATTCTCTTAGGGATTCTTCGGTGTGGGAGCGGCACAAAGGTCTCTCTGATTTTCTTACTCTTTGTTTGTGTGAATTGGACGTGAACGTGATTCACTGAATCACAGACTTTAAGATGTTATTATTATTATTATTTACTATATATTGTTTTTAAGAAACAGGACTTTTGAAAAGGATTTAAATGGTATAATGATGTTGTAATATAGTGGGACACTCTGGGGTTTGCTGATTTGATAGTTACTGTAGAGAGGGACTCCGGTCAGAGAGTGGGCACGGAGAGAGCGGGTACACCAGGAGAACTTTATTGTGGATATTGAGGTTACAGGGTGGTTCCAGGTGAATGGAGGGGCAGGTGTGGAGGGTCATGTGTGGTCTGCAACAATAAGGAAACATAACACAATGTTAATAATAAATATAAAGGAGTATAATTATGAACATAATAAAGGGATAATAGGCTATAACACAAAGGGGATCAAGGGGGATGGATTCTGGCATGATATGGCGGTCTCTGGCGCCCTCTTTAGGATTTGTAGCGCCACTGCACAGGCAGAGCCACCGCGTGGCTTTTCGGAGTTAATTGGTGTCGGGTTACAAGTATGAAATGACGGTATGGTGAAGACACGACGGATTACAAGTTAGCGACACAAAACGGGGTAATCTAGGCTACACTAGGCTAACGAACATCACACAATACTGCAAAGTAAACTATATACAATAACAAAGCACCATATCATAAACTATTTACACAAGAGCCAATTAAGGGCTGATAGTATAACAAATAAACTCAGATAACAAAAAGGAACACAAGCAAACACTATAAAACATATATGGAAATAAGAGAATACTATTTAACAATGGCACACTTACTTTTTGGGCAATAACGCACACATATGGTACCACACACGGAGGACAAGCGCCTTCTGGCTGAAAACAGCGGAAAAGTACTAGGGAGGAAGTGACGTCATTTCCCCGTCATCTACTAAACTACAATTTAAGACTATTTACAGGAAAGACTTTCCGACAGATGTAGAATTGCAGGCACTCTGGCCATAGAACTATACATCCATGACTCTGGCCACACTCCAGCCCAGTAGGCGGCGGAAATGCACCTAAATGTTGGTTTCCACCCGCCACAAAAACACACGAAGAAGAAGAAGCAGCACTTCCGGGTTTGGAGCGTTCTCTTTTCTGGGGCATTTCTGGCGGACTCTAAAGTCAAAGTAAGTCATTGTTCATGGTTTTTGGACAGTTTCCTTTGTAGATTTCAAAGTCTGAGTCCTAAAACGATTGTTTGCGCTTGTAAACACGCTTTTATGGATGAAAGTTGACGGAAAGAGAGCCGTTCTCTTTTGCTGCGTGAGAAAAGCGCTCTCCTTTTAATTTGTCCCTTTTTAAAATCTCTGAGAATATAATCTGTTTTAAGGGAGTTAGTGACAGAATCATTCTTTTGTATAAATGTGTTTTTACACTTGTAATCAGAACTTAACACCATCCACATGAAGATTCCTCATGACAGTCATGCATTATATCTTGTTTAATCATATTTATAAGAGATCGTGGGAGAGACTTAACAATCAGATTGTCCATTCTTTGGTTTATTTCTCACAAATATGTCCTTCTTCATCCATGACACACCTTTAGAAAGGGCCTCATCAGACCCAGTTAAATCCTGTTTTCCTACAAGTCGCTTTTATTTTTCCAAATGAAATCAGACTTTATTATTTTCTACTGAAAACTCTGGGCCCAAAAGTCAAACAAATACCTGAAGTAACATTTAGTCCTCCCCCTCAGACACAGGACTTTACACTACAAAGCCCCTTCCTCCCAAACAACCAGCACGTGCTCCTTTATTATTCTAATGCTGGTGTTTAGTCTCTGCTGTTGAAATCCCCGCTGTGAGACGACCAGTGCTTTTCCATCTTTGGTATCTCCAGGTCTGCATTTGTTTCACTTTGTTTTAAATCAGAATGACTTTTATTGATCCTTAAGCACAAAGTATTTTTGTTCCAAACACAGAGTCGACCACAAGAAGAAACAGAAGTTATCACAAAATAGAAATATCTGTATCACAGCAAGAAAACTCTGTCTTTTTCACAGCTAAACCCTGGTTAAAACAATCAGGCTGCATTTAATCAAACTCATTAGTTCAAATATATATACAATAATTGTACCCTCACAACATATTTATACGTTTATGTCAAGTTTTACAACTGAATATTGCAGAATGACTTTACAAAGAGGATTTAACAGCACAGAGTTCTATATAATTAGAATCAATCTCTTGTGTTCTAACAGCGTCCAAGAGCATTAGTGTGCATTATTGTGTATATTTCCTTTTCCACAGCATCATTTCTCTCATGTGAGCGTTGCCCCGCCCCCAAAGGCTTCTGATTGGCTAATGTGGGCCCATAGAAAGCAAACGGTGTGTTGTTTTTCTCCCAGAAGCCGGAGGAGAGCAGCGAAGGAGCAGCTGAGACAGACCAGAGACAGTGAAGGGCCAGAGACACAGCAGCAGCTCCTTTTGGGACAGGAACGAGCCACAACTTTAGAGGGACTGAACCTTCACACTCCAGGACTTTCTGCATTTAACCTGCTCCTGCTGCAACATCTGTGAGTATGACTCTTTAATCATGAATCTACACTTAGAACATTCCCTCCTGGCAGCAGAAATACTGTGCTGTGCTGTGCACATGTCTGATGGTTGTGTTCTCCAACTGTTGCACAGATAATTATAGTGTCATTAGATTGTATTATTTATAGATATTTTATGACACTGTAAGAGAATTTTTTATTAAGGGCTTGTCAAAATGACCCATTTCTGGTAGTAATAATGCATTTATAAGAATATGCTTACATGTGAAATGCTAGCTACTAGAGAACCATATGCTTAGTGCAAACAATGTTGCTTTTAACCTTATATATGATGTTATGCTTGACCTGTTTTCCGTTTCTCTTAATGGTCAAGAGCAGCTGTTGCTTTCTGCCCTGCAAGGTTGTGGGGGGCAACAGGGGTATGTTAACATATACTGCAAGGTTGTGGAAAAACAGAGGTATGTTGACATATGTTTGTTTAAAACCGAATAAAAGGCAGGGGAGGTGAGAGGCAAGTTGGAAGAGGTTGCAGAAAGTTGAACAGAGTGTCACTTCTGCTGGTTTGACGAGCTGATGAAAGCGCCACTCACCCTCCCCGTGCACTCTCTCTCCCCGTGCACTCTCTCTCCACGTGCACTCTCTCTCCACATGCACTCTCTCTCCCGTGCATGTAAAAAAGCCTAAGGCCAGTGTCTGATTATCTGTTTAATTCTCAGTCAGTAGAAGGTTGTTCTCTCAGACTGTCTAGGTTCAATTGTCTTTGTGACACACTGACTCCAGTCCAGTTGCGGTTTGGAACCCGCACGGGTCACTTGCAGATTAAACGTTTACTGTGGCCCGTATTTGACGAAAGCCACGCAGATTCACGTGGTTTCTTGCAAGAATACTGACAATTAAGCAATAAAACAGATAAAACATCAAACTAAAGATTCACACTCATTACAAACACTTGTCTACTGACTTATATCACACACACTTCAACCCGGTTTGGCAAATAAACTGCAAACATAAACTCTGAAACATCGTAGAGGCATAAACTTTGAAAGTTGAACTTGAAGACAAACTCCTGAAGTATCTGCTGTGAGAGACAGTGTTGGAGATACTGGTACAGATAATTGTTTATCCAGTTGCCTCTGGGCTGTGGGGCCAAAAGGGGACAAGGGTAATTACAGGTCAAAATTAGGTCGGTTGAACATAAACTAAGAGTCTGTAAGTTTGGGAATTTTTATGAGGGGCAATAAAGAAACATTTGTGAGTGGGTTTTCCTTATCTGAAAAGGGGGTTGTCTCCTTTGAAGGAGCAGTTGGTCTGCCATATATAAAGCTCTGTTACACTAGAATCGGGGAGATCCTAGATTTGGCCACAGTGGGACTCCCAGGCAATGTCGACTGTCTGTATGTGATGCTGCTCTCTGTAATAAACTTCCTTTAATATTCAGAAGCGTCCATGAGTCTTCTTCTACTGATTGACACACCGACCAACATCTTCAGAAACCACACTCCAATGCTGCTTTTCTCCTTTTCCTCTCGTCTCTCGCTCACAGCTCAGCTCGCCTTGGTCTAGGCTCCGCCCCTTAAAGGTCCAGCACAACTGTCTCTCACACCGTCACCATCACTGCCAGTGCAGAGTCTGTGGTGCATGCTGGGAGAGCCAGACGACATGAGTAAGAGTATTATTAGTTGACTTCTTTTTCTGTGTTTGTTGCAGATCCACCAACAGAATGGGATTCACCTGTGACCAGTGTGGGAAGACATGGCCCAACCCCTCCAGACTCAAAAGACACTACAGAACTCACACAGGGGAAAGACCATATGAGTGTGACCAGTGTGGGCACAGTTTTTATACAGCAGCTGATCTCAAAGTCCACACCAGAATCCACACTGGAGAAAAGCCGTTCAGCTGTGACGTTTGTGAGAAGGAATTTTCACGCTCAAGCACCTTAGTAACACATATGAGAACCCACACTGGAGAGAAGCCTTTTGGCTGTGACCAGTGTGGGAAAGACTTTGCCAGCTCTAGTGATCTAAAAGCTCATATGAGAATCCACAAAGAGCAAAGGCCGTACAAGTGTGACCAGTGTGAGCTGGCATTTAGACAGCCTGGTCACCTTACAGTTCACATGAGAATCCACACTGGAGACAAACCTTACAGCTGTGATGTTTGTGGTCAGATGTTTAGAAAAGCATGTAGTCTCAAAGAACATGAGAGGATCCACACTGGAGACAAACCTTACAGCTGTGATGTTTGTGGTCAGATGTTTAGAAAAGCGTCGAATCTAAAAGAACACGAGAGGATCCACACTGGAGAGAGGCCTTTTGAGTGTGACCAGTGTGGAACAACACTTAGGACAAAACAGCTTCTCTTATCGCACCAGCGAGTCCACAGAGATGAGCGGCCGTACCCGTGTGACCAGTGTGAGAAGACTTTTAGAACGTCAAAGCATCTCACCAGTCACTACCGGACCCACACAGGAGAAAAACCATACAGATGTGACCAGTGTGGGAAGACTTTTGCTCATTCTTCCTCTTACAAATATCACTTGAGAATCCACTCTGGAGAAAAGCCATTCAAATGTGAACACTGCAGTAAAACCTTTAGAACTTTAGCAGAACTCACGTCACACCGTCGGATCCACACTGGAGAGAAGCCCTTTGTCTGTGACCAGTGTGGGAAGGCTTTTGCATCCAAGTCGAATCAACAGAAACATACTACAATCTGTCGTAATACGGATAAAAACTGCAGCTCTGACCAGTGTGGGAGGACTTTGAGAGCTGCTCATCTGAAGGTGTGTCTTGAACAAACTAAAGGAGACAGAGCTGCTGAGGCTGGATCAAGTGAACCCAAAGTCAGACTCAAAAAGCTGGAGCTCAGGCTTCAGAGAGTCCAGACTGAGAAGTAAAGACCAGAGTAGATCCAACACACTGGAGTCTGTTAAAGTCTGAATTTGGCTAGAGCTGTCCCTTTCACTTTGACCCATACTTTTCTTATATACTTTACATATATATAATTTACTAATGATTTTACACAAGTCCCTTCTAAAATACACCTGAAGTTCTTTTGTTCTTCATGAATCTGAATGAATAATAGTCCTTGCTCAGGGACCTTATCAACAGGTTGTGTTCATGTGACATGACAATGTTCTAAACTGGTCATAGTTTAACTTTGAAGTGGAGGGCAGGTATTTTGTTGTAAATGTTGTCTTTTATTTGTCAAAATGCAGATGTTTTGTCCTGGTTTATGGTTATTATCTCTGTAATTACTTTACCCGTCACAAGAAACAAACACAAGTACAGACCTCAGTGATTTCTCTCTCAGCAGTGTTAATATGTGGTTCCAGTGACTATTGCTTTACATCAAACTGTTTTCTTTAAAAAGTAGTTTTAGAATATCTTTTTATTATTTTACTTTAATTTGCTTTGGTTCTTGTTTTCCGCCGTTGCAAAGATGTACAATAAACATTTCATTTGAATTGTCATATTATTAATGTCGATGTCAGCTTTATTTCTGTGGCACATTTACAACAGCAGCAGCTGCCCAAAGTGCACCACATGCACATCATGTAAAAACAACAGGAAAGTGACAAACCAGTTATTTGTGTTAAAAGAAAAAACAAAGAAATGTGACCAGAGCAGATTTAAAAGACTCAGTGATGGAGCCTCTGGTCTGTAGATGTCGACTGTTCCACAGTTTGGGGCGTAAAGGGTTTAGTGTCATTTGAATAGTTTACTTTGAAATGACAAAGTCTACTTTAATATTTAATACAAGTGTGCTGCAGCTAAAAGGAATAATGTTAAAATGCAGAATGTCTGAGTTGTAGTCTTGTCATCGTCATATTCTGGAACGTGAACACAACCCATTGTCATTTATTTGACCATTTGTGCAGCAAAAACATGTGAAGAAGTGACATAGGACAGCTCCACTGCAGGAGTGTGATGCTCTGACACACATTTATGCAGAGACACTCACAATAACAGATGCTCTTATAATAAAGCCTCATGTCACACAAACGTCACTAAAAACAGCCCCAGCCGCGATAAAACTCACCTGTCACTCCAGACGATGCACATTATTGCTGTTGTAGCTTCACAAAACCTCCGCTGCTTCGTCTGGATCCTCCATTACACAAACTACTGACTGAAAATACCCATCTCTTCTGTTCTACCAACTTTGGAAAAGAAGGATCCTGTAACTTATTTCTAACAATTGTGGCTGCAATATCAAACAGTCAAAGATATCATAACATGTACTAATCTAACAATAATGCTCTTAATTATATCACCAATTATAGCAGGAAAATGTCCACTTTTATTTGATGATTTTTACAATGAAAACAAAGTGAGTGTAAAGACAATAAGTGACAGGAGCGTGTGCAGCCCACAGTGTCCTTCTGCAGAGCCAGAGTCTGTTTGGTGGTGACCAGGATCATTCATGTCTGTAGCTGCATCGGTTTAATGCAATAAACACGGCCCACGTCTCTTACTGATGTCAGGAATCTTTATTTTCTCTGTTACCGTTTTCCTTAGAAACCTTGACACCGTGAAAACTAAAACAAGCACCACAAAAAAACGGTGTCCCTCTTCACAGATTATACAGATTAGACAGGTTTGTACAACACAAATGAACATATTTTACCGTTTGCGCCTCGTAAACCATGTGCACATTGGCTTTTATTTTGGGCCATGTCCTTCTTCATGCGCCTCACTACTTCCCATAATGCCACTGTTACCGCTCTGTTGTCATGTGACCCACGTTGTTTATAATTTCAAGGTATTACAATCTTAGAATTTGTATTTGTTAATTTGTATTGCTTTTAACAACTGAATACGTTTCCTATCTATTTGTACAATAATATGAATTAAATAATACACAAAATGTCACTCTAATGAAATCTATCTTAGAAAACTAAACAGAACTTTCTCGACGGCAGTTACACTCCCACCAAATTACTATGATGACAATGAAGATATTACAAAATACACTTCATACAATACATCAAGTCATTTCCAACAAAACAAAGTCATTTTCTTTGAAACATGAGAGTACAAATGCATAATAACAGATGTAACCTTTTAACTCAGGGGTGTCCAAACTTTTTCCATCGAGGGCCACATATTGAAATATAGACCAAGCAGAGGGCCACAAATCAGTCGTGAAACGTTCAAAAAAGTTGCATTTATCTGATGTTTAAGTGCCTCCACACCTAACTTCAGTCTCGGTGCCTTTATATCAGGTCTGTGTCGCATCAAAATGTTAGGTATTTAGGTTAGAAGTCTGGAAAATTTTAAATTTGCTGTAAAAAGTACTTCTCGGGACAATGTGGGCCAATTTACCAGTAAGCCTGAGGGCCAAGAAAAATTGGGTCAAGGGCCGCATTTGTCCCCCGGGCCTTAGTTTGGACATGCCTGTTTTAACTACTTTCTACAAGAAGAACCAACTTTTGAATAGGTCTGTCAATGATGGATGTCTTATGTAAGCGTTCACTCTTCATTCCCAGTGTTCTGTCTCCGACTTGTAACGTCACCTTTCTCACCAGTCCATCGTCACCATCATGTGCCCCAAGAACTTTAGCAAGTGTCCATTCATTACGAGGGGTGTTCTCGTCCTTGACCCTCATGTGCTCATGTTAGGGGCGTGCCAACACTGTCTCAGAGTAATGTTAGCGAGATACTCTTTTCTCCGCCTGTTCCAAAACTGCTGTGACAGGTACTGGACTCTTCTCCAGGGCTTTTTAGCGTACAAATCTTCCCGTACAAAGTTACCAGGCGGGGGAAGTGGAACAGAACCTTTCATGGTGATTAAATGGTTTGGTGTTATGGGCTTTAAACGTTTAGGATCATTCATGCTATCAACGGTAAGTGGGCGGCTGTTTACAATATACATTGCTTCCTAAAGAAAAGTTCTTAATGATGCATCATCCAATCTATCAACACTGTGGATAATTTTGATCTGTTTCTATAATATGTATGTGTGTGTACAGTGTGTGTGTGTGTGTGTGTGTACAGTGTGTGTGTACAGTGTGTGTGTGTGTGTGTGTGTACAGTGTGTGTGTACAGTGTGTGTGTACAGTGTGTGTGTACAGTGTGTGTGTGTGTGTGTGTGTGTGTGTGTGTGTGTGTGTGTGTGTGTGTACAGTGTGTGTCTATGTGTATGTGTGTGTGTGTGTGTGTGTGTGTGTGTGTGTGTGTGTGTGTGTGTGTGTGTGTGTGTGCCTCTGCTGCAGTCAGAGATCCACAAACTCACTCCAGCAGCTCAGGACCAATCAATTTCATCTAATCTACATAACCATCCGACTCCCCAGGATCAGACCACGCCACCAGAGCGTCCATTTGCACGTCATGAGTTGATCGTCTTTGCTGATTCGTCCAAACTTCTTGTGGAGCAGAACGACTCACAATACACCATCTCTGACCTCATGTTTTTGCTGACGAGGCTGAATTTTTGTGACGTAGAACCCTCAGTGTCTCCCGCTCCGTGTCCCATGAACGCTCAGGACACAGGACGTCCCCCTCGACCCGGTGACATCACTTCCTTCCTGCTTTTTGTCGTTGAAAGTGTCCCGGAAAATCTTTAAG
Source organism: Rhinogobius similis (assembly GCA_019453435.1). Lineage (NCBI taxonomy): Eukaryota > Metazoa > Chordata > Actinopteri > Gobiiformes > Gobiidae > Rhinogobius > Rhinogobius similis. The sequence continues at coordinate 890,568 of CM033634.1, read as the reverse complement.
TCCACACCATCTGCAGGACGTCCCTGTTCTGGGTCTTTGGGCCGTTTAACTCAAACACAGCAGCTACTCCTGCCTCACAAAGCACTCCGTTTGAATTTGCCCCCGAGTCTCAATTGAAACCCTGACGTTTCCTGCTCCGTTTGAAGTTGATAAATTACGGCTGCAACAATTAATCGACTGGTCATGACTGATCGAACGTAAAAAAAAAAAAAAAAATCATTAACTGCACAATACAGACTTTAAACCACATCGAAAGGCCTTTTATAACAAAGACCACAACATTTTTTTAATTAAAAAGTGACTATTAAATTAAACAATGACTGAATGATTATAAGATAAGATAAGATTATTTGTCCCACAATGGGGAAATTCCACTGTTGCAACACACAGTTTAGGACAGGAATGAAAGAAATAGGCGCATGCAATAAAAATAGGATAAATAAACATGGTAATAAAAATACAATATAAAGTATAAAGTGCACACTCTTATTTACAGTAAAAATGGCAACTAAAGTGGCTTAAGTGTATGTTCTATACAGTAAGTGACTATAGTGAAGTAAAGTGTATTAATAGTATGTTCAATTATATTGCACATGATTATAGCGGGTGACTGACACATGTTACAGTATTGCACATGATTATAGCGGGTGAATGACACATGTTACAGTATTGCACATGATTATCACAGGTGAATGACACATGTTACAGTATTGCACATGATTATAGCGGGTGACTGACACATGTTACAGTATTGCACATGATTATAGCGGGTGAATGACACATGTTACAGTATTGCACATGATTATAGCGGGTGAATGACACATGTTACAGTATTGCACATGATTATAACGGGTGACTGACACATGTTACAGTATTGCACATGATTATAGCGGGTGAATGACACATGTTACAGTATTGCACATGATTATAGCGGGTGAATGACACATGTTACAGTATTGCACATGATTATAGCGGGTGAATGACACATGTTACAGTATTGCACATGATTATAGCGGGTGACTGACACATGTTCAGGGCTAACAGTGTTCGTTGTAAAGTCTGACAGCAGCAGAAGGAAAGACCTGCCAAACCTCTCCTTCACACAGAGGGTGGATCAGTCACTGAAGCTGCTCTCCAGGGCAGACAGAGCGTCCTGCAGGGGGTGGGACTCATGGTCCATAGACGTGAGTTTAGCCAGGACCCCTCTGTCCCCCACCTCGCGCACTGAGTCCAGAGTACAGCCCAGGACGGAGCTGGACTTCTTGATGACCTTATCCAGCTTCTTCCTCTCCCTCTCTGTGATGCTGCTGCTCCAGCAGACCACACCGTACAGGACGGCTGATGCCACCACAGAGTCGTAGAAGGTCCTCAGGAGCGGCCCTTACACTCCAAAAGACCTGAGTCTCCTCAGGAGGTAGAGCCGACTCTGACTCTTCCTGTACAGTGCGTCTGTGTTATGAGTCCAGTCCAGTTTGTGGTTCAGATGAACACCCATGTACTTGTATGAGTCCACTCTCTCAATGTCCCTTCCCTGGATGTTCACTGGTGAGGGGGCAGTGGAGTGGCGTCTGCAGAAGTCCACCAGCATCTCCTTGGTCTTTCCCGCGTTGATGAGGAGGTGGTTCTGCTGACACCGGTCCACAAAGTCCTGCGTTAGTCCTCTGTACTCTGCATCATCGTCGTCCGTGATGAGTCCGATGATGGCAGAGTCGTCAGAGAACTTCTGCAGAGCACAGCTGTCCGTGTTGTGTCTGAAGTCCGAGGTGTAGAGGGTGAAGAGGAAGGGCGCGAGGACAGTGCCCTGCGGCGCCCCCACACTGCAGGTCAGAGTGTCACACACACAATCCCGGGCTCTCACAAACTGGGGTCGGTTCGTGAGGTAGTCCAGGATCCAATCTGCCAGGTCACAGTCCACACCAGCCGTCTCCAGCTTGTCCCTCAGCAGCAGTGGCTGGATGGTGTTGAAGGCGCTGGAGAAATCAAAGAACAGAATTCTCACAGCGCTGCCAGGGTTCTCGAGGTGAGAGAGAGAGCGGTGCAGCAGGAAGATGACGGCGTCCTCCACTCCAATGCCAGGACGGTACGCAAACTGCAGCGGATCCATGGCTGAGCTCACGGCGGAGCGGAGGTGGTCCAGGACCAGCCTCTCCAGTGTCTTCATCAGATGGGACGTGAGAGCCACCGGCCTGAAGCTGCTGAGGTCTTTAGCGTGCGGTGTCTTTGGCACTGGTACCACACAGGAGGTCTTCCAGACCTGTGGTACCACCCTCAGCTTTAGGCTCATATTGAAGACATGCACCATAACTCCACACAGTTCATCTGCGCAGGACTTAAGGAGCCTGGAGCTGATGCCGTCTGGTCCTGCTGCCTTCCTGGTTTTAATCCTCCTCAGCTCTCTCCTCACCTGTGCTGCAGTGAAGGACAGGGGTGGGTGGGGTGACTGTGCGCTGGGGGGATTGGTGGTGGGGGGATGAGTGGTGAGCTGATGGACTGAAGCAGAGGTGTGAAGAGGATCGGGTGTGGGCCATTGTCCAGCCGTGGGGGTGTGGGTTTGCAGCTGTGCGGGGGGAGGGGTGGGTGATTGATCAAATCTCAGAAAGTGAGAATTCAGATCGTTAACCCACTGAAGGTCCCCCTCTGCCTGGACAGGGGGGGCTTGAAACCTGAGATGGTTTTCAGGCTCCTCCACACTCCCTGGATGTTCTGCTGCTGCAGCTGCTCTTCCATCTTCCTCCTGTAGCTGGCTTCTCCTTGCCTGATCTTCCTCCTCAGCTTCTTCTGCACAGTCCTCAGCTCCTCCTTGTTCCCTGACCTGAACGCTCTCTTCTTCTCCTTCAACAGAGCCTTAATGTCACGGTTAATCCACGGCTTGTTGTTGAAAACGCCGCACCGTCCGGGCGGGTACAGTGTTTTCAAAACAGACGTTGATGTAGACCGTGATGCACTCTGTGATGGAGTTGATGTCCTCCCCATGTGGGTCATAAAGTTCTGCCCACACAGTGGTGCTGAAGCAGTCCCTCAGAGCCTCCTCGCTCTCAGCAGACCACCTCCTCACCACACGGGGCACCACTGGCTGCCTGTGCACGATGGGTTCATACTCAGGCCGCAGATGTACAAGGTTGTGGTCCGATTTGCCCAGGGGGGGAAGAGGAGAAGAAGAATAAGCGTCCTTGGTGTTTGCAAAGAACGAGTCCAGGGTTTTCTTGTCTCTGGTGGGGCAGGTGACATACTGGGTGTATGTTGGCAGAACAGATGAGGGAGAAGCGTGGTTGAAGTCACCAGAGATGAGGAAGAGGGCCTGTGGGTGCTGTGCTTGTAACCTGCTGGTGCAGGAGAGCAGAGCTTCACAAGCATCGTCAGCATCAGCAGAGGGGGCCACATACACTGCTATCACGATAATATGTGAAAACTCCCGGGGCAGATAATATGGCTAACAGTTCAATGTCTTTGTTACACAGCTGCTGTTTCACTGTACAGTGTCCAGACTTGCACCACTTTTCATTCACAAACACAGCCAGGCCTCCTCCTCTCTTCTGTTCTGTCCGCACGCAGCAGATGAAAATGGTCCAGAGTGATAGTGGAGTCCGGGATTTCGGGGGTTAACCACGTCTCCACGTCAGTCAGTAGTTTGTGTAATGGAGGATCCAGACGAAGCAGCGGAGGTTTTGTGAAGCTACAACAGCAATAATGTGCATCGTCTGGAGTGACAGGTGAGTTTTATCGCGGCTGGGGCTGTTTTTAGTGACGTTTGTGTGACATGAGGCTTTATTATAAGAGCATCTGTTATTGTGAGTGTCTCTGCATAAATGTGTGTCAGAGCATCACACTCCTGCAGTGGAGCTGTCCTATGTCACTTCTTCACATGTTTTTGCTGCACAAATGGTCAAATAAATGACAATGGGTTGTGTTCACGTTCCAGAATATGACGATGACAAGACTACAACTCAGACATTCTGCATTTTAACATGATTCCTTTTAGCTGCAGCACACTTGTATTAAATATTAAAGTAGACTTTGTCATTTCAAAGTAAACTATTCAAATGACACTAAACCCTTTACGCCCCAAACTGTGGAACAGTCGACATCTACAGACCAGAGGCTCCATCACTGAGTCTTTTAAATCTGCTCTGGTCACATTTCTTTGTTTTTTCTTTTAACACAAATAACTGGTTTGTCACTTTCCTGTTGTTTTTACATGATGTGCATGTGGTGCACTTTGGGCAGCTGCTGCTGTTGTAAATGTGCCACAGAAATAAAGCTGACATCGACATTAATAATATGACAATTCAAATGAAATGTTTATTGTACATCTTTGCAAAGGCGTAAAACAAGAACCAAAGCAAATTAAAATAAAATAATCAAAAGATATTCTAAAACTACTTTTTAAAGAAAACAGTTTGATGTAAAGCAATAGTCACTGGAACCACATATTAACACTGCTGAGAGAGAAATCACTGAGGTCTGTACTTGTGTTTGTTTCTTAGTAATTACAGAGATAATAACCATAAATCAGGACAAAACATCTGCATTTTGACAAATAAAAGACAACATTTACAACAAAATACCTGCCCTCCACTTCAAAGTTAAACTATGACCAGTTTAGAACATTGTAATGTCACATGAACACAACCTGTTGATAAGGTCCCTGAGCAAGGACTATTATTCATTCAGATTCATGAAGAACAAAAGAACTTCAGGTGTATTTTAGAAGGGACTTGTGTAAAATCATTAGTAAATGATATATATGTAAAGTATATAAGAAAAGTATGGGTCAAAGTGAAAGGGACAGCTCTAGCCAAATTCAGACTTTAACAGACTCCAGTGTGTTGGATCTACTCTGGTCTTTACTTCTCAGTCTGGACTCTCTGAAGCCTGAGCTCCAGCTTTTTGAGTCTGACTTTGGGTTCACTTGATCCAGCCTCAGCAGCTCTGTCTCCTTTAGTTTGTTCAAGACACACCTTCAGATGAGCAGCTCTCAAAGTCCTCCCACACTGGTCAGAGCTGCAGTTTTTATCCGTATTACGACAGATTGTAGTATGTCTCTGTTGATTCGACTTGGATGCAAAAGTCTTCCCACACTCGTCACATCTGTATGGTTTTTCTCCTTTGTGGGTCCGGTAGTGACTGGTGAGATGCTTTGACGTTCTAAAAGTCTTCCCACACTGGTCACACGGGTACGGCCGCTCATCTCTGTGGACTCGCTGGTGCGATAAGAGAAGCTGTTTTGTCCTAAGTGTTGTTCCACACTCCACACCCAAGAACTCGTGTTCTTTTAGATTCGACGCTTTTCTAAACATCTGACCACAAACATCACAGCTGTAAGGTTTGTCTCCAGTGTGGATCCTCTCATGTTCTTTGAGATTATGTGCTTTTCTAAACATCCGACCACAAACATCACAGCTGTAAGGTTTGTCTCCAGTGTGGATTCTCATGTGAACTGTAAGGGTACCAGACTGTCTAAATGTCAGCCCACACTGGTCACACTTGTACGGCCTTTGCTCTTTGTGAATTCTCATATGAGCTTTTAGATTACCAGAGGTGGTGAAGTCTTTCCCACACTGGTCACACCCAAAAGGCTTCTCTCCAGTGTGGGTTCTCATATGTGTTACTAAGGTGCTTGAGCGTGAAAATTCCTTCTCACAAACGTCACAGCTGAACGGCTTTTCTCCAGTGTGGATTCTGGTGTGGGCTTTGAGATCAGCTGCTGTATAAAAACTGTGCCCACACTGGTCACACTCATATGGTCTTTCCCCTGTGTGAGTTCTGTAGTGTCTTTTGAGGCTGGAGGGGTTGGGCCATGTCTTCCCACACTGGTCACAGGTGAATCCCATTCTGTTGGTGGATCTGCAACAAACACAGAAAAAGAAGTCAACTAATAATACTCTTACTCATGTCATCTGGCTCTCCCAGCATGCACCACAGACTCTGCACTGGCAGTGATGGTGACGGTGTCAGAGACAGTTGTGCTGGACCTTTAAGGGGCGGAGCCTAGACCAAGGCGAGCTGAGCTGTGAGCGAGAGACGAGAGGAAAAGGAGAAAAGCAGCATTGGAGTGTGGTTTCTGAAGATGTTGGTCGGTGTGTCAATCAGTAGAAGAAGAGTCGTGGACGCTTCTGAATATTAAAGGAAGTTTATTACAGAGAGCAGCATCACATACAGACAGTCGACATTGCCTTGGAGTCCCACTGTGGCCAAATCCAGGATCTCCCCGATTCTAGTGTAACAGAGCTTTATATATGGCAGACCAACTGCTCCTTCAAAGGAGACAACCCCCTTTTCAGATAAGGAAACCCACTCACAAATGTTTCTTTATTGCCCCTCATAAAAATTCCCAAACTTACAGACTCTTAGTTTATGTTCAACCGACCTAATTTTGACCTGTAATTACCCTTGTCCCCTTTTGGCCCCACAGCCCAGAGGCAACTGAATAAACAATTATCTGTACCAGTATCTCCAACACTGTCTCTCACAGCAGATACTTCAGGAGTTTGTCTTCAAGTTCAACTTTCAAAGTTTATGCCTCTACGATGTTTCAGAGTTTATGTTTGCAGTTTATTTGCCAAACCGGGTTGAAGTGTGTGTGATATAAGTCAGTAGACAAGTGTTTGTAATGAGTGTGAATCTTTAGTTTGTTGTTTTATCTGTTTTATTGCTTAATTGTCAGTTTTCTCGCAAGAAACCACGTGAATCTGCGTGGCCTTCGTCAAATACGGGCCACAGTAAACGTTTAATCTGCAAGTGACCCGTGCGGGTTCCAAACCGCAACTGGACTGGAGTCAGTGTGTCACAAAGACAATTGAACCTAGACAGTCTGAGAGAACAACCTTCTACTGACTGAGAGTTAAACAGATAATCAGACACTGGCCTTAGGCTTTTTACGACGTGCACGGGAGAGAGAGTGCACGTGGAGAGAGAGTGCATGTGGAGAGTGAGTGCACGTGGAGAGAGAGTGCACGAGGAGAGAGAGTGCACGGGGAGAGAGAGTGCACGGGAGAGAGAGTGCACGTGGAGAGAGAGTGGCGCTTTCATCAGCTCGTCCCACCAGCAGAAGTGACACTCTTTCTGCAACCTCTTCCAACTTGCCTCTCACTTCCCCTGCCTTTTATTCAGTTTAGACAAGCACATGTCAGCATTCCCCTGTTGCTCCCACGACCTGCAGGGCAGGAAGCAACAGCTGCTTTTGACAGAAGAGAAACAGGAAACAGGTCAAGCATAACATCATATATAAGGTTAAAAGCAACATTGTTTGCACTAAGCATATGGTTCTCTAGTAGCTAGCATTTCACATGTAAGCATATTCTTATAAATGCATTATTACTACCAGAAATGGGTCATTTTGACAAGCCCTTAATAAGAAATCTCTTACACAACGTCATATAAGGTTGAAAACAACAGCGTTTGCACTAAGCATCTAGTTCTCTATTCTGGTAGTCAGCATTTCACACGTAAGCATATTTATTCTTGCAAATGTATTATTATTACCAGAAATGTGTCATTTTGACAAGCCCTTAATAAAAAATTCTCTTACAGTGTCATAAAATAATATATCTATAAATAATACAATCTAATGACACTATAATTATCTGTGCAACAGTTGGAGAACACAACCATCAGACATGTGCACAGCACAGCACAGTATTTCTGCTGCCAGGAGGGAATGTTCTAAGTGTAGATTCATGATTAAAGAGTCATACTCACAGATGTTGCAGCAGGAGCAGGTTAAATGCAGAAAGTCCTGGAGTGTGAAGGTTCAGTCCCTCTAAAGTTGTGGCTCGTTCCTGTCCCAAAAGGAGCTGCTGCTGTGTCTCTGGCCCTTCACTGTCTCTGGTCTGTCTCAGCTGCTCCTTCGCTGCTCTCCTCCGGCTTCTGGGAGAAAAACAACACACCGTTTGCTTTCTATGGGCCCACATTAGCCAATCAGAAGCCTTTGGGGGCGGGGCAACGCTCACATGAGAGAAATATACACAATAATGCACAATAATGCTCTTGGACGCTGTTAGAACACAAGAGATTGATTCTAATTATATAGAACTCTGTGCTGTTAAATCCTCTTTGTAAAGTCATTCTGCAATATTCAGTTGTAAAACTTGACATAAACGTATAAATATGTTGTGAGGGTACAATTATTGTATATATATTTGAACTAATGAGTTTGATTAAATGCAGCCTGATTGTTTTAACCAGGGTTTAGCTGTGAAAAAGACAGAGTTTTCTTGCTGTGATACAGATATTTCTATTTTGTGATAACTTCTGTTTCTTCTTGTGGTCGACTCTGTGTTTGGAACAAAAATACTTTGTGCTTAAGGATCAATAAAAGTCATTCTGATTTAAAACAAAGTGAAACAAATGCAGACCTGGAGATACCAAAGATGGAAAAGCACTGGTCGTCTCACAGCGGGGATTTCAACAGCAGAGACTAAACACCAGCATTAGAATAATAAAGGAGCACGTGCTGGTTGTTTGGGAGGAAGGGCTTTGTTCAAGTGTAAAGTCCTGTGTCTGAGGGGGAGGACTAAATGTTACTTCAGGTATTTGTTTGACTTTTGGGCCCAGAGTTTTCAGTAGAAAATAATAAAGTCTGATTTCATTTGGAAAAATAAAAGCGACTTGTAGGAAAACAGGATTTAACTGGGTCTGATGAGGCCCTTTCTAAAGGTGTGTCATGGATGAAGAAGGACATATTTGTGAGAAATAAACCAAAGAATGGACAATCTGATTGTTAAGTCTCTCCCACGATCTCTTATAAATATGATTAAACAAGATATAATGCATGACTGTCATGAGGAATCTTCATGTGGATGGTGTTAAGTTCTGATTACAAGTGTAAAAACACATTTATACAAAAGAATTATTCTGTCACTAACTCCCTTAAAACAGATTATATTCTCAGAGATTTTAAAAAGGGACAAATTAAAAGGATAGCGCTTTTCTCACGCAGCAAAAGAGAACGGCTCTCTTTCCGTCAACTTTCATCCATAAAAGCGTGTTTACAAGCGCAAACAATCGTTTTAGGACTCAGACTTTGAAATCTACAAAGGAAACTGTCCAAAAACCATGAACAATGACTTACTTTGACTTTAGAGTCCGCCAGAAATGCCCCAGAAAAGAGAACGCTCCAAACCCGGAAGTGCTGCTTCTTCTTCGTGTGTTTTTGTGGCGGGTGGAAACCAACGTTTAGGTGCATTTCCGCCGCCTACTGGGCTGGAGTGTGGGCCAGAGTCATGGATGTATAGTTCTATGGCCAGAGTGCCTGCAATTCTACATCTGTCGGAAAGTCTTTCCTGTAAATAGTCTTAAATTGTAGTTTAGTAGATGACGGGGAAATGACGTCACTTCCTCCCTAGTACTTTTCCGTTGTTTTCAGCCAGAAGGCACTTGTCCTCCGTGTGTGGTACCATATGTGTGCGTTATTGCCCAAAAAGTAAGTGTGCCATTGTTAAATAGTATTCTCTTATTTCCATATATGTTTTATAGTGTTTGCTTGTGTTCCTTTTTGTTATCTGAGTTTATTTGTTATACTATCAGCCCTTAATTGGCTCTTGTGTAAATAGTTTATGATATGGTGCTTTGTTATTGTATATAGTTTACTTTGCAGTATTGTGTGATGTTCGTTAGCCTAGTGTAGCCTAGATTACCCCGTTTTGTGTCGCTAACTTGTAATCCGTCGTGTCTTCACCATACCGTCATTTCATACTTGTAACCCGACACCAATTAACTCCAAAAAGCCACGCGGTGGCTCTGCCTGTGCAGTGGCGCTACAAATCCTAAAGAGGGCGCCAGAGACCGCCATATCATGCCAGAATCCATCCCCCTTGATCCCCTTTGTGTTATAGCCTATTATCCCTTTATTATGTTCATAGTTATACTCCTTTATATTTATTATTAACATTGTGTTATGTTTCCTTATTGTTGCAGACCACATGACCCTCCACACCTGCCCCTCCATTCACCTGGAACCACCCTGTAACCTCAATATCCACAATAAAGTTCTCCTGGTGTACCCGCTCTCTCCGTGCCCACTCTCTGACCGGAGTCCCTCTCTACAGTAACTATCAAATCAGCAAACCCCAGAGTGTCCCACTATATTACAACATCATTATACCATTTAAATCCTTTTCAAAAGTCCTGTTTCTTAAAAACAATATATAGTAAATAATAATAAAAATAACATCTTAAAGTCTGTGATTCAGTGAATCACGTTCACGTCCAATTCACACAAACAAAGAGTAAGAAAATCAGAGAGACCTTTGTGCCGCTCCCACACCGAAGAATCCCTAAGAGAATGGAAGATAATAATAATAATAATAATACATTTTATTTATAAGCGCCTTTCAAAACACCCAAGGACACTGTACGGGACAACAAGAAATAAAAACAAGTAATAAAACCCACCAACAGAACTGGATGATGGTGTTGGAGTGAGTTCTGTGGTGTAGGATTGTCTGAACAGGTGGGTTTTGAGTCTGGATTTGAAAAGTGGAAGGAGGTCAGGAGGGAGAGAGCTCCAGAGCTGAGGAGCAGAGCGGCTGAAGGCTCTGCCCCCCATTGAAACAAGACGGAAAGAGGGGACAGAGAGCTGGAGAGAAGAGGAGGACCGGAGGGAGCGAGAGGGAGTGGAGATGTGGAGGAGGTCAGAGATGTACGGAGGAGCCAGGTCATGGATAGATCTGCCTGATGTCTTATAAACAGGCTCTGCGTGAGGCCCAAACCAGATATGATTCAAATGGAACAGAAGTGAAGAAAAATAACAGTAGGTTTGTCTTCAGCTGTGTCCAGGCTGACAAACTGTCCCAGCGCAGTAGAACCCTCAACCCCAGTTACTCTGAGCTGACACGACTTTCTTCAATTCTGGAACAACAGAATCACGACTATTAGAGTTAAACTAAATGAAATGAGTCCCACTATTAGCACTGAACGGACTGTAAAGCTAGTGTCCCAAACAAATCCTTCAGTCAAACTAGACAGGTTCACTGCTGTTGATGGAGCAGAGATAACTCCAGTCATGATGTCCTCTAAAACGTCTGCTTGTGTTTTAGACCCAATCCCAAGTGACTCCTCAAAGAAATCCTCCTCGCTGCTGCTGCTCTGTGCTCTGTTATGATCTGTTGTGGTTAAAGTCAAATCAAACTATTCAAATTACATTGAGACCCTACATTTAGAACACACTGAGCAGAAAATGACAATCATTTTTAGTTTATTGTAAGACGTTGCAAAGGGACAACACAAGAACAAAATAAAAAGCATCAACCAGGACAAAACATCAGCATTTTAAAGACTCAAATAACAACAGAATCCTGAGCTGCCTCCAGCTCAAAGTTAAACTATGGACAGTTCAAATATTGTGACGTCGCGTGAACACGAGCTGTTGAGAAGGTCACGTTTGACTCTGATTAAACTCACCCCCCTCTGGCCCTGTAGCGCCCCCCCCTCTGGCCCTGTAGCGCCCCCCCCCTCTGGCCCTGTAGCGCCCCCCCCCTCTGGCCCTGTAGCGCCCCCCCCTCTGGCCCCGTGCAGCGCCCCCTCTGGCCCTGTAGCGCCCCCCCCCCTCTGGCCCTGTAGCGCCCCCTGGACCCTGGACTGGACCCAGGACTCTGGTCTGGACCCTGGACCCTGGACTGGACTCCTCTCCTCCTCCTCTTCGAGTGCGGACGTGTCTTCTCTCTGCTCCTGCTCTCCTCCTCCTCCTCTCCTCCTCCTCCTCTCCTCCTCCTCTTCGAGTTCAGACGTGTCTTCTCTCTGCTCCTGCTCTCCTCCTCCTCCTCTCCTCCTCCTCCTCTCCTCCTCCTCTTCGAGTTCAGACGTGTCTTCTCTCTGCTCCTGCTCTCCTCCTCCTCCTCTCCTCCTCCTCCTCCTCTCCTCCTCCTCTTCGAGTGCAGACGTGTCTTCTCTCTGCTCCTGCTCTCCTCCTCCCCCTCTCCTCCTCCTCTCCTCCTCCTCTCCTCCTCCTCTTCGAGTGCGGACTTGTCTTCTCTCTGCTCCTGCTCTCCTCCTCCTCCTCTCCTCCTCCTCCTCTTCGAGTGCGGACATGTCTTCTGTCTGCTCCTCCTCTCCTCCTCTCTCCTCCTTTCCTCCTCCTCTTCGAGTGCAGACGTGTCTTCTCTCTGCTCCTGCTCTCCTCCTCCTCCTCTCCTCCTCTCCTCCTCCTCTTCGAGTGCAGACGTGTCTTCTCTCTGCTCCTGCTCTCCTCCTCCCCTCCTCCTCCTCTCCTCCTCCTCTCCTCCTCCTCTTCGAGTGCGGACTTGTCTTCTCTCTGCTCCTCCTCTCCTCCTCCCCCTCTCCTCCTCCTCCTCTCTCTCCCCCTCTCCTCCTCTCTCCTCCTCTCCTCCCCCTCTCCTCCTGCTCTCCTCCCCTCCTCTCTCCTCCTCCCCCTCTCCCTCCTCCCCCCCTCTCCTCCTCCTCTCTCCTCCCTCTCCTCCCTCCCCCTCTCCCTCCTCTCTCCCCTCTCCTCCTCCTCCTCTCCCCCTCTCCCTCCTCCTCCTCCCGCTCCTCTCCTCCTCCTCTCCTCCTCCTCTTCGAGTGTGGACGTGTCTTCTCTCTGCTCCTGCTCTCCTCCTCCTCCTCTCCCCCTCTCCTCCTCCTCCTCCTCCTCTCCTCCTCCTCTCCTCCTCCTCTTCGAGTGCAGACGTGTCTTCTCTCTGCTCCTCCTCTCCTCCCTCCCCCCTCTCTCCTCCTCCTCCTCCTCTCCTCCTCCTCTCCTCCTCTCCCCCTCTCCTCCTCCTCTCCTCCGCCGCCTCTCCTCCTCTGCCCCTCTCCTCTCCTCCTCCTCCTCTCCTCCTCCTCCTCTCCTCCTCCTCCTCCTCCTCCTCCTCTCCCCCTCTCCTCCTCCTCTCCTCCTCCTCTTCGAGTGTGGACGTGTCTTCTCTCTGCTCCTGCTCTGTTTTTTGCTACTTGCTTTGTCTCGTCAAATTTTCCAACTTTTTTTACCTTTTCAACTCGGATTATCTGCCCGCCAACTGATCTCTGAAAATGAATGTGATCGATTGGTCTCTGAGTCCATTGGATAAGATTTTCTCCCAACGAAAAGCCTCTGTTGTGGAAAAATAGGTGTTGTGGATTTCTAAATAAAACAAGTAAAAACCATAAAAAAGGTCAGGAGAGAATGAGTCTGATCAAAGAGTAAATTTATTCACTGGTACCAAGAGTGAATAACGTCTGTCCCTTTACAGAGTAATCTCTCCCTGCACGACGCATACAACACATTCAGAGTATAAGCGCTTTATACTCGAAGATAACACATCATGAAGATACAATATACAATTTATCACATAATAGTCAAAACACAAACAGATTACATCAAGACAAGGAGGAAGATTAACTTATGACATAGATGACATTTATCTAAACAAGTGAACTGGGTCAGATGGGCTCCGGCCAGGCGGAACAAACACCAGATACGACTAAGTTAAAGTCAAAGTTAACCTTAGCAATGTAGAATGAGTGAAACCCCAATTTCGGCTATTACACCTCCCCGGGAGAGGCGCGATGCCCCGACGGAGCAGACATGGCTGGATTGGTACGGGATAATTGGTATAACACCTGCAGATCATGTGCATCGAGCCCTTGAGGTCGAAGATGTAGAAGATCTATTTATATTTGGATTCATGATAGCGGGCTTTCTACTATTGGGGCTTGGAATCGCCTTTGTCTATCGGAATATCTGCCAGACAGGAGCATTCACCCAAAACCTGTCTGACAACAACAAAACAAAGTTTGTGGAACTGAGTGAAAGGATGTTAAGACTTGAGCAAAGACTGGACCACGGACTGGCACAGCTCATGGATCTGAATCGTAACATCTTGTCTCGGACCACGGAGGAGCTGAAAGCCGGTGGACAATTAGAGAGAGACGGTTAAAGACGGAGTAACTCAATGAAACAACGAATCGCTGCTCGGAAAGACCAGAAATGATTGGTTTTTATTGATCTGTACAAATTCCTGATCAACAAATGTATTAAAATGTATTTTCTGTCCTCCCTCCCTTCTTTCCTCTTATCCCGGACCTTGAGCTGGAAGAACCTGAGTCAGACCGACATAAACATGAGATAACATTTTGCACACACCGCCCGCTCTCTTCCCTCTATCTTCTTGTTTGTGACCCCTGCCCTATATCCACTGAAATTCCATCACGTGACCGCGTGTACCGTATTCACAATATCTGTTGTATACTGTGTATTAATGTAATGTTTGTTATACTGTCCTTGTTTTTCTTTTCTGAGAGTTTTGTAGGCGCTGGAAACGGCTGCTTCTTCTGGAATTTCCCCATTGTGGGACAATTAAAGGATCTCTCATTCTCATTCATTCATTCTCATATTCTTCTAACAGTCTCCTTTAGTTTGTTCAAGACACACCTTCAGATGAGCAGCTCTCCTCCCACACTGGTCAGAGCTGCAGTTTTTATCCTCATACCGACAGATTTTAATATGTCGCCGATAACTCGACTTGAATGCAAAAGCCTTCCCACACTGGTCACAGACAAATGGCTTCTCTCCAGTGTGGACCCGACGGTGTGACGTGAGTTCTGCTAAAGTTCTAAATGTTTTACTGCAGTGTTCACATTTGTGTGGCTTTTCTCCAGAGTGGATTCTCAGTGATATTTGTAGGAGGAGGAATGAGAAAACTCCTTTCCACACTGGTCACATCCGTATGGTTTGTCTCCTGTGTGTGGATTCTCATGTGATCTGTAAGGTGACCAGACTGTCTAAATGTCAGCTCACACTGGTCACACTTGTACAGCCTTTGATCTTTGTGGATTCTCATATGAACTTCTAGATTACCAGAGCTGGCAAAGTCTTTCCCACACTGGTCACACCCAAAAGGCCTCTCTCCAGTGTGGGTTCTCATATGTCTTACTAAGGTGCCTGACTGTGAAAATTCCTTCTCACAAACGTCACAGCTGAACGGCTTTTCTCCAGTGTGGATTCTGGTGTGGTCTTTGAGATGTGCTGCTGTATAAAAACTGTGCCCACACTGGTCACACTCATATGGTCTTTCCCCTGTGTGAGTTCTGTAGTGTCTGGAGAGTTCATCTGGTCTTCTAAAAGTCTTCTCACACTGGTCACACTGGTACGGCCGCTCATCTCTGTGGACTCGCTGGTGCGCTGAGAGAAGCCTTTTTGTCCTAAATGTTGTTCCACACTGGTCACACTCAAAAGGCTTCTCTCCAGTGTGGATCCTCACATGTTCTTTGAGATTTGACACTTGTCTAAACATCTGACCACAAAAATCACAGCTGTAAGGTTTGTCTCCAGTGTGGATTCTCATGTGAACTGTAAGGTGACTAGACTTTCTAAATGCCTGCTCACACTGGTCACACTTGTACGGCCTTTGATCGCTGTGGATTCTCATATGAGCTTTTAGGGCACTAGAGCTGGCAAAGTCTTTCCCACACTGGTCACAGCCAAAAGGCTTCTCTCCAGTGTGGGTTCTCATGTGTCTTACTAAGGTGCCTAACAGTGAAAATTCCCTCTCACATACGTCACAGCTGAATGGCTTCTCTCCAGTGTGGATTCTCATGTGACCTGTAAGGTGAACAGACTGTCTAAATGCCAGCTCACACTGGTCACACTTGTACGGCCTTTGATCGCTGTGGATTCTCATATGAGCTTTTAGGGCACTAGAGCTGGCAAAGTCTTTCCCACACTGGTCACAGCCAAAAGGCTTCTCTCCAGTGTGGGTTCTCATATGTGTTACTAAGTTGCTTGAGCGTGAAAATTCCTTCTCACAAACGTCACAGCTGAACGGCTTTTCTCCAGTGTGGGTTCTCATATGTGTTACTAAGGTGCTTGACAGTGAAAATTCCTTGTCACAAACGTCACAGCTGAACGGCTTTTCTCCAGTGTGGATTCTGGTGTGGACTTTGAGATCAGCTGCTGTAGAAAAACTGTGCCCACACTGGTCACACTCATATGGTCTTTCCCCTGTGTGAGTTCTGTAGTGTGTTTTGAGGCTGGAGGGTTTGGACCATGTCTTCCCACACTGGTCACAGGTGAATCCCATTCTGTTGGTGGATCTGCAACAAACACAGAAAAAGAAGTCAACTAATAATACTCTTACTCATGTCATCTGGCTCTCCCAGCATGCACCACAGACTCTGCACTGGCAGTGATGGTGGCTTTGAGTGTTAGAGACAGTTGTGCTGGACCTTTAAGGGGCGGAGCCTAGACCAAGGCGAGCTGAGCTGTGAGCGAGAGGAAAAGGAGAAAAGCAGCATTGGAGTTTGTCTTCAAGTTTAACTTTCAAAGTTTATGCCTCTACGATGTTTCAGAGTTTATGTTTGCAGTTTATTTGCCAAACCGGGTTGAAGTGTGTGTGATATAAGTCAGTAGACAAGTGTTTGTAATGAGTGTGAATCTTTAGTTTGTTGTTTTATCTGTTTTATTGCTTAATTGTCAGTATTCTTGCAAGAAACCACGTGAATCTGCGTGGCTTTCGTCAAATACGGGCCACAGTAAACGTTTAATCTGCAAGTGACCCGTGCGGGTTCCAAACCGCAACTGGACTGGAGTCAGTGTGTCACAAAGACAATTGAACCTAGACAGTCTGAGAGAACAACCTTCTACTGACTGAGAATTAAACAGATAATCAGACACTGGCCTTAGGCTTTTTACTACGTGCACGGGGAGAGAGAGTGCACGGGGAGAGAGAGTGCACGGGGAGAGAGAGTGCACGGGGAGAGAGAGTGCACGGGGAGAGAGAGTGCACGTGGAGAGAGAGTGCACGGGGAGAGAGAGTGCACGGGGAGAGAGAGTGCACGGGGAGAGAGAGTGCACGTGGAGAGAGAGTGGCGCTTTCATCAGCTCGTCCCACCAGCAGAAGTGACACTCTGTTCAACTTTCTGCAACCTCTTCCAACTTGCCTCTCACTTCCCCCGCCTTTTATTCAGTTTAGACAAGCACATGTCAGCATTCCCCTGTTGCTCCCACGACCTGCAGGGCAGGAAGCAACAGCTGCTTTTGACAGAAGAGAAACAGGAAACAGGTCAAGGACAACGTGTCAGGGAATTATCACACAGACAATTAAACCTAGACAGTCTGAGAGAACAACCTTCTACCCAATTGAGAATTAAACAAATTGTCAGACACCGGTCTCAAGTTTTTACGTGCACGGGGAGAGTGGTGGCGCATCGGCTCGTCCCACCAGCAGAAATGACGCTCTGTTCAACTTTCTGCTACCTCTTCCAACTTGCCTCTCACCTCCCCTGCCTTTTATTCGGTTTTAAACAAACATATGTCAACATACCTCTGTTTTTCCACAA